>CM066164.1:77163743-77698743 GCA_033629205.1 Lithocarpus polystachyus
TAGACCATGTCTATTTGGATACCGCTTATTTTGCTGAAAATTGAAAACAATTAAAAAAAATTTTGGTTACTGTTCACACTCACAAAACATTGTACATTTGCCTGAATGCACTGTTCATGTCCCATGAACAATGCAAGAGGCGCTAGTCAAAAAAAAAAAAAAAAAAAAAAAAAGAAGAAGAAGAAGAAGAAGAAGAAGAAGAAAGCACAATCATGAAACGCGTGAAATGCCAATCCAAATGGTCACTAAACAGCTAATCTTTTAAATTAAATATGTCGGTAAAATAAACTCATCCACATACTTTCTAAGTTCTGAATGTAAACTTGTATCCTTTATTGTTGCTGATTGATAACTTTTGGAAAGAGAGAGGTTGCCGCCCTATGTTGTGTATCACGTTCTACACTTAAAAGTCTCAATAGCTGTCCCTAACTTCCGGAAAATTTGACCATGGTTTATTATTGTTTCAAATAACTTTTTAAGTGACTTTCTTTGATGATCATTAATGATAGCTGATCCAGGGAACTAAATTAGCATCTGGGCTGGATATGCTTTCAGAAAAAGAAAAAGAAAACCTTTTATGCAAAAATGAAAATATTAAAGCATGTCGGGGAAAAAAAGAATATCATTGGTAATTCTTCATTAGCTAAAACAGTGACTATATGAAAGAATTCCCATTTAAATACATTCCAATAAAACGAATCTAACAAAACAATGACAGGACAGGGAAAACAAGTCACACATTGACCTAAAACAAATTCACATGACCTTCACACACAAACACTAATGATTTATTTCTACGAATGTATTAGTTTTCTCATAACATGTGAATCTTATAATTATAATAGATTTTCATATTGTAAAAGACAATGCATTTATCAAATGCACGTGATAGATTCCCCTCACTTACACACAATAAAACACAATTGCATAATTGCTAGGAAGGTCAATCTAAACTACACTATTAGAAAAATTCATTGCCTATCCTTTTGTACCAAATGCTGAACAAATTCATTGATACACTTGTCAGAGCTCCCTCCTTCACTGACTGCTTTCTTAGCCAACTCCCTCCATTTACTAGCATTCTTCTTAATCTGCTGGCTCCTCTCTCCCTCCATCACTTCCTTCAAACACATTAAAAGCTCTTCTTTTCTCACAATTCCCTTATCATCCTCCTTGGCTCTTAGCCCCACCTCCCAAATCTCCTCCACAAACTTTGCATCTGTCAATTGGTCAGCCCACTTTGGCACTCCCACCATAGGTACCCCAAGGCTCAGCCCTTCAAGTGTTGAGTTCCACCCACAGTGTGTTACAAAGCAACCAATGGCTTCGTTTTCCAGCATTTCTAGTTGGTTGCACCATGTCACAATCAAACCCTTTTCTTTTGTTGAGTCCACAAACTCATCAGGCAATTTATCTTGCTCAGATTCTTTTACAACCCACAGGAAATGCAAGCCACTCTCCTTCAAGCCCCATGCAATTTCTTCCATTTCTTCTAATGTCAAGGAGACCATGCTTCCAAAAGAGACATACACTACTGACTTAGGTGGCTTTGTTTCTAGCCATTTGATGCAATCATCACTAAAAGGCTCCCATAGACTAGCTCCATATCCTTTGTCATCTTCAATCCGACCATCTAAGTAAGCCGCTGGTACCATTGGTCCGATCAACTTTGCTGGCCAGAGCTTTGATATGCTTCTCGCTTCCTACTCAAACATAAAACACGAAATATTTTTGTTTTAGTAAGCGTATAATAAGAAATAGAAAGGGTCATTTTATGGTACACAAATTTTTTTTTTGGTAGGTAAATATTTACCTAATACCAATAATATTATAAAATATATATTTAATAAGACAATATCCAATATTAACTTGTTACAACCCCTTTTTCTTTCTTGTGTGCGATGGTTTCTAAGAAAACAAAAAAAACTTGTGTACAAATAAAAAAAGAAGTATATACTGTAAAATTCTATTCTTTCATGCTGCTTCTATGCTAGTGAGAAGAATGACTACGATGAATTGATGGTAAAATATCTATAAGTTAACATGATAATTGATAATGGTGATGTTAATCACATACCTCGGCTTCTAATTCTTCGAAAGTGTTACTAAATATCCAATCAGCCATGTCCAAGTTGGAAAACTGACTTAATTTCATTGCCAAGTATGCTGGATAACTTTCAGGCAACTTAAGAAAACTTGGTAGGTCAGGGAAGTTCAATGGAGGTAGGCCAGGAATGATTAGTGGTGTAGTTTCAAGCTTGAATGGCAACGAAAGTTTGCCATGGTGTATGAGACAGAATATGTGGGATACAGTGGCTGAATTGGTAAAGAATGGTGCTCCATAAATGCCATGTTGCTTAGCAACATCGAGAGCCCATGGGAAAAATGAATCATACACAACACAACTCACGGGAGAACCAGAGTCTTGAAACTTTTGGATGAGTTCAGATAGAGTTCTTGAGCCATTGGCCTTGAATGACTTAAGGAACAAGTCCACGTTTTTTGCTTGTGCAAAGCCACTCTCATCAAACCCATCGGAGATTGGCTCAACACCAACGTTTGCTGTACAAATGGACTTGAGAGTATAACGAGTTGTAGCTATTGTGGCCTTGACCCCTTTTGAGGCTAAACGTTTTGCAAATTGGAGGAGAGGGTTAATGTGACCCTGGCTTGGATATGGGAGCACCACAACGTGACCTCTATACTCTGTTTCCTCCATTTCTCTATGTTATTGTCGTTTCTCCTCGAATATCCTTATTTATAGGCTAGAGAAACTTGTTTTACAGTAAATGTTATCCTAAAAAACTAGGACCACAGACTTTTGGCAATCTGAGGGTAGCCAAAAAAATGTGATGCTTTCATGTAAAAGTGTAATTACAATTAATTTACCACATAAGATGATTATGGTAAATGTTGAGATCATAGAATAACTCATTTTACCCAATAATTAATTAGCTAGCATCTTATCTATACTTTCGTTTTTTATAAGGGAAATACTAACGGATGGCCTTAGAGCAGTGGATAATAATCAATTTAAAGAAAATTTTTATGGGAAAAGAAAAAAAATGTAAATAATATTTTGACAGCTTTTTCTATTACTCATAAAAATTGTGTCAAAATTTTCCTAAAATAAATTATTAACCATTGCTCTAAGGGCACCCATTAGCATAAACTTTTTTTATAAAGAGTCCTGTTAACAGGTGCTCTTAGGACAATTATTAATACATAATTTTAAGAAAATTTTAACACCATTTTTATGGGAAATATAAAAAATTGTCAAAACAATTAATTGCTTTTGTTCTTTTCTCAAAAAAAGCTTCTTAAAATAATTTCTAAAAACTAATAACCTTAAGGCATTCATTAATATTTCTCTCTTTTATAAACAGTTTAATTTTCTTTTATATGAATAATTCAATAGCTAAGAGCGAAGGATTTGAATCTTATCTATGCTTCTTGTGGGATACATTTTTGTACTCCCACGGAAACTCATGCGTACTCCCTGTTAAGCAACTGATGGTACACTACTCTTTCGTTTCGCAGCTTATAAGGCAGAAAGTGGCTCACAACAAAAGGACGTACTCCCTAGGAGTACCAAAAATGTATCCCACAAACTCATGCGTACTCCCTGGGAAACTTATTGTTGTCCCACATCAAAAGAGTATTCTCCCACTTTCTGCCTTATAAGCTGCGAAGCGAAAGAGTAGTGTACCATCAGTTGCTTCCCTGGGAGTACAAAAATGTATCCCACACTTCTTACCATCTATCAAAACCGATGTTTTGGACTTTTATTGAAATTTGTTCATAACTTCATGTGAATGCTGCCACCGTACCACATAAGACATGGAAATTATTAGGAAAGGCCTTAATTGTTTTTCCTTACTATTTACTTGCTCATTTTGCATTCACATTAATTAATTTCACTGTGCCACTTTTCATAATACCTTCATGTAATTCTCTATCCTATACTCTATTTTATTAAAATATTCTTTATTTATTTTTTTGTATTATTTTTCTCACTTTTCAAAACATTAACTTTTCTTTATTTCAATTACCTAAACACACAAAAAAAAAAAAAAAAGTATTAATAGAGAAACACTTAAGCAAAAGGGTATTTTACAAGATTATAGGTATGATTTTAAAAATTTGATCGTACAGGCCTATCAAATTGAAACCAAACCCAAGTTTTTTCTTATAAAAATTGTAAAATCATGGGAGAAAAATACAAACAATGTTACTAGAACAAAGTTGCCAAACGACCTACTAGTTTTCAAAATCATGGGAGAAAATGAGCGTTTGCCTCTTTTGCCAAAACTTTTTAGTAAAATGTCTCATATTTGAAACTAATTAGGAAAATGCTCATGTTTTGAAACTCGACTTTCTAAAAATCAGTTTCAATTTAAAACTCGATTTTTGGACAATCAAGTTATAGTAAACTGAAAAAATTAAAAAAAAAAAATTTTCTGGAACTCAAGTTCATGGAACTCAAGTTTCATGTGAAGTACTCAAGTTCCATGAACTCGAGTTCCTTGAAAAAATTCAAGTGGAACTTGAGTTCCATGAACTTGAGTACTTTACATGGTACTCGAGTTCATGGAACTCATGGAACTCGAGTTTTCAAAAAAAATTTCCTAAGTTCACATTCACTATAACTCGATGTTTCAAAAATCGAGTTTTACATTTGGAAACATTTGGAATTCGATTTTTAGAAAATCAAGTTTCAAAACATACACTTTTCCCTAATTAGTTTCAGACATAAGACATTTTGTTATAAAATTTGTTAAAAAAAAGAGTAAAACCCCATTTTGGACCAAAATCATGTATATAAAGAACCCAATGCACGGGTCTTTCTTTACATGTCATGTCATGATCTCATTGGAAATAAGCGTGACTTGTGTTGTTCAAAAAAAAAGAAAAAACAAATCGGACAGGTTCTAATGTTTGGTAAAAAAATTCACCGAAATGTAACATTTTATTAGGTAAGATCTCAACAAATCTATCTAATTTCATTGTGTTATCGTATCTAGTTTTATTTTTATTTTTTTTTTAACTTTCTTACTTCTTAATCCTATAAACTTTCTTATTTTAATTGTCACTTTCATTTTAGTATTGTAATTATTTTAATTAAAAAAAAAACTCTATGAATGTTACTGTTGTGTCCCCCAAGTATTGTAAATGCCTTTTGTTATTCATTAAAAAAAAATGTAAATACCTTTTGTTAAATTATATGTAATGGCAAAAAAGCAATGAATCAACTTAAAGAAATAAATGATGATTTTACTATTTGCTATCACAATAAATTTGTTTAGAGATGGGAAGTCAAAACTGTATATGACATTCAATGCACGAAGTAAGAAGGTTTACTTCATAGAATTGAATAAGAAATCATGCTTCTTCTATTAATTCATAGTTTAAGAACTAGTTAAGAAAAAATACAAGTGTTGGTTTTCAGGTCTAGTTTGAGGTTTGAGTTACAGATGGATAGATTCTATTCTTTCTTTTTTGGCTCTCCCTTCATCTCAATCTTCTCCTTGCATTTATATCCAGCTATAACTTATCTGAATCTTACACTTGGAGGGCTGAGATTGCACTCCTAGAACTTCTGTCCCATCAAGAACATACTAGCAAATTTTACACTGTAATCTTAGCTATTCCACCACTATTCATGGTCATTTTCTCATTAATGCGGCCAGAGGAGTAGTTGTCTTGTATTTAATGCGGAGGGGATGGCTTCTATACCCTTTTTTCTTCTTCCTTCTCGTATTCCATGCCAAGTTTGCTTTCTTTCCCTTTTGATGTTTTAACTTTATGCGCCTCACATAATTAGTGCTCATCCCCGAGGTCTGAGGTGCATCCTCGGAAATTATTTCCTAACTGCCCATTTAAATTAGATTTGAGATCCTCGTCCCCACAGTATACTATATATGTGTCAAGTATATATTAAGTGACGATTTTTAAATATATATAAAATATGCGAAGACATTATATATTATTAAGAAATCTAAATATGCATTCTACAATCACTTTTTTTTTCTAATTTCAGCAAAAAAAAAAAAAATTTTTTTTAATTTATATAACAATGCTTAAAGTTATAATATCCTTTATTTGTGTTTGGTTGAGAGAGAGAGAGAGAGAGAGAGAGAGAGAGAGAGAGAGAGAGAGAGAGAGAGAGAGAGAGCATAAAAAATGGAAAAAATGTTAAAAAGTTGGAGGATAGAAAATATTATAATATCCTTTATTTGTGTTTGGTTGAGTGATGGAATAGTAAAGGGATGGAAAAATTTTAATTATTTGGTTGAGAAAAAAAATGAAAATATAGAAAATGTGGTTTATATAAATTTATTATCAGGTCCGTATTAAATAAAAAAAGTAAATCAGATGAAAAAAAAATCCTGACTGATAAGTATTAGAAAAAGACAAAAATCAAATTAAAGAAGAAATAAGAATAAAACCAAAGAAAAAGAAAAGGAGGAAAAAAAAAAAAAAAAAAAAAAAAAAAAGAGAGGAAAACGACCAAACCCATGTGTACATTTCACATGGGTATTTTGGTTTTCACTAGCGCGGACAAATAATTTCATGTTTTCTTTTTAATTTTCTTTCCAATTTGAATAAAAAAACATTTTGGTAAACTTGGGTTTTGCCGGTTTTTTATCCTCCCATCTCTCCAACTAAACATCTTTAAAAATTATATTCTTTCTATTTTTCTCTTCTCGTATTCATCCTTCTAAAATCCACCAAATCAAACAGATCTATAAACTAAACTAAACTCAAACCCACTCCCGCCCTCCCTCTCAAGCTATTCTAGGACTTACTGTTTGGATTCTGGGACTCAATGTTCGGGTAGCACCTTTCTATGTTAGACTCAAAGCTCAACATGACAAGCCATTTGAGGTTGACATTGACATACAGTAACAGGATCTTGACCATTCAAGAAAACAAAAAATTATGTCCCACGTATCTGTGGGATCCATTTGCCACGACAGAGATGATATATACACCGGAAATAGAATATACAATCTCTTAAAAAACATGAGTAATGGCTAACGAACATTCGGGAAATGACTAGAAAACACAAGTTATTGCACCCAAAATTGTGACTTGTGTAAGTTGTGTATCAGGTAGTGTGTAAGATCACACGTCAATCGGTAGATATGCAAGGTGTACGTACATAACTAGAGTTTTTGTGTGAGGGACTGTTTTATAGTCATAAGCCAAATGAAATTTCTTTTTCTCTTTCATTACGTAGAACAGAAAAATTCATCCAAAAAACAAAAGTAGAACAGAAATCTGTCATTAAAAAGTGATTTAACTAGTGCAAGTCGGCGGGGATCCAATGGGTCAATGATTAACATTCATCCCAGAGGTCTAATTCAACTTTAATTGCAGGTTCCAAATTCTAATCCTGGGTGTTGTTGGTAATGGGAACTCTTAGAGTATTTGTTAATAAAAAATTTAAAAAAATATTTAATTTATTTTTACAGAAAATATAAAAAATTATCAAAATATTAATTTACTTTTTTTATTTTTCTATGTATAAAATGTTTTTAAAAATAACTTTTAAACAGATGTTTTTAACTTTTTTATTTTAATTTTTTTTTAGGAGAGCATTATTTATTCTAATAATATTTTTTTTATCCTTCGCATTATTTAGATCTTTGAAGTAAAAATGTATTTTGTATCAAATGATACCAAATCAGTAGTATTAAAATTTAATTAATGAGGAATATGTCTGCAAAAAATAACTACCTTACTAACAATTAAAAGACATATATTAGTGAATAGTTATTTTAGTACACCTATTAAATTTTATTAAATTTTAATAATGTATTATTTGATTTAGAATAATTTTTCAAATGATAAATTGATTCCGTCTTTTTTTTTTTTTCTTAATTTCTAAGATAAGGTGTGGCCCTCTATGATTTTATCACCCAAAAATACAACATAAAAAACAAAAGCAAAGGCAAATGATAAAACAAAACAAGAGAGTACTAAGAGATAAGGTTTAGCCTTGGTCACGTATTTCGATGTCGGCGTCAAGGTTGGGTGAAGTAAGTGGAACACGTTTACCAAAAAAAAAAGAAGGAAGTGGAACACTATAATTTTGATTTTGCTCGGCTGTAAAGAATTTTCTTTCTTTCTATGATCTTCTTCTTTTCTATTACTTTTTTATTTTATTAAACAAAGGAGGAAAATTTAAATTCGAATTCTCTTATGAAGAAAAATAAGATAATATCACTAAACTTTTAAGACTTTTGGCACAACCATAAAAAACACTACTTTGGATTTTAACATTTGAAGTTTGATCTAGCCTTAAAATTCATTTCGCTATAAACAATACAAAACTTCTTTTATTTTAAGCTTAAAGTTTAATCTAGCCTTAAAATTCATTTCGCTATAAACAATAATAAACGTTTTTTTTTTTTTTTTTGGGGAGGGGGGGGGGGGCTTTGGTTTGTGACGTTATTGAAGGCATGAAAAAAGTTTTTTATTTTTATTTTTTATGTGTAGCATTTACATAGCCCACAAGTTCTATAAATTTTTGTGGTATATATTATTATATTGTTTTTAACATTATTATTTTACTATAAATTATTATTCTTTCCAATATTAATAATTTTAAAAAATTTATCTCTTTTTTTATGTTTAGTAGCGATCTTAAAATAAGTTAAAAAATTATCTCTTAATTTTTCTTATTTAGTTTTGTGTTTTGCTTATTTAACTTTGCATGAGATAGACAATTGTTTTCTAGAAAATTTTAGCATAAAACAATTTTATTTCATGTCAATCTAAACGAGAAAAGTTAAAACTTAAGAGATAGTTTTTTTTTTTTTTAACCCATTTTTTTACGATATTACTAAACATTGCAAGATGTGAAATATAGTTTCTATTGAAACAAACGGAGTATATTATATGTATAAACTCTCCCATCCAAAAAATAAGTCAATCATTTTTTTTTCAATTTTTTTATTAAAATATCAAAAAATATTGAAAAATATATCACAGTTATTAAAGCTAACAACAAAAATTTTCAACAAAAAGCTAGAATCTAGATCGGTGAGGTTTTGATCTTGTAAAATTAATAATTGATACCTATTAAACTCTATAAATGTGACAAGTCATAATTAGTGGATAATAAGATTTAATATGAACATATTGTTAGTTTGTTACTACCACTTTTATTCTCCATAAATTATAATTACCCTCGAAAAAATTCTGCACACCTAACATAATTTTTCCATGTGAGTTTGAGTAAGCAAAGTCAAAAGTGAAAAGAGATTATATAACTATTTTAGAAGGTTGCGTACAGCTGAGGCAGTAAGGCCAATAGCCGGGACTCCAGGACAAGAGAGAATTGCGTGTGTTTGTTGGTTCCACTTTTGGGTGTCAAAATGCACTTTTTTAAGCTGAAAATCCAAACAGTGTTTGGTGATGCGTTGTAAAGTTGTAAACGGTCGTTGTAAAAAAGGTTTGACTTATTTGTAATATTTTTTTAATTGAAATTTTTTTTATTTTAACAGTAATTATCACATCAAATACTAACTAAATAAAATGTAAAAATTTTTATATCAAAAAAATAAAATATAAAAATTAAAACTCGCTATTATTTGTCATTATATAATTTGTATATTCAAAATAACAAGATATGTCCAATTTAAAAAGTACTAAAAATAAGTTAAATTCTCGTAACAAAAAGTCAATTTTTCAAATACAATCACGTGACAGTTGGGAAATTATAATTGCAAAACATCACAAGCGCGTTGTAAACCCTTTTGAAGATTGATTTGAGGACAGCCCATGGAAAATAGCCAATTGCCGCTGATTGTGGTCACAATCTTGCTAAGCGAATTATTCAAACTTTTAAGGTGAAAAAGGGGAAAACTATGTTTATCTTAATAGCATGGCTTCGTAAGATTCTGCAACAAAAATTAAATAGACATTATACCCATGCACTTGAACATATACACGGCTATACACACACTAAAACTTAAATTCATGTAATTCATGTATATATTAATTGATATCTGAACGTAAGAACAACTATTAAGGGCGGAGCCAAGGGGGTCGAAGGGGACCCTTAGTTTTTAGTTTATACTTATTAAAAACCTCTGCGTACTTTTTTCTTTTGATAGAAATAGCAGTCTAGATTAAAGTAATACATCTACTTGGACTATCTTTCTTAAGCTGAGAGGAATATCATCTAACCAAAAGCTCTACTCACTCACATTTAATGATAATTTAGCCAACTAGAACTCCACTCTATTTCTTTGGCCTTGAAACAGAACATAATTCTACCTTCTAAATGAACCAAAAAGCAATTACATGTCCTCCACTAGCATGCCTTTCACATATATCATTACAAATTTTGCCCCCCCTCAACTTAAATCCTGGCTCTGCCACTACCAACAATATAATGGTAGATTCATTATATTTTGTTTGCCTATAAAAGATTTTTTGTATGAATAGTTATATTTTGATTTTTGTTTTCAAAGTAAAATTTTCACTTATGAATGAAAAGATATTTAGCTGTTAGATAGACACTATTATAATTTATGTAAATTTATGTTATTATGTAATTCTCCCAAAATTTTATTGTTTATTAAATAAATTTTATGAAAAAGAATAAATGATTACATAAAGAATATAAGGTCCTATTATTTTTTTATTTTATTTTTTTGGTTTGTTTGTTTGTTATAATATCACTTTTGAAAGATACAATTTCCCCCTTTTGTTGAACTCTAACTACACTTGAGATAACACTAGCTCCGACCCAATTATTTTGTTTACCAAACTGCAAAGTGAGGTAAAGCAATTTGTCTAAAAGAAGAGGCTGCCAGCCTGCTACGTGAATCTTGTCCAATATATGCTGCTCCATAACAAAATCATGGTTGTGTCATTGTTTACCCAATTTTGTTTAACATTATGGATAGCTTGAAAGAGTAATGCTACCATAATTTCACAGCAACTTCATAACAAATTTTAGGTGATAAATTGTTATTAGAGTATTAGCATTAAATGTACTAAATATCAAATATTTTTTTTGTCCATCTCTTTCACACAATGTCTTTCTGATCTCTCTCTCTCTCTCTCTCTCTCTCTCTCTCTCTCTCTCTCTCTCTCTCTCTCTCTCTCTCTCTCTCTCTCTCTCTCTTTGCTTGCTTTGTTTATTTGAGCTCTCTCTATCTTTTCCCTTACCTCTTTGCCTCCCTCACCAATAAAGCCTAAGTTTGAAGTTGCCACCACCGTCGGTTTGAAGCCCATCTCAGCCACGATCTAAAGTCGATTTGAGCCACTACTACCAATCTAAAACCACCATTGTCAATAGGAAAAGCCACCATCAACCAAATTTCTCTAGCTCTCGTACTAGCTTGTTCTTATTTTTAATATGGTGGTGGCTATTTTTTGTCTTTTTTTTTTTTTTTTTTTGGTAGTTTAGGTTTGTTGGGGTCTCCCACAATTTGACTCTCTGCAACCATTCTAAAAATAGATCCATGGGGCGTGATGTCAAATGCCAAAAAAGATTTGAGTGTGTCTTCCTCATCACTAATTGGTTTTAAGGTGAAATGGCACAGCTCACGATCCGACAAATGGTGTCAGAGCCAATGTCATGGGTTCGAGTCACGGGAGTATCATTATGAGGGAGGGATTGTTGAGAAATCCACAATTTGACTCCTTGCAACCACTCTACAAAGAGGCCCGTGGGGCATGAAGTCGAATGCCATAACAAATTTAAGTGTACCTTCCTTATTACCAATTGGTTTTGAGGTGGAATAGCACAACTCAGGGTCCAACAAAATTGATTTGATTTTTGGTGTGTTAAAATATGATTTCATTTTAATTTTGATACTAATGTTCTTAGTTCTAATTTGGATCTATTACTAATATCTTTTTTTATCCACTACTAATGATTTATTACTTAAAATTTATTATGAAATTATTATAAAAATGTTGTGAACATAACATTACTTGAATTGAAATTGCCATAGTTTTTGAATTTTTTTTTTTTTTTTTTTTTTTGATCGGGCTAAGGGGCAATGGCCATCGATGATGGAACACCCCAAAAAAAAAAAAAAAAAAAAAGGATAGGGTGGGGGGGAAGCAATCATAGTTTTTAAACTGAACTGCCTTTATTCACGGAAATTCTTAGGTACTTTCAAAGTACGGAAAAATGGCACTCGCTCCTCTTACATTCATAGGGGACTCCACCATGAATGTGAGAGAAGGAAACGTCATTCTCCGTGCTCCTTGAAAATTATGTCCTTATTAAATAAATAAAAAAAGTAACACATTTTTTTATTCAAAAAAATTGCGTATGGAAACTTCAAAAAAAAAAAATTTAAATAACACAAGCCAGAGGATGATGAGCACATAAAAAAAAAACTACTGAGAAGTACAAGAAAAACCAATAAACAAAGAAGTAGGGGAAAAAAAGAATATAGAAAAAAGAAGAAAAAAAAATGGCAAGAACGATGCTCAAAAGAAAAAGAAAAAGGAAAAAAAAAAACTACCAAGAACAACCCCCTAGAAAAGAAAACAAAAAACACACAAATGGCAAGAACAATGATGCACATGGGCATTTTGATAAGCTCAAATTAAGCTCCCCCCCCCCCCCCCCCCCTCTCCCCTGGGTTTTCTCCCCATTTTTGAAAGAAAACATTTTGGAGGGGCCGGGTGGGAGAAAACACTTAGACCCCACCATTTTTTCTTTCTCCTCCCCTCCCAAACAAATAACCACTTAATATATCATCTCTCCATTTTTCTCTCATAAATTTTCCATCCTCCCTCAAATCCATCTAAACATACCCTAAGTTTCTAAGTTTTAACAGAGTTTTATAATTAGAAACATAATTACATAAATTTCGGACCTATTTTCAGGCCAATGGTGACTTGTGGTATTAGTGAACTCAAAAAGGTGTTTTAAGACCTTCAAGAATCCAATCTACTTAAAAAGTCATTGAGTTAAGCTTTACATTGTTCTAGCCTAAACCTTTAACCTTTCTTATATTTTAATAGATATAATAAGATTTGAATTTATGACACCGCTTTATGATAATTACTCTTAACATCATACTAAGACAATAAGTAGATTCTTTTTAGTATAGGCAGAATTTAATTCCAAATTCCTTATTTGATGTCAAATGACTTTACAATTGCAAGTTGATTTAATTGATTGAAATTTTGAAACCACACTTATCTCCTCTCTATATGATCTAAAATCAACTCATGCTCCACCCTTTAAATTAGTGTCATGTATGATGATTGATGATCCATTTGAAAGGAAGTTCTTTGTTGAACTTGAACCATTTTCCCGAATCATACGTGCCCAACTCTGCTTCCTTTTAATGACTTATTACAGGTTGATATTGTTGAATGGGACACCCTTTCCTTTCTTTTTTTTTTTTTCTTTTTTTTTTTGAGTTTTTATTTTTCCCTTTGAGTGAGATAGTGATTCAGTTCAAGATGCCATTGGGCTAATGGAACTAAGGTTACAAAGTTTTCTTGCAATTATTTGGTTGTGGCCCTTGGTCACAGATTAAGATAGCGAAACAACTGAAAAGCACCATGTGGTACTTATTCTCTTTTCTTTTTCTTGTCTCACTTTTTTTTTTCATGGTTTGCTAACTCAAATTGGAAACCATCGAATTCGAAAACACTCATAATTTTTTTTACGGGTCCTTGATCGACACAATTAAATCCATAAAGCATTATGACATGTTCACACATGCATAATCACAATGGCAGTGAAATTGGACCCAACAAGAATTTTCCTTTATCATTTGAGGCTAAAGTATAAACCACTACTCAACCTCTGTGTGCATTATGTTTCCTATAACAATGTATCAATTATTCTTCTAATATATGTTGTTAAGAAAAAAAAAAACAAAACAAAACAAAAAGAAAGATAGATCCAAACTTTTATCTTTAGATCCCAAACAACGAACTATATATTGAAATATCAAATGCATAATCATTTGAATTAAAAAAGAAAACCCAAATAAAATAATTTGAATTTTTATTAATTTTTTAAAATTAAAATGATATTAATAACACTTATGGTATGTTTAGATGGCAAGATTTGGGCACATGGATTTGGATTTGGGTGATTAAAATCCAAATGCCTTGTTTGATAGTTTACAAATGGTCAAATATTTGAATTTGACAAATCCTACCAAAGATTTTAAATCTTAAAATCTTTAAATTTGAAATAACTTCTAAACCCATAAACGTTTAGAAATATATAAGACATACTTTAATATTTATAAATTTAGAATTAAATTATTTTAAATCCACCACTTTAGAATTCAAATTCAAATTCAAATTCAAATATAAATTCAAGTATTCAAACACAATCTTAAAGATTTGTTATGTAAAATGATGTTTTGTTTTGGGAATGATCACTGGCCACATAAATGAATCGAGAACAAAGTTTAGATACAAAATTGGTATAGCCTTAGGTTATAATCTTACTCAACATTTTTTTTTTTTGGAGGCAAATTTAACAAATTCACTATTGGATTACATCATCTTCTTATATTTTCTATGATTGCAAAATTTCTAAAAAATTAAAGATCAATAGCTATGTCATCAATAAATTATTTAAGTTACAAATTTTTGTAATTTAAAATTATATATAAAATATAAGCTTATAGATCATGTAATAAATAGCATCCGATTGATACAAAATTTAACATGCATATTAAGAGTATAATGAACATGCAATTCAACAATTAGATTTTCAAAATATGTAATAATATTTATTTTATTGAGTAAAGTTGTAACTTTAAACTACAACTAATTTTGTAGTTAAACTTTATTCCTGAATCAAATGACCTGTTTAATTGTCGGATTCTTTGAGCAAACTCTTTATTTAAGGACCAATTATTAATTTTTTTGACTCAAACTTTTATTTAAGGAGCCATGGGCCATGGCCCCTTTGGTGTCTCCATAAGTCTCTAACCATGCCGACGAAGTATAGTGGTTAGCATAGTTTAGAATTTCAAAGTTTAATACAGTATCCAAATTTTATAGCATATAGCATTACTAGAACCATGATGTTAAGAACCTAGAGGTTCCTAATGAAGATGGGTATGAATTATAGAGAAATTGACCTAATTCGAGATAGTCGCCCTATATATATATATATATATATATATATATATATAGAGAGAGAGAGAGAGAGAGAGAGAGAGAGAGAGAGAGAGAGAGAGAGAGAGAGAGAGAGAGATGCACTAAAACACTAAGAAATTGGTTTATTTTTCAATTGATCTCTAATGTTGAATTACAATCATGTATTTATAGAAGACTAGCTTTAATGTCATTGGCTCACATGACTCAAGATATCTGGTTAGTTAATTTAACATGTGCTCTATAAATTAAGCCATGTGTTAAATGAGCTATATGTGTAGGGTACTACTATGGTCACGCTTAGATAGGAAAGCCGCACTAGTTATTCCTCTCTACCAATTTTTGTTTACCAAAAAAAAAGAAAAAAAAGAAAAAAAAAGAAACACGCATTGACCGATTCTCCTATACTCAGATATTGAGATCGATGTTGAAATTCATTCAACAACTCTCACTTTAATTAAACAGACCACGAACACAAGATGCTAAAAAATAGTCATATGTATACCTAATACATAGATTAATTTCAACACCTGAATGCTTGAAAAGATAAGGAGGGAGAGGGACATTATTATTATTTTAAGCAGTACTTTATCCCCTTCCATTAATTTCAACACCTAATGCTTGATGTTGTTGCACCCTTTCTCTAGTTTTTCTTCATTGAAAAGTATTCAAGGGATAAAAAACAAAACTAATGCTTGAAATTATTGTGCAAGCTCATATAGTGACTTAAGCTTGTAACAATCATGCATGCATATAAATGCTGTTGCACTCTCTCTAGTTATTGGTCATTGAAAAGTATTCAAGGGGAAAAAAAAAAAAAAAAACTAATGCTTGAAATCATTGTGAAAGCTCTTATAGCGACTTAAGCTTGTGACAAATCATGTAAATATAAGCATGCTGTTGCACCCATTCTCTAGTTTGTAGTCATTGAAAAATACTCAACGAAAAAAAAAAAAACTAATGCTTGAAATCATTGTGAATGCTCTTATAGCGACATAAGCTTGTAACAAATCGTGTGTGTGTGTGTGTGTGTGTGTGTGTGTGTGTGTGTGTGGAAGAAGAATTGGAATAACCTTGTGTGTGTGTGTGTGTGTGTGTGTGTGTGGAAGAAGAATTGGAATAACCTTGTGGTGGTCCTTGGTGGAGTACTCTCGACTCAATTCTCAACTTAAGCTTAGGTACTTGGGCTTTCAGTCAATCCAAGGCCCAGTGTATGACTATGAAGTGGACAGGGAAAACAAACCTAAATAAATAAATAAATAAAAAAGAATGAGAAAACCGACTCCACTGGGGATCGAACCCAGAATCTCTGGTTCCGTAGACCAGCGCCTTATCCATTGGGCCATGGAGTCCTGTTGGTCCTACATCTTCCATATTTATTTAATATTCATATAGCGTATACTGAATAACTGCAAAACAAAAGGGAAAGAGACAAAAGAACAGCAACCAAAACTGTGACCTGTTTTCGGATTTCCTAAAAATAGAGTTGTAGATCCCCTAAATGCGTTCGATATTGGACCCCTATGGCCCATTCTTTACTGAAGTCTTTGGGAATTGTTGAGAAATGAGGCTGCCGAAGTTAAGCCAGCCCAATTTTCTAACTCTGACAAAATGTGGCCCAATAAATTTGGCCTTGTAGTTTAGTTATAAACCATGGAACAACCTTTATATCCGTTTTAATTTTTTTGATTGCTGAGGAGAAATATATTAAGGAACTAACAAAAGTGTATGATTCCGAACATAATAGAATAGTGAAAAATATATATTTGATCAACTCTCGGTACTTTGTTTGAGTATAGTAGGGGCCTTATTGAAAGGAGGATTTTTGTTTTTGTTTTCAGACCATTTCTATTTTTGAGATTTAAAAAAAAAAAAAATATATATATATATATATATATATATACTAAAAGTAATATATAGAATCTGTAGATTACCTTTTTCTGTGTGGATAATGATAAATAGTGATAAGGAAATAGAGCTCACCATGTATTTTTTTTTTTTTTATAATAAGTTTCAAATTTGAAGTATGAGAATTCTTTTTGTGATAAAAATAAGCTTCTTATTTAATTCAAGTGTGAAACTCACCATTTTATGGAATGCAAAATAAAAAACTATATTTAAATACTCTTACCAAACAGACCCTTAAACTCCAAAATTTAGAATTAAAATTTGGTTATTATTGTTGTTACTCCCTCCGTCCCTTTTTTTTTTTTTTTTTTTTGTCCTCTATTCCATTTTGAGATGTCCCAAAATATTATCCTGATTCTAAAAATAAAAGTCATTAATTTACTAATGTTCCTATTATACCCCTATTAATTTACTAATTCAATTTTTTGATAAATTTTTTTAAGGATAGTTTTGGAAACTTATACATTTTTAAAAGGTAGACAAGACAATAAATGATATTCCCTTAAAAAGTTTGATTTTTCAAATAGGACAAAAAAAGTGGGATGGAGGGAGTTGTTATTACAACTGATTAGAACGATGACCTTATCTTAAAGACCTTGGAAACTTATACATTTTTAAAAGGTAGACAAGACAATAAATGATGTTCCATTAAAAAGTTTGATTTTTCAAATAAGACAAAAAAAGTGGGATGGAGGGAGTTGTTATTACTACTGATTAGAACGATGACCTTATCCTAAAGACCTTGTTAAACCTGAGACTAGATGTACAACCTCAATGCCATTTCTTATTTCCTTTATGGAAAATGAAATCTCTTAATCAATTAACATTTTGGCCTAATAATAAAGAACAGTCATCATTGAACGGAAACCATATATTCAAATCTTCTTATATAATAACAATAAAATGTGAGTTTAGTTTAATAGGAAAATTTGGTAATTGCCAAATCTAAAGATAGATTTAACGCCATTTAACTATATCTCACTCCACTTAAGTATTACAAATTGGGTAACGTTTGTTAAACATGCTGTCCATTATTATTAAAAATGTGAGTATAAAGTCACGTTTTTAAGTTTAAAATTGTGACTTAGTATGCAATGGGATTAGGATTAAAAATTAAAATTAATTTACTATTCAGCCTATTTTTACAATTATTCATGGGCCCTACTGCACTTTTTAGCACTATTCATAGGCCCTATTATACAATTTCAGCTAATTTTTACCTTTATCTACAGTACTTTCAGTAATAATTTTTCAATTTTAACAAAATAAACGGTATCCAAACACGTATGTTTGAATTGGAATAAAAAATTAAAATAATTTTACTATTTAGCTTATTTTTGCTATTATTCATAGGCTCTACTGTACTTTTTGGTACTATTCATAAGCCCACTATTTCAATTAACTTTTACTTTTATTTATAGTATTTTCAACAATAAATTTTCAATTTTAGCAAAATAAACAATATCCAAACACATTATTAAAAAGTCACGTTTTCAATTATAAAATGATTGGTGTGTATTTACATACAGTATGTTCAATAGGTTTTTTCCTAAATTTAATATTTTTCTCCACCTGTTTAGTTGGTTGTAGCCACCAGGAATGCACAGTAAAATTTATAGTATCTTTAGAATTTTTTTTTTTTTTTAATGTGCTACACTAGGTTATTTAAATATAATGAGAGAGAGAGAGAGAGAGAGAGAGAGGCATCGAGATTTCATTACATTGACAAAGGGCTCAAAAGCTACTTGTCTAAAATATATTTTTAACAAGTGGAACATACAAAAAGAAAGCCTAGCTTAATATATATGCATTTCCCAGAAAGAGAGGGCTTTGTTTTGTTGTAATGGGGGCCTAAGGGCACTTGGGCTTGTTGCGATGAGTGGTCATATCCGTGTAGCACCTCCCACACATTTCTCTGTTCCCTGAGGTCCCCGGTGGAACACACTTGCACCTTGCACAGCAAGTGCCACAAGCTCTACTGCACACGTTTGGCCTCGAGTGTAACCTGCACCTGACCTTGCACAACCCTCCACAGTCTGCATTATTTATTTATACATACACCAACATATAAATACATATAGACTATAGAGGATTTTTATTCTACAAAGCAATGCTAAGTAGCACTAGAAAAGATGGGAGGTATATAACTCCTATATCATCAATATAGTATTTGAGAAAGTATGAATAAGAATATAAACAAAGAAAAGACTTTAGAAAGAGAGAGAAGAGATAGAATTAACATGGTTTGACTTTAACGGTTTATACGGAAAATTACGTCTTTAATGATAAAATTTGATCTACAAATAGGATTAGGATTATTTTGTTTGACCTAAGTATAAGTGTAGACCTGGCCAAAGATTTTTTTTTTTTTTTTTTTTTTGCATGTACTGCAAATAATATTTAGATAAAATCAACTTGAACAACATATTTGGGCCTTGACTAAGATTGAAACTCGATATCCATAATAAGCCTAAAAACACAATAACTTTCACAATTTATAAAGTAGCGGATTGTCATGATGATTATTGTAATATCACTAATATCACTTTGCTCAATATTAACAACATTATTATGGTGCCAATCACAAATGTAACACCCCAACATTTGCAAAAGAAATTGTTTTACTAAGCTGATTGATATATAGAACACCCAAAACTAGACCTATATATAGTGCAGCTCATGCCCAAGCCCCATCCCCAAGAAATCTATAGAAAAATGAAAAAGACCATACCCACGAAAGGCAAAAGCCTTCTATTAGCTCCTTTCACCACCTGAAAAAATAAGCAAATAATTATATTAAAAAAAAAGCACTAAAAAAAGAGAAGGTGGTGGTGATATTTGTGGTGGTATTGATGAATATATATACCTGGGTTTGCTGCTTTTCGATCATGGCATCAGATGAAACCTGCAAGAATTGAAGATGAAGTAAAATTATCAGAAAAAATGAAACATACACTATCAGTTTTTGTTAGGTGTTTCTAAAAAGATCATCACAGAATCACCCTCTACCTGGGCTACGCAGAAGTGCAAAACTACCAAAACAAGAAGCAAGCGTAACGCCATTTGGCAGGAGAGAAGCACTAGCTAGAGCTATAGCATGCAATCAAGAGAACAGAGGAGCTGAGACTACTGCTGGGCTTACAAGTTTGGAACAGTTACTTGCTTTATATAGTCGGTTCTTTGTGAACTCCCTTCTCAGTTCTCTCATATAAATAATAAGGTCTTATTATGATTTTTTTTTTTTTTTTGACAAAATATTATGAATCCAGAATCTATTAAGTATGATTATTAATACACAAAAGGAATAAGTATTGTTTTATATATATATATATATAGTTTTTATTTCATGTCAGTTAAAACCAATTAGAATTCAAAATTTGATTAGAATAAAGCAACCTTACACTAAACAATTTTTCCTTTGAATGGTACACTAAACAAATTTTAATTATATTGTGTTTGATCTTTTCTAAATAATTTCTAATTTAAATAAAACCACAACTTTCACTTCTCACCAATCCCAATCGAGAGCTTCAAAATTGTGAGACAAAATCTTTCATTTTGAATAATTTACAAAAGTTGTGTTCAGACTTTCACTAACGCGATAACGAATCCAAAGGTTATAAAACTGACGTGGATTTTTGTCTCAAGCGAGTTGCGACAGATTGCCCATCATGCATCATCTGGCATCCACAAATTCTTTCCATAATCCAAAAAGGAATAACATTGCCAATAATTTTTTTCAAGTTTATGGGCATGTGAGAGAGATGGTTCTATTTTTTCTCGACAATTCTAGTACAATCAATCACTCCTATAATCACCAAGGAAAAGGTTAAATTAATTCAACACTTTTTTTTAGTTGGTGTTAACTTGAAAGGATCTTTTTTTTTAAATCTGTTATAATATCGCTTAGCTGTGTCAAAAGTCAGTAAATTCTCCATCATAAATAATGGGTTATTAAAATTAATATAGCCAAAAAAATTGAGTGGCTCTATAAGTTTGGCTAATGTATCAGCACTGTCAGTACACTTGTTTGCTTCCTTCAAGATGTGTTGGACTATTGATCTGTAAAATTTCTTCAATAGAAAATATTAACGAATCTTTTAAAGGTATTAGTCTAGAAACTATTTTTATAAATATTTTTATAAAAAAAATAATAAAATAATTAATATTATTGACAATTTTTATATTTTTTATAAAAATTATATTAAAAATTTTTTAATATAATTTATTAACAATTAGCATAAAAACATCTATTAACATAACTCATTATAAATGGCCATGTACATCTTGGAACAGAAATCCCAAGACACAAAATAGTGTACAGTTTTGGTATCAGAACTAAAATGGCCAACATTTTAGCCATGTGCTTAGTGCATGCCTACCTAATGCCTAGACTATATGGCTTGTAGTGCTAGAGGATCATGATGCACTAAATTTTGGAATATTTGTTAAGATAGAGCAAACCTGCAACCAACTGTGGGGTTCAGTAGAGTTACTGTTTCTTGGCTCTCACGAATTTTGCGCCCCAAGGCAATTGGCATTAACTTTCACATTGTTTGTTTGCTTTTGTTTTTGCTTTTATGAGCATTTACATCAGCTCTTGTAAAGTCTTGCATAATGAAAAAAGAAGGTATTTTTATACATTTTAGTACAAAAAGTTACCGCGTCAAATCGTGAAAAAATGTGCAAGAATGCACATTTGCTACAGTAACCGTGCATATATGCACGGTTACTGTAGCTCGTGCATAGATTATTTTAATCATTTTCGTTCGCTCATTTTTTTCTCTCTCTTCTCCTTGCTCAACAAACTCAGTAACTGCTCATTGCTAAAAAAAAAAAAACACACACACACACACACAGAGACAGTGGATGGAGCTTGTGGATCGGAGCTAGGGAAATGACGATCGGAGTGTGGATCGGAGCTTGTAGATCGAAGTGGATCGGAGCGGAGATCGGAGTGGATCGGAGCGGAGATGTGCTTGATCGGAGTGGATCAGAGCTATAGAGATATGGATCGGAGTGATCGGAGCGGAGATCGGAGTGGATCGGAGTGAACGGAGCGGAGATCTTAGTGGATCAGAGCGAAGATTTTGTGGATCGGAGTGATCGGAGCAGAGATCGGAGTGGATCGGAGCGGAGATGTGCTTGATCGGAGTGGATCAGAGCTATGGAGATATGGATCGGAGTGATCGGAGCGGAGATCGGAGTGGATCGTAGTGACCGGAGTGGAGATCGGAGTGGATCGGAGTGATCGGAGCGGAGATCGGCGTGCTTGGATCGGAGTGCTTGGATCGGCGTTCTTCTCGCCGTGCTTGGATCGGAGTTCAGATCGGCGCCGGGCGTCGTGCTCCGTGCTTGGATCGGCGCCGTGCTCCGTGCTTGGATCGAAATTTCAGAGTTTGGAAGAGAGGAGAGGAGTTAGATGGAACAGAGAGAGGAGAGAAGTTGAGTTAAATGAAATGTTGAGAAGATTCAGAGAAGAATCTCTATTAAAGTCCCGTGAGTGGAGAGAGAGAGGGTAGAGATAAAATAATAATAAAAAAAAGTGAGAAAATGATTATTTAAATAAAGTAGAGGATAGAATAGATAAACTGATGTGGGTGTCTTGTAAAAATGAGCGTGTAAAATAGAAAAAGTAGGTTTTAGAGGTGTAAAATGCAAAAATTTTTGCACGAGCTGATGCAAATGCTCTTAGTATTGTTTCTTTTTTTTTTTTTTTTTTTTTGCTGAATTAAAAAAGGGAGTCTTCAGCGTGGGCTCATCGATCTCGTGTCACGTGACGGTAATGGGTAATATTACGTGTACTACACGGGCCTTGCTGAGACTATTGCTCGAACCGCTCTTCTATGGGTGCAAAACGAGGACTCCTACCATCAAGCCACACCCCTGTGTGGTTAGTATTGTTTCTTATATGGCAAGAGTTTTGCAGTTTGACTAACATTTTCTACTTAAACATTTCAAATTTTTTTCTTTTATTGTAATTATTAAATTATCAAAAATTAATAAGTAAAAATAAATCCAGTTTGCTGTTGTTTTTGTTTTTCTTTAGTGACGTTTGCATCATTATGGTAATATTATGAATTGTAAAAGTATTATAGCTCAATTAATCCTTTATTTCTACCTAAACAAAAACGTTTCAAATTTCCTTCTTTCATTGTAATTATTGAATTATTAAAAGTTAACAAGTTGTTATAAATTCAGTTTCACTTTCATCTATCACATTATTAATACTAAACAACTTTTACAATTATTGAAGTAATAAGTTGTAAAGTTATTTTTATTTTGTTTTTTTTATTATAAAATAGTTAAAAGTATATACATTAATATGATGTTAATCCTACGACTTAAACCTTTCAAACATTTAGTGTATAGAGAGGCGTGTAAGATTTCATATAGTGGAGGAAAAAAACCAAGGGATTCATCCAAAAAGCAAAGAACCAAGGGTGTCTATGTTTCCTCTTTTAATCAAAATCTCAAAGGAATTAGTAGCTGTGCTTTTTTTTTTTTTTTAGCAAATATGTAAACATTCATTTGCTTACCAATAAAAAGCATGGTTTTTAGATCTGGACCGTTCAAAGAACCAGTAAAGGTTGAGATTCGAGGTTTTTAAGGTTGGACCAAGGTTCTACCGATATCGAACCGTGATGATGTCATAATTAATTTAAATAAAATAAACATATTAAATTTGTAAATATTAGGAAAATCAACTCAAGTATCTAAAAAAATGAACCAAACTTTCAATTAAATTTTCATGATATTATAAGGTTAACATAAAATAGTACATTATAAGGCTAATAGAATATAATATAACATAAATAAGCATGAATAAATATTGTATAATAATCCTTCAAGTAGAAATTATTTATTAAATATAAATCACTTTTAAAATAAATTCATATATAGTAAATTCCTATGCAAAGGTATTATTCTTAAATCACAAGTTAATTTAGCAGTGAAAATAAATTTAGTAATATTTAATGCATTGAGAGAGAGGTGATATGGAAGTTTGGAAATTATAAATAACGTAAATCTAATATAAATTTAATAATACTTCATTTTAGCTCACAAGGAGCTTACTTGGTCTGTCAGTCACGGTGTCAGCCATAATGATTAGAAGGGGGGAGGTTTTAGGTTCAACTAGCAAAATGGTGAAGTTTTAGGTTAATCGAACCTATATTTATTGTAGGGACACATTTTTGGCATGCCAGCCCAAAGGGGAATGGACCAACCCAATATGCCTAACAATAATGAATTTATAGAGAAATCGGAAGTGAAAACTGGGCTAGAATGGGCTAAACAATTAACTGGATAGACCTTTGGGCCCAAAAAGGATAGAAAGCAAGATGTAATACAACAAACTGTCCTCGGCTATGGTCCGAGGAGATAAGGTTCAATTTAATTATCTTTCATTCTTACACAAGCTTTTTCTTTTTTTTCTTTTCCTCCCCCCTTTTCGAAGGAGACCTCTACACTATATAGCTCTGTCTAAATCATCTACACCTTACACTTGTCGATTGTTTAAGCCTCCACTTGAGTACCTGTCCCATCATGTATCTTTTTTGGTCTCCTGAGAATTGCGGTGACCAAGATTATACTGTTCAGGAGTCTTCTCCACATAAATGCGGCCATGGGGGTAGGTGCATCACATTTGATGCGGTGGTGGCAGCCTTTTCCTTAGATATTTTAGGGAGTTTCACTCATTAGGGGTTAGGTCTACTCCTCGGCCGTCCTTATTTGTTCCAGAACGCACTAATACGTTCTGGAAGTCCGTGCATTTGCTTTTCGTCTCCTCGGATCTGGCTTCATCCTCGGACATGATTGGGCCTAATGGGCGTTTTTTGGTCTTTACCCTTGCAAGGCCCAACGTATGATCTTGGGATTTCAAGTGGTGCGTGGCCTAGTACATCATCCTGGGCCCCTGTGCCCACATTTATGAAATTAAAATTTTTTTTATATATTGTATTAATTACTCAATTCAAATCTCAATAAGGTGATAAAACGGCAATTTCTTGCCTCTTTTATTGCATGGGAATGCAATCATTCATTGTTTTCCCACCAATTCACAAGCTAAGTGATAAGTCCTAAGTGCTCAATTATGAATAGTTGACAATACTTTCACGTACATTTATGACCTTTTTTTTTTTTTTTTTTTTACACCACTCATGATTAACAACTTTAAAGCTGTGGCACAAAAATTATGTACTTAAACTTTCTAATGCATGAAGTACAAGTTAATATATTTGAGTTGACCCTATATCTGACGAATTTTTTTTTTCTAAGAAATTTAAAAAAAAAATCACGTAAATTATAAATTTATCAAAATTAAAAGGAATAAATGGGTAAATTTCAATATATGAGTGAAGTTTGAATTGACTTTTTACAAGCATCAAATTTCAAAGGCTTAATTACTTCAAATTTACATGCATCAATTTTCAACTAATGTTTTCGCAGTACGTCCATTGATGAATTTTTAATATATCAAAATAAATCTCATGCTAAAAAACCAAGTTTATGGTCGAGATTGAGATAAGAGCCAGTTGAGGAGCCGAAAACCGAGCTTGGATACGACACGCAGCCCAGAGCTCGGAGCAGTGTCAAACTGTGTTAAAATTTTTGATCCATCTTTTTACAATGCCAAGATAAACTGGTAGTAAAGAATCAAACATCAAATATTTATGGTGGCACACGAATTTCTGATCCATAGCTGTTCCTAAATAGGAACAGAGAGAGGGTCCAGAAGGCAGTGCCAAAAAGTCCACCTTTCATTCACTACACATGACTGCTGTTTCCAAAGACACCCATGAGTTCCTCTTCCCAACACACATATTAGGTTTATTTTACTTGCTTGCCCTCAGAAACAGCAGGGCTTTGCATGGAGCCGCCACTTGTGCATTCTTTGCTTCAAACAAAATGATAGTAACTGATTCCGATGCCTGGTTTAAGAGGCTCTGATTTTAGTGCGTCTCAAGTTCTCTACTTTCCAGGGAAAAGATTAAAAGAAAACCAAGAGCGAGTTCCACTTCCATCTTTTTCCCTTAGTGATACCATTCTTTGAATGAAGGAAGCACATACTTTTGGCCACTAAAAAAGCTTGCATGGTTATCCTTGGCGTGCTCACTGAATAACCAATTTTATGTCATTTTATCTTTGGTTTTTCCTGCTCTTCCTGTGGGCTTTAATCATATACTGGTGACAATGACATAATTAGAGACCTAATCAGCTTAGAACCAAGGCGAATAACATTATTGGTATTAGTACTCAAATCTTTCCACTCAAAACTGGAGATCTAGGGTACAACCCCTTATTGTCATTGATGCTAATCAAAATTACGATCACATTAGCCTGTTTAATTCAGGTTCCGCTGGTCAGACTACGTTAAATCCTAATAAATTTGCTTTGGAGTCAAAATTCCACAATCCACACACAAAACAATCATTATCAATTTTACAAACTACAAAAACTGGAGCAAGAAAATCAAATTTCCATGGCAAGTAACATAAGACACCATTGGCATACCCAATACAACGTCCACTGTCAACACCAATTCCCCGGTAATTAGTAATTACTCCTCTCCATTAAAATATTGCGGCGTGGCTTCTGTCAAGTGCTTCCAGTGCACTGGACCTGCTGCGATCATAACAAGTGTCCATTTTTGGATATCTGTCATGATCGCAGTGGGTCCAATGTCACAGGACATTGAACAGAAGCCACATCCAAAATAGTCGCTAAATATTACCCTGATTTAGTTTCTCAATTTAGTATATCTTGATTAACTATTACATTACTAAAGTCATAATTCTTTCAATGTAACTGTAACAGCCAAAAACATGAAGTGCCAACGTGTCATGATCGCAGCGGGTCCAGTGTCACAAGACACTGGATAGAAGCCGAACCCAAAATATTGTTGCTAAATATTACCCCGATTTAGTTTCTCAATTTAAGTATATCTTGATTGACTATTACATTACTAAAGTCATATTTCTGTCAACGTAACTGTAACAGCCAAAAACATTAAGTGCCAAAGACAGCGGGCATTCTTTAGGCTTACCTTACAACCGTCAGTGCAAAATTTTGAAGATATCAAACCAAAAGTTATCAGACATCCTGTGATCAGTACAACACAACAAACAAAATAGCGTCCCTAACAAAGCTTTATACTTGCAAAAATAAAAGGAAAAAGCAATACCGAACATCAAAGCAACATCCATTCAGCTGAAACAGAAATTCTATCAACCCCATCGGTGGATGCCAGAACTACAAGCTTAATGTTCACCAAAACAAGTTGGTAAAGGGAGAAGAAAAAAAAATGCACACACACCATAACTTAACCAGAAGACACTAAATCATTACGTGGATCGAATTATATCATCAGCAAATTGACAGACTCATGTAAGCTTGTAAACTAAAGTTGAATTTTGAACCAAAACTGAGAACCTAAAGCACAATTTAAAAAATTATAACTAATGAAAGTTACTATAATTAATCAATGTCAAAATTTTCAAATCTTTCTCGCAAGTGGATGGATGTTAGTCAGAACTCAAGAATTTGAACTAGAAGCTTGGAGTTCTAACCAACACTAGCCGGAACAAGAATAACCAAAGAATTGTCTTGTTCTACTTCTAACATATTACCTGCAAAGTTGTGCTCTTCTATCTAGAAAAAAACGTTGACCTCCTTCTCACTCATTTCATATACATGGTCTCTTGCATCCGTCAGAGCACTCTGTACGATTAAATAACTTGCTAAGATACATACGCAGAAGATGTACAAAGGTAAAAAAAATAACAACATGCATGTTGGAACAAGAATAAAAAGAAAAAGTTTTACCTGTCCAAATTTTGTCAGGAAGTTATTGGCAAGGTTCAGAGATGTGACTGCCACATCTTCATTAGCTTTTAGTGCTTGAGCAATAGCAAAAGCCCCATCATCCTGAATTCAAAATCCATGTGAAATGCTGCTACATACTACTGAAATTAACAAGAAAGTTAATAAAACAAAAAGTCCATACCCTTATTTCATTGAACCCTAAATCAAGCGAAGTTAAAGCTTCATTAACTACTTTCAAGCTGCGAGCTAGGCAAGCTGCACCCTGCGTAGAGTGAAAAGGAAAAATTAACATAAGAATCGGTAGCCAAAAGGTCATATTGCCTTAAGAGACATTACTATCTACAGAAACTAACTTCATCTTTAAGTCCATTTGCCCGCAAGTCCAGAACAGATATGGTAGTATTATATTTCAAAGTATCTGCAATGAACTCTGCACCCTTTGCTCCTATCTGCAAGACACTTTCATGTAAATACATTGTTTAATGGTTCTTTAAAACACAATCCAACTCTTTGATTACCTGGCACCAACCGAGCTTGAGGGTGTTTACGTTTCCATTAAACTTAAGAACTTCAGATAAAGCCTTTGCTCCATCTGGTCCAATGGGATTATAACTAAGTTCCAACTGTAAGAGAGAGAGAGAGAGAGAGAGAGAGAGAGAGAGAAGAAGAAGAAGAAGAAGAAGAAGAATTGTCTCATTACATCCAAAATGACTAATCTATGATAAGTTATTCCAACACTAGTCATTGAAGAATGATCCAAAATTAAAAATTAAAAAGTTAAAGTGATGAATAAGGTGGAGAACTTACAGTTGTAATGACAGAATTATCTTTCAAAACTTGAGCTATGTCAGTGACTCCCTTGGCATGGATGTTATTTCCCCCCTAAGAGATTAAACACGCAGAAGTCAGAATTGTTCTCAGAAAGTTATGTTCAAGACTTCTTTCAAAATAATTGAAATGAATATCTCAAAAGAGAAGGCAAGAAAGAAGTACTCTCTTCTCACCAGGTCTATGGTTGTTATTGATCGGTTTTGCTTCAAAGCCTCCGCAATTTTTTCAGCTCCCTGATAAATTTTCAGAGTTCAAATCTCAGTATTTGGGCTACATTATTACATAGTATTAAATTTGAAAGTTTTAAACATTGCCTTTATTCTAAAAGAAAAGAAATTCTAATGATTAAAAAAAATATAATTCTAAAAGAAACTCAGCCATTGAGTTTTTGTCCATTACAGTATGAGATTCCATTAAAATTTTGTGCACTTTTTGTTTGATCACCAATGAGGGAAAAAGGTATGAAAATTAAAATAATGAATATTTTTCCCTGCTTCTTACTCTTTTTGGATACTGAGTCAAAATGTATTTTATTAATTTTTTGATTGGTAAGTTATGCACGTGGGTCTTGAATCCATTACCTCACACCCTCTATGCACTTACAAGGGAAGGAGGTGACATTTGAGCTACAGTTCAACGACGAGTCAATATGCATTGACAACTCCTAATCTTATTATTGCTTTCCATAATCTCTTTCCCTTTCTTCAGATTATCAGAAGATAGGCAGAAAGCAAAAGCTGGTGTCACACGTACTCATTGATCGGTCTGTCCGCTAAACCCCTCACGATGAGTTGCCCCTCTCCTTCCCCTTGTGGGTTGGGCAGTGCCACCGCAAGACTGGCTAATTGTATGAAGCAGGCTCAAAGACCCCTGGCTTTTATCATCCCCTCTGAAACAACCATAATATGGCTGGTAGAAAGACGGAAAATGCTTTTGGAGTAAAGGGCAAGGGAAGGAAGGCTAGCAAAGTAGACAGCAAGTAATAGCTTCTTAGCCCCCTAATCTTTCTATTATATTGTAAATTATTAAAGCACGCTCTAAAAGTGACAGTTGTAGCAAAGTAAAAAATTACAGTTTAATGGGGGAACCAATTTTTGGCTAGCTTAGAAGATGTCTACCAAAATAAGTTTAACAAATTAACAGTATATGAGTTCATAGAGTTGCTGAATTCAAATAGTTAAACACCGAAAAATATCAGTACCTCATCGCCTATGTCATTCATGTAAAGGTTTAACCATAATAAGCTCTTGCTCTTCTTTACATATTCAGCAACATAAAACGCACCTCTTGCGCTAATTGAGTTGTTGCTAATATCTAGAAGTGTAGTCTTCCCTAAAGAGGGAATATGAATATCAAGATTAAGTGCTGTACATAGAAGTGCAGGAAAAAACGCATAAAAATCTAATAATCAAAAATGTCACTGGATATAGTAGATAGCACACCTTTATGCATAGATAAACCTGACATCAAAGCACGTACTCCTTCATCTCCAATAGAATTTCCATGTAAATGAAGTTCCTGAACATATATAATCAGCAAGGAATTTAAGAACCAACTATTCTTGTCTTACTTTTATATTAAAATAATATTCTGTCACGCTTCCGAAACTGCCGAGTAAAACATGTTGCTGAAATGAACATCATCCTTTTTTTTTTTTTTTTGATAGGAACATCATCCTTTGTTTTCAAGAAAGAGCTCAGCTACATGGGAGAGGAATGGAAAAATAATGTAGAACGCAACTGGAAGCCCCCTTTTGATGACTTACAAGAGGCAAGGGAAAGCTGGTTCAAGTGCTCAAGCATTAATCTGGGATGTTTCAAATGATGGAAAGCTCTCATGAGACCTTTCTTAGCTAGTCTAAGTTGTGAATTGAGTCTAATTTTACACTTCATTTAGACTAGAAAGATGCTGTTCAAATTTTAAATAAGTTTTCCTAAGTTTTATTATGTCAAGGGGAATCTGGTAATTTCCCAGAATTTTTAGAATGAACTATACCAGGGCCCATGAGTCTTATTTTATGTTTTGAATACTTTTTTCTATTTGGTTTATAAGTTCTTAATTACTTTTATTTGGCATTAGGATTCCTGGCCTCTCTAGGGAGAAGTTATTTAAGAGCTCTAGATTTCTAGGAAAGGGTTTGACAATAACAATATAAAGGCCTTATTGTAGTTAAAACACGCATAAAAATATTTAATTTAAATAAAATTCCAGCAGATTATTTTAAGTTTTGAGGCTGTGATTGCCTTCTCCTACCTAAGCGTGATTGCTTAGGAAACCTATGCTACAAATTGTATTTCCAGATAATGTAACACGCAAAGTTCCTTTAGAGGTCATAAACAATCTTAATGATCATCTACACGATACTGGTAGATTTCCCCCAAAGTACAATAGAAAGATAAGAAGTTGACGTAAATGAAACTGGTACCCTTAGAGATTTGTTCCCCTCAAGTCCTTTTGCCAAAGCATTAGCCCCTAGAGCGCCACCATAGTTGCCACTAAAGAATAATAAAATGTCAATAGAACTTCCAAAGAAGCAAAAGGCAAGTGCACTACTCAAAAAGTTAATTTTTTTTTTTTTTTTTGATAAGTAACGAAAAATACTATTAACAAAAAAAAGCCAACCCGAGTACATTTAGGATGCACTATAGAGGCACAAATCAGGAACTAAAATTACAACGACCAAGTAAAACAGGAAGGGAAGAACAAGAAAAATGAGAAAAAATCACACTCCATTCAAAGAGTGTGTGCAAGGAAAAAAACTTAATCTCTAACGTAGAACGTTCAAAAGGTTTAAATTTAAAACCATTCAAAAGAAAAATGGTATAACCTACGAAGCACAAACACAGTGACATGAGCAATTTATTAAAAATTATAACATGAAAACAGCCGGTACGACACCGGTACAACAAAAGACATGGGTACGACAACCTAAATGAAGTGTCCGTGCTTCCTAGGGTATAACCAGCCAAGTCACATGTATTATTAGCATGCAAAAACAGGAATTACGTCCCATTAAGAGAGAACAAGAAGAGAAGATGGGGGAGGGGGAGTAAAGAAGACAGCTAATGCAAAATTCACTCACTTGAGATGCAGATTTCGTATAGTGTTATTCTCAAGAAGTGCTCCAGCAAGACCAGTGAACCCCTACCTCCATTTTCAAATAAAAATCACAAACAGAATCAATTTTCAACTTCAGTTAAATTTTATTCAAGAGTACAATTTTAGAACATGCCAAGGTAACTGCATACAGAATAATCGATCATATTGTTGTTAAGTTCCAGAACACGCAAGCTTGAATTTTTCTTCAACAACTCTGCAATAGCTTTTGCACCCTGCACAGAAAGGTGAGCAACTCTTAAGTCATACTATTGCAGAAGAAGCCTTCTTTTGTATGAACTTCAAAGGAACATGATTATACACTGGTCAGGGAACAGTTTTTTATGCTAGATATAAGCTAACCTCATCACCTAAGTCAGTACTGTTCAGCTGAAGCTTTAAAATACTAGCATTGTCCGCCAGAATATCACACAGGCTCTGTGAACAAGGATACATCACACAAAAACTAAACTTTGAAGGTATAAACATAATGGAAAAACAGCAAAATGAACCCATAAAAAACTTTGACATGACCATAAGGAGAACCATGTGACAAAAATAGAAAAGGTGGATCAAAGAGTTCACCATATATGCTCAGCATGTCCCTCATAACCGAATTATAACACTTATAAGTTGCAGAACACAATATAGTTGAAGCATATTGGATGAGAGCTTATGAATATGTCCCATCTAAACAACAAAATCTACCCATTAGAACTCAACAATATCCTAAAGAAATCTCCTTTTGATTATAAGTTACTCACACGCCCAATGATCTCAAACCCAAGACTTCACCCTTCACCTTGTTCATAGATGGGGGGACATGCTTGTTAAGGTAAAGTGCATTGTCAATATGCTTAAGAAATCTATAGTACTCATTTACAACGTTATCTCAGATTCGAGTCTTGCAAGGATTATGATAAAGATATTACAAGGTAAGGAGGATGTTGCATTACTACATTGCTTTATCTAATATGTGGTGTAAGTGCTCAAAGCTTGCTTCATTTCTTAAAAAGTTGAGAACGAAGGTCAGTGATCCTTATACTCTAATTATTTTTTAAATTCTGAAATTTTTATTTAGGAGGTAGGACATGTAATCTTCCAATTACCTTTGCTTGGGTAGAGCAAGCTCATATGCTACCGATGTTTAAATTTTTTGATATATTCAGGACTTCCTTCCTCCATGGTTCTTGTATTTTAAGTATATAAAAATGTATGTGCTATTTTAAGTGAATGGTGAGATCTAAGTATGGGTTTAAATTGATTGAGATAATATTTGACAGGTTGGAAAAGAAGAAGAATGGTATTCTAAAAATATTATAATCAATTCAAAATCTAGATGGTAAAGAGGAAAGATGCTCTGTGTTTACAAGAAACTTTAAAACAAGACAAAAAAAATGGTAAAGGGATAGAAAAGGAATCTTCATGTAGCTCCCAACATTTATATGTGAAATAAAGACGAAGGATCACTATCAATTCTACTACATAACTCAAGTAGTTAGTAGAATAGGCTGTAAACACTGACACCAGATCTCAAGTAAAGCAACATAGTATGCATAGAATCACATACATTGATCTAAAAATCTTCTCCTTATACGATTAGAACAAGTTCCTTTCCAGTACTCAATCAAGCAAGAGAATTAATATAAGGTTTTTTTGATATATGACAACTTAGACAGACATTAATAGTGAACTTGTGCTGACCTTAATCCCTTCATCTCCAATAGGGTTTCCAGAAAGATCAAGAGTCTTTAATACAATGTTTGATTGAAGAACACCATCAAAGGCTTTAATTCCCTCTGCAGTTATTCCATTTGCAGCAAAACTTACTTCTTCAACAGTCTGAAACACATATATATTTGATAAGTTCATAGAAGAACTGTCATTGCATCTGTATTTCTCAATATAGCGTCAGAGAGTACAGTAAAAGTAACCACATGAAATACATCAATGACATGAAAAAAACAAAGGTCATGAGAATAAATAAATATAACATAACCAGATATTGGAAACTTATGGAAAAAGCTTGAACCTGATTGTATCCTAAACTCTCAGAAAGAAAAAATAGTCCTTCATCTCCAAAGTTGCGACCTGCCAAAATCTTCTTGTAAGGAAAACATTTTTTGTAACAACTGCATAAATTGACTCTATATTGCTAACCAAGAAGAGAGAGAAAAGAAGAGGGGGGGGGGGGGGGGGTGGAAACAATTAGGCTGGGGACCATTAACTGCTAGCGCATTAAGAAAATACTGGTCTTGAAATTAAATTCATTTTGGGCCATCAATTAGAGAATTGTAAAATTATTTTAACTTGTTCTCAATATCTATATTTGGGTAAGGTAGCTGCTTGTATAAGCACTAGAGCGTCGCATATCATGATTTAATTCTCTGTGATCTGCACCTATTCAGCAAGCGTACCTGACATGTCTACACTTCTGAATGTCCTCAGTTCTTTAGCAAATTCATTGAGCTTTTGTTTGGACTCTCTATCAATCTTAGCTTTGAGACCTGGTAAAAGATTTGTCCCTACAGCAAAGGACCAGTTCATTCCTTGCGGGGGAGATTTGTTTTCCACGGATGCAGTCCTCTCTGGCTTTGGAATAAGGAGTTTCTCCACCAATTTCCACAAAACTGTCAGCTGAAGGCAAAAATTAGTATTCCCATTGCGAAGCATAACGGGTAATTTGTGCTGGCATCAACAAAATTACGACAATTTAGCTAAACTGATAGTAATTCTGACATAGGAATCCCCTCAATATACAATGAGCAACAAAGCATGTACCTTGCAAGACACTGAATTCACCGAGTTTCCTGTTATGTAAGCTCCCTAAAACTTTATATTAAATAAAATATTCTCTGAATTTTCTATGCTATTTTTCTCATTTCGTTAATTCTGACACATCTTTTTTTTTTATAGCTAAAAATAATATTATTGAAAAGAGACTATGTTGTGAAAATAAACATGAAGTAGCTTAAAGAATTACTATGGGATAATATCTACATACGAGTTGACTCTATGAAGGAGTGAATAGAGTTACTATCAGTAAAACCCGATACAAAAGACCACTCATATAGAGAACTAATGAAGGAACCAACGACGGATGCTTGTATTTGAGAAGACGTGCACTCCACATCCTCAAAAATACAAAAATACGCCAATTTCATTCCCTCCATATAGTCTACATCAAATATAAAGGGATAAGATTCCATATATTCGGATTTGGTCCACAACATTGCCACCCACATAATAAATCAATAACCTTCTTCAGTAAAACCCACTGAAACCCAAACATCCTAAAAATAAAACTCCATAACTTGAAGGCCATGCTACAGTGAATCAAGAGGTGATCCACAGTCTCCCTGGTACAACAGCACATACAACACCTACTCACAATTGAAAAGCCTATCTTGATGAGATTCTCACAGGTGAGAGTTTTTTCCCTAGCCACTGTCCACACAAAGAAAGAAACTCTCTGAGGTGCCTTAGTCATCCATATGGCCTTCCAAGGAAAAGGCATGGGGCTAAGCCTCGCAATTTCTCATAAAAAGATCACACAGTGAACTTCCCATTGCTCTTTAACTTCCATATCATCCTATCATTCCCCTCCCCAAGGGGAGTATGAGAGTATAACAAATGTAAAAAAAGAAGCCAACTCATCAATCTCCCAATCGTTAAAATTTCTTATGAATTCCACACAACAATTCCTACTCCGTCCCTCCACCTGTCTCTCCAATAATGATTCTACAAAAGCATTGTTATCCATGACAATTTCAAACAATACAAGAAACAACAATTTTAAAGGCAGATCCCCACACCAATTATCATGCCAAAATCGAATTTGACTACCAGAACCCACAACAAACTGAATGCACCATAAAAAAAATTATCCCTCTTCATTCTAATGCTCCTCTAGAACCCACAACCATGAGTGCCTTGAACAAGTTTTGAAAACCATCCACCCCATTCCTCCCCATATTTCAAAGTAACAACTTATCTCCAAAATTTGTTTTCCTCCAGCCCAAACCTCCATAGCCACTTCCCTAACAAAGATTGACTGAAAGTGGTAAGTTTTTGAATCCCCAACCCCCCATAAGCCAAAGGAGTGCATGCCTTATCCCATCCCACCAAGTGGTACTTGAACTCCTCTCCTAAACCACCCAACAAATAAATTCCTCTATAATCTCTCTATTCTATTCACCACACCTGTGGGAATGATTAATGCTGATACTTCATTTTTCACCAATGGCTTTTGGCAATTTTAGCAAACAAAAACATACCAAATTAACCAAAAGAAGATAAACCAATGCTAGCTAATATAAATTTAAAATGAAAGACCTTGAATTTTTATTGACTTCTTGTAATTTTGCCACATAAGTTTTTTTAAAGTTCACATTTTTCCGCATTATCCTTCTAATGTATATTTTTTAATTAGCACTCACCATCTCTTTGAATAAAGTACTAAAAAATAAACAAACTATGGTCAAATTAAGTTTTTTTGATCATCCCTAAACAAATTATAACTAAATTAGCTATCTCCTTTTCCACAAATTCTCTAATTTTTTTTCCTCTTAACACTAATAAATTAAATATGTACCACATATAATTTCTTTTTCTTTTTCTTCAAACTTTCCCATGCATTACACAGATTTGCGACTAGTATAAGTAATATTGTTGTCACTTTTTAATGATTTCTTCTAATGTTGTCACATAAAATATTGAAATCCTACATATTCAAATAGTGCTAAACTACCTTATTTCAAACTAATTAGAAATCAAAAATCTTTTTTTTTTTTTTTTGATAAAGCAACCTAACACTCAAACAAATCAAACAAGTTACTTTCTACAATTTCTCTAAACATAATACATTACTCATAAAATTCACGCATTCACATTGAATTCAACCATAAACATTATCCTAGAAATTGAAAAACCAATAAAATCCAATCCTATCCAATCGAATTCATACCGAAAGTGATGGCGAGAAAAACACCGGCGGGAGCAACAACCGAAGCGACCTGCTTGAACGGAGAAGGCGCCGGCTCGGCCTGAGACTCTCTATAAACTACTCTTCGGCCACTCGCGGCGCGCCTCGAACCTCTTCCGTCAGCCATGGAAGAAGCCGCAACCCTAACAACCAAGCCTCTAAACCTCACGCCGCATTTCCTTCCGCTCCCAACCAGAACAACAGAAACGGCTGCCGGAGAAAAGAGCAGCACGCCGGAGCCGCTTAGAAACCGCGACCGTAGCGAGTGCGGGGAATGGGATTTGATTACCTGCGGGTGAGAGTAGAGAGAGATGGTGGAAGTGGAGGAGCTCATGGTGGTGTGGTAAAATGGTGTAAAGGATTATAAGATGCGCATAGGGGGGTACAGGTTCTTATCCTGCGCTTACTGAGCTTTGTGAGAGAGAGAGAGAGAGATGGATTTGGTTTGAGGAGCGGCGGGGCTTGTGAAGATTGTTCTGAGAACAGAGAGAGAGAGAGAGTGACTGAGTGAGAGTAGTCTAATTCTAATCTGTATTCTAATCTGTCAACTAACTTCGGGGCGGGAATGTCGGGTTATTGGGTCTTTTGTTTTTCAAACGGGTTTACTGTTATTGGACCTTTAAGTTGTTGGGATGGGACTTTCTTTCTCCAGCAAAAAAAAAAAAAAAAAGTTTTTGGGATGGGACCAAATTGAGGACGGTAGAAAAGGATTAAGATAATAAAGCCAGGCACAAAAAAAAGTCCAAGTGATTTTATGATTAATGTGAAAGGATAATTATTGATCCAATTACTAAGCAATGGGTCGAGCTCCCTCTTGTACCTTGGGAGGTACTACCGGGTCGGGTTCATCAACCGTTACAGGAAAAATTATTAAATACTCTTGGAATATGATGACGTGATACTTTATTCTCTTACATCTATGGTGGAACTTATCATAAATTTAATTAAAGGGTCGAATATGAAATAAAGGAGTACCATTCCAAGAGCACCTGATAATTACTCATAGTTCTGACAATTATAACTACCTCAATTATAGGGTGGTACACATTTCTCACTTCAATGCCATAAAGTAAACAAAGATAGAGATATTCACATCCAAATCTATGAATGGAGTTTTCCTCGACAAAAAAAGAATTTGTGATACTCTTGGAATACGATGATGTGGTACTCCATTCTCTTACATCTATGGTAGATCCCATAATAAATCTATATATTACTAAAAGCTGAAGGGTAGCGTTTAATGCTGTTGCGCTCACGTTGAGCCACGTCAGCATCCACGTCATTATCTTTTTTCTTTCCATTTTCTTATAATTATTTTTAATATTTCTTATTTCATATTTACACTTCTCCAACCTTTCTCCCTTCTTTACCTTTTCATCTCCCCACTACTTCTCCAACCTTTCTCCATTCCATCACCTTCTCATCTACCCACTACCTTCTACATTAATATCATTCTTCATCTTTCTCTTCATCTTCCTCTATTTTTGTTTCTTCTTATTCATACTCTTTTACTATAAATTTGCCACTATCTCTTTCATTCTATGCATAGTTTTCCCTTACAAAAAAAAAAAAAAAAAAAGTTTTCTTTCTCTCTCTCACGCACAGACAATTTTTGGGTGGATTTTTATTTTTTATTTTTCTTGCATCTTCACTTTAGGTTGATAATTTTTTGTATTCTTTAATCTACTTTAGGTTAATGCGATTCAGTTTTGTTTTTTTTAATTGTTATGTTTTTTTTTTTCACTCTCTTTGATTGTTAAATATTATCCTATATTGCGTTATAAAGAATTAAATATAAAAATATAATATTGCGTTTAATGCTGCTACATTCACATTGAGCTACATTAGCGTTCACGTTATTATCTTCTTTCTTTCAATTTTCTTATAATTATTTTCAATATTTTTTATTTCATATTTCACTTCTCCAACCCTTTTCTCTCTCTTACCTTTTCATCTCCCCACCACTTCTGCAACCTTTCTCCTTCTCTCACCTTCTCATCTTCCTACTACCCTCTACATTAATATTATTCTTCATCTTTCCCTTCATTTTCCTCTATTTTTGTCTCTTCTTATTCACACTATTTTACTATAAATTTGTCACTATCTCATTCTATGCATAGTTTTCCCTTACAGAAAAAAGGTTTTCTCTCTCTCTCTCTCTCTCACACACAAAATTTTTGGGTAGATTTTTATTTTTTATTTTTCATGCATCTTCGCTTTAGGTTGATAATTTTTTATATTCTTTAATCTACTTTAGGTTAATGCGATTCAGTTTTATTTTTTTTAATTATTTTTTTTCTCTCTCTTTGATTGTTAAATGTTATCTTATATTACGTTATAAGGGATTAAATATAAAAATATAATATTATTCTACTACATAGCATGATTTGGATAATTTAATTTGGTAGTTATTGTAATTTGATAGCATGATTTTAATAGTGCTTAATTTAGATGTTAAACTATGAGACTTTAATCATTTTTGTTTATTTTTTAATCCTTTGTGGTGGACAAAGTACTCTTAATAATTATATTAGAAGTACTCTATAATGCCATTTATTTAGAGAAAAGCAAAGGTTAGTTAAACAAAAATTATTGGATGAGAGACAAATTTTTCTTTCACAATTTTACTTTAATTATTATTATTATTGTTGTTGTTGTTATTATTATTATATATAAAAATTTAATTCTTAGATTTTGCTAATAATTGTTTATTTGATAATATGTTTTGGGTAGACGAAATTACAATTTATGCAAAGAAAATAACCTTAATAGATTATAAACAACAATTTTATTTCCTAATTGGTCCAATTAATCATAGTTAAGTTTTATTAATTTTTTTAGTTACTTTTTTTAGTGTTTTGGATTGTAGGCAGAAAAAATAAGTTTGAGAAAGTTTGTTTAAAACTAAAAGAATAATTTCTAAATTTTATATATTTTTTTAATAATTTACAAAATGTTATAAATAACTTTTATTAAAAAATAAATATTTTCGTTAATTTGCCTTTTGAATTTTTGAGAAAAATTATATATTTTTCATTTTAGTACGACAAAAATTATTAGTTTTATGTTTATTCCTATATTATATTTATGATTATTCTTATAATAAATATACATTACTCTTTATTAAATTAGTTTAAATTGTATAACAAAAATTAATAAAACCACTATAAAAATAATTATCATGCACAACGCGCAGGTTCGCGGCTAGTTACCTAATAATTACTCACACTTATATGACAAACTATAATCACCTCAATTATAGGAAACTAAGATAGAGATATTAGGCTTTTTTGGATATACATCACTGTAAATTTATTTAAGACATTTTCTCCTCTCCTTGTGTGTATGTTAAAAATATTTAGTATTCTAAAAAAAAAAAAAAAAAGATAGAGATATTCACGTCCAAATTTGTGAATAGAGTGATGAGTGGTGTTGCATCCTGATAATTTTGACCGTAAATATTTTCCTTATAAGAATTTACTTTTAAATCCTATTAACAAATATTCTTAAAGCAATTATTAACAAACCATTTTTAAAAAGTTTTGACATCATTTTAATGGAAAATATAAAAAGCAATCAAAATAATTAATTTCTTTTTTTCTTATTTCATAAAAAAAATTAAAATATTGTTTAAAGTTTAAATCAATGTCTTTTAGAGCATCTATTAACTTTTATCTTTACTTGTTTTTAATGGAGCCCTGAAAAATTGGCGGCATTTCATGGGCTTGAATTGAATTTTTTTTTTTTTTTTTATGAACTTTAAATTCTTGGTGCTCTTAAAAGTATGTTACGGTTGCTTGAAGATATGTCATATTTTAAAGAATCCGAGGGATATTTTCGATTTGATTATTAAATTTGATGATCTACACACAAAAAAAAAAAAAAATGATTATATCATGCAACATAAGCAGAAAAACAATGGAAGAAATATATGATAATCCATTCAAGCCAAGCATTCCTCACCATTTGCTTTATACGATTTATTCGATGTTTTCACGTACCTTTGTCCTCCCATGGTAGCCTACACTACATACCATCTCTTCTATACAATGTCATCTAATTATCGGTTTGCTTGCTTGCAGTTTTTTCTTTTGAGTTGTGTCTTATGATTTTTGCCTACATTTATCTTATTATTGTTATCGATAAACAATACCCATAATCAATCTTTAAGGTTATTATGGTAGTTGAATTGACACCTTCCTATGCATAAAGTGCCTGGGGAACTAGAAGGAAAGGGTTCGAGCCATGAGTTAGCAGCATATTGTAACTATCTCTCAAAAAAAAAAAAAAAAGGTTATTATGGGTTCTAATTAGTTCAACTAATAAAATCTCCTATTGTTGAATGAGATAAATAGGGTTTGTTGAGGACAAAATTTTCACACCATATGGTTTTATTTTATTGGTGACCCATACCATGTTAACACTATAATGCATTTTTGGGAAAATCACTTTTAAGGCCCAAAAGAGTCCATATTCACAAAATGATGCTGAAGCCCATGGTCCAAAACTCATGGCGATATAATCGCATTGAAGCCCATAGTTTGAGTTCATAGCACAACTTCTCATTTTCGGATCATGATCCAAGCTCATAAGTCTCATCCGGAGAATTTTGGGAGTCGTAATTTGAAGAGCCAAAAAGTATGTTCAGTAAAGCTCCAGAGATTCAAAATTGATAAAGGAAAGCATGTTGCTTGGCATGTCTTCCCCAATTCCCTGAACTCTGACGAATCAGTGTGCAATAGATAACATTTGGTAAGCCTCTTATATCACATAACACTTAAAATGATAAAACTCTTCATGCTCTTTACATAAAAATTAATGTTCATCATATAACATAAGTTTAAAAATATAATTATAGTATTTCATATAAATTATATTATTATCATCTAAATTAATTCCAAGCACATGGCTAACTATATATTAATATCTCATATCTAACGTTAAATGCTCTCCTTATTCTCCAAGATATTGTTATAATGCAAAAAGACCATAATTACATCTCTAAAACTTCATCAAATATCAACCAACTAGTTTATTACTTACCAAAATTATATATGGACTAAACACATAATTTTCCAAAAGAGGAAACTTAGCTAAAAAAACCAACAACAGCTCCAGCAGAAGCTGCAAACAGCTCCAGCAGAAGCTGCAAACAGCTCCAGCAGAAGCAGAAACAACTTCTGTAGAAGCTACAACAACTCTAGCACATTCTGCAGTAGCTCCAACTGTAGTACCAGAAATAGAAGGATCCCTTAAAGATTATCTTACTATGAATTTAATGCCAAGTATTTTCTTTCAAGCAAAAGATGTCATTCAGATGACATCATCCAGCTATAACAGCTATGATTGACAGTTGTAGCAGCAGCTCCAACCCCATTAAAGTTTCTAACTTTCTTCTTTTGGCTAAAAAATAAAATCCCACTAATAAGACCACTTACTTTGTCAAAAAATTTTCCCTATTTGCTAAACTTCCCTTCAATTAGTTCTAATCTAATTACATGCTTAACTCTATATAAAGAGGACCAAGCCACACACCATAGGGATCCATCCATCCCTCTCTCACCCCTTTATTTTGAAACTTCATTCATCTGGCTGCCACATACACATTTTCATACTTCTCCATTTCTCTTACAAAATCCTTCTTCATAGATAACAACACCACACATATTACAACACCATTATCTATTACACATCTTTCTCATACTCCATTATTCTGAAATATCATCATTTTACTGCTCATAAACACATCTTCATCTCTTTCTTTATTTCTCTTGCAATACCTTACTTCTTAGAAAGCAACATAACCAATGTCATAACACAAAAAACAACTCCAACAGTAGCTTTTACTACATTTAACCTTCATATTATTAATCTCATACTTCCATATATTTTGCAAACACATTCCTCACAAAATACCCATACATACTTCTCATACATCTTTAAATCTCATGTCTCACAAAGTATACATATTCAAGATCCATGTCTAACAAAGTATCTACATATAATTCTTATACATATTACAAACACCATATCTCACAAAACATATATATTTCTTACCATCTTCACACATCTTAAAATACATCAAACACTCTTCCAAGAACTTATTACTAAAAGCTCTTTCTCATGGAAGACATATATTTATAATACTAAAAGCCCTTCCTATGAAAGGCAAAAACTTAAAATACTAAAATTCATTCTCATGGAAAGCAATATCACTCATATTTGACTAAAAAAATTAAAAGAGTATTACATGAGAAAAGTCATTTAAGTGCATGATGAAAGGGGATGAACTTAAACAACCTATGCACATGGCTGGACATACTTTCTCTCCCTCCAGTAGCACCCATTTTCCCCCTTCAATCATAAAGTCACCATCAAAGGACTCATAATATCATATTGTACTGTTGGACTCATCTTATTACGCTGCTAAAATGTCATAAGTCCACTGTTGTTCTACGGTTGGAGCTGCGAATTGTGAAGATAAGTCAATCTTTCTCTATTTTCAAGATTACATTATTAAGTACATGTTAATTCATTATTATTTTACTGCTGGATGCAAGTTATTTTAATATCATCTCACTATTTAATAAACATAATCTCACTAATACTTTATTAATAAACATACATATTAATAAATCGATCTACCACCATCGCACATGTATTATTTGGACATGAACCACCATTGGACACATATTTTTTGGGAATGAACTACCATTGCCGAACATACCTTATTATGTTGAACATGAACCATGAACCATGAATTGTAACTAGACATGGACTATTGGACTCATCCCATTGTTAGATATTTGACACCTAAGTAATTATTTTCTACCATTTGATATCACTTAATATACATAATAATAACGTATCAACTCATCATCTAATCAAAGCTATCATGCTAAGCATATCATTTATTTATTTCAACCATTATCATGATTCTAAGACTTTGGACTTCATCTATTTTGTAGGTTTAAAAATACACCGGAAGCCATTGGTCTATGTGGCCCGATGTCGAGTTCCGGGTTGAACTCCCTAAAATAAATCCAGGCTTAGCAAAGTCACACTTCCAGTAAGAGACATGTGGCTACACGCAAAAAACTGCCCCTAACAAGGTTCAATCCTTGTCTACACTAAAACTAATTAGTTTTTTGGTCTGATAATAAGAAACAATCATTAAAAACAAGCGCCATAATTTGAAACTATTTCTCAAAAAAAATATTATTATTATTATTATTATTATTATTATTATTATTATTTTGTCTTTTCATCTTTATTACGTTATAAGCATGTATCTTAGGAATTACTATTTGTATTTGATTACCACTTGTTCAAATAATAGAAGAACTCACAAGTTACTAAAAGGAAGATATAAAAGAATGGGCGACACATAGATTATTCGAATCAACAAATTTTTAGTCTTATATTTTAAGATAGTTTTGTAGCCTTAGCTTTAGGAGTAGAATATAAACTAGTTTGCAACTCATGAAATGCACATAATAAAATATGATTGTATTTCAAAAAATGATTTTCTCTCCTTTCATTTTGTATATAAATACAAAATTTGATATTTATGATAGTTATTAATAAACATTTATTATGATTGTGTTTATATATGAAATTTAATAATTATGGTTGTTATTAATAGGTATTTATTATGATTGTCTATTTATATGGTCATATTTAATATATAATTGTGATCATTATTAATTGTTATTTATTATATTATAAGTGCTTGTGAGGTGTGGGGGTAAAGGTCGAGATTCCAAGAGGGAGCTTTACGCACATATACACTTAGATGGGTCAGGCTTAGGTCCAGTGTCCAGTAATACTAGGCCCGTTAAGATGATGACATGTGTCCACTTTTGAACATGTGTCACCATCTGACCGGGTCAAGTGCAATAGATGCACTAGATCTAAACCAAGTCTCACTTAAATAAGACTAGAGTAGAATTTCTACCTTGTATAAAAAAAATATAATGTGTCAAGATTCTAATTGAAAGATAGCAGGTTTTTCAACATTGGTTCCTTTGAACTCCATTTATTGATTCCCCCGGACCAATAGCAGCTACATAAATTGTTTAATTCTCTATCCAATTTGCTTTCCCTCAACCACGGCTATTGGGATCCATAGAAGTTCAATTGGTTGCTTTCTTCCCCGTGGATTGACATTGATAGATTGGTTTATTGATAGCAAACTCACCTGCAAGAGTGAGGAGCAACGAACGAGTCTACAATTTGTTTGTTTTTGTAAGATCGTTCGCAAAAAGGACAATTTTTCTAAGAATTAGAGATGTTTGCCCTGCTTTCATTATTGCTTAAGCTAAAACTCAGTTTACTAGCTCAAGTCGCAAGTCAAGATTCTAATTGAAAGTTAATATAGAATATAGGGGAAACTGCACTCTACCCACCTGTGGTTTGGCCCGTTTTAATAGTGTCTACCCGTGGTTTAAAAGTTGTCACTTAACCCACCAGTTATTACTCACCACATCATAGTAACTACATCCATAAAACCTTTTCCCAAAATTGTTCAAGGTCAGAGCAATCCGTAGCTGACAACGGTTAGCAAAGCATGAATGGTGACTGGAACCCGAGTAATAACTTGAAGAAAACATGTTCAGATTTCACTTTGGCAATCGGAGTATAGAGAGAATAGGGATCTTGATATAGAGGAAATGGGTTTAGGGTTCTAAGGTAAAGAGAGGGAGAGAGCTCGTTCCTTTTTTTTTAGGGTTCTAATTTTGGCTTATATAGTAAAGGGTCCGTTAGACCTCCATTACCCACCTCTGCCCTATCCGTTAAAAAATACCCTTTACTATATAAGGCAAAATTAGAACCCTAAAAAAAAGGAACGAGCTCTCTCCCTTTCTCTACCTTGGAACCCCAAACCCATTTCCTCTATATCAAGATCCATATTCTCTCTGTACTCCGATTGCCAAAGTGAAATCTGAACATGTCTTCTTCAAGTTATTACTCGGGTTCCAGTCACCATTTATGCTCTGCTAACCGTTGTCAGCTATGGATTGCTCTGACCTTGAACAATTTTGAGAGAAGGTTTTATGGGTGCAGCTACTATGATGTGGTGAGTAATAACTGGTTTTCAGATTTGTTCCTTTTTTTTTTAATTTTCTGGTTTTGTTGGTTTTTTGGTTTTGTTGGCTTTATGAATAACCCTAATTTGATTTTGTTTGTAGGATGATGAACCTACTTGTAAATACTTTAGGTGATTAGATGGCAAAACACGTAAGCGTGGGTCTGAAGTTGCATCCATTGTTCTTGCAAGATTCAGTATGTACAAGAATCAAGCAAGAGTTGCAGAGGAAGAGGAAAAGGAGGTTAGTGATAGGAAAACAACAGCTATTAAGAGGGAAAAAATAGCCAAGCGAAGGGAAGAAAAAGCTAAGGTGAGAAAGAGGATAGCTAAAGAGAAGTTACAGAAGTACAAAGTTGCACTTGTTGTGTCATGAGGGGTTTTTTGTGTTTTCTAGTAGGATGGGAGAATTTGGAACAAAACCATTGAGTCTACCTTAAAGGCAAGTTGTTGTAGTTATTGTATAATTTTGGATACTACCACTTTTGACAAGTGTGTTCCATGTATTTGGCACTATGTAATATTGTTGTTTATTTGAATAGAGTATGCAATGTGTTCTTTATGTGATGTGTTCTTCTTTATGTAATCTGTTCTTGTTTATGTAATGCTACCTTGTTTATGTAATGTGATCTTGTAATTTGAATAGAGTATGCTGTCTTGTTTATGTAATGTGTAATGCTGCCTTGTAATGTGTTGTTTAAGTAATGTGTTCTTGTAATTTGAATAGGGTATGCAATTTGTTCTTCTTTATAAAGATTGTGTATGTTTTACATCAATTGGGTAGGCAAGGACATGCACCCCACAAGATTCTGTTTACATCAATTGAAGAAGCATAAAGATTTTAAAGCAAGAGTACCATTACATACATATATAATAAGTATTGTTCAAAACAAGTGGACTCCACCTAATATTAATGGCTAAACACTACCAAATTTCATCTACATAATAGGTGGTTTTGTCCCCAACAAGACAATAACAAAATAACTTTACAGTAGAGTTCTGCACAATAACAAAAAAATGTTGACATGCCATTATCAGACATGCAAAATAACAAAAAAGTAAAGTTCCTGCTTGCACATTCTCCAATCTTCATTTCCCAAAGACCTTACCTTTGTCCTTGCTTTTGCCCCTGTCTGTTGAGAACATTGCACTAGATGTCTCAACTCTTAATCCACCTCATCTCTCATATGAGAACAGATGACTGCTCCCAACTACCCTTTGTGGTACCAACCCCCTTGGAGGCTGCAAAATACATAGCAACTCCATATCAAGATCTAATCTAGTGTTTTATGTAAGTATAAAGGGTGGTGTTTGTGTTTGTGTATATACCTGAGATAGAGGTTTTCTTGTGTCCCATGTTTCCTTAAGAGTATAAGAGATGGGCTGGCTGCATGAGAACCATTGAGCTGTGGGTGCTTTACTTGGTGGTGGTTTGCTTGAATCTGCTGTAGATGGTGGTGGTTTACTTGAAGCTGAAGCAGATGTTTCAGTTGGGTATGTGTAAGGTTTGCCTGTTGGCTGCCTCAGTGCCTACTTTTGTGGCTGGTTGACTTGTTTGATGGGTGGTTAGCTTTCTTGTTGAATAGTTAGCTAGCCCACTTATTGGTTGACTGGTTGTCTACTTAGCTACATTGTTTACTGGTCTAGGTGGGTGCCTTGCTTGCTGGTTAGCTGCCTTGTTTGCAGATCTAGGTGGCTGCCTTGCTTGAATGGTGGTTGCCTGGTTGGCCTTCTTATTTGCTAATCTTCTTGACTACCTTACTTGCTAATTGGTTGCCTGGGTGGTTGGCTGCCTTGTAAACCTCCTTGGTGGTTGCCTAGGTGGCTAACATGCTAGTTGGCTAGCTAGTTGGCTGGCTAGCTGGCTGCCTGGTTGGCAAACCAGGGTGGCTGCCTTGCAAACCTCATTGGTGGTTGCTTAGGTGGCTGACTTGCTGGCTTAAGTACTGAAGTTGCACCCTGACTTGGTTGGTCAGTGCTTGTTCCTTGTCCCTTTTGCCCCTACAAAAAGGATTGTCTTGCATCAGAAATAGATTTGTAATATAATTGTCATAGTGAACACATTCTTGCTTTACTTACAAATTTTTTTTTGCCTCTTAAGTCTCTGCCTCCTTTGCCATGGTGTCTCACCAGTTATTCCAGCCTTACACCTTCTTGAATTATGCCTCTCTTTATGGCAAAACCCAAATTTTATAGGTCTATATGACCTAAAAACATTGTATGGGTTGTTTGGCTTATCTGCATCCTCCTTCCTTTTCATTGGTGGCCTACCTGGAGGCTTGTACACAATTAGAGCAACAGGGGCAGGTTGGTTGGTTTCAACCCATTCATCTTGGCTAGGCAGTGGGGTAATCATCTCCTTATATGCAGCCACATAGGCATCATTTCTATAGCATGCATGCACATAATCATCAAGCCTCTCCAAGTTTTTATAGATTGCTGCAACACCATGTTTACATGGGATTTCTGTCAAATTCAAAACTCATCAAGTACAACACTTTCTTGTAAGGTTAACCACATGCCTCTATACTCATTATCAACCTCATATATATAGCAACCTCATATATATAGCAACCTGATGAAATAGCAGAAAATGACTTAGAATCAACTTTCAACTGCTCAAGCTTCTGCACTATGTTTGGACATATGTCACTAGTGAATTTTTCAATCCCAGTCCTCTTACTGTACATTCTAGTCATCAACCTAACCCTAATCCACTTTAGCATGGCAATGATAGGCTTATCCCTAGCTTCTAGTATCATCGAATGAAATGACTCACTAAGATTGTTCACATAACAATCAGAGATGGCCCTTGGAGTGAAATGTGACTTAGTCCATTAGGTTGGTTGGATGTCTGTTAGATACTCCCATGCTTCTTTGTCCAATTCCTTCATATCTTGCATTCTCTTCTCAAATTTCCTAACTGTTGTTGCTGTAGCACACATCCATAATGCAACCTTCAATTCTAAACCCTTGAAGTTTAATTTAAAGTTGTTGTAAATATGCTTCACACAAAATCTATGTTCAACCATTGGGAACAACATCTCCATGGCAGGTATCAATTCCTGGTTATCATAAATACAATAAAAAAACATCCAATGAACAAAAATGAACACCATTTGCCTAAGAACAAAAACAAAACTTTCAAAAAAATAGAGATGTAATGATTAAGAACAAACAGCAATCTCAAAAAGCAAGTGAAGTGTATTACCTTCTGCCTATCTGAAATGAACACCAGATTCAGCTCATCTGGCCTCTCAATATCATCTGCAAATGTTTGTAAAAACCACACCCAAGAATCCTTGTTTTCTTACTCAACTACATCTAATGCAACAAGGAAAATACTATCATTCCTATCCCTTACAGTTGCTGATAATATATGTTCACCAAACTTACCTTTCAAGTGGCAACCATCTAATCCTACAAGGGCCCTACACCCTCCCAAGAATCCAACTTTCTGTGCATTGTATCTCACATATATCCTCTTGAACTTGAGTTGTGTGTTAGGCTCAGTAATCTCAATTTGCAGAATCACCTTACTCCCCACATCAGTTACTCTTATCATCTCTGCATAGTCCCTAAACTTCTCATACTGCAACCTCTCATCACCTAGTATAGACTCTCTAGCTTTCCTCTTAGCTCTGTATACTTGATTTATGCTCAAGTCCACGGACATATATTGCATAACTCGATGCTTCACACCAGAAACTGCCCAATCAGGGTTTTTGTTGAAATCATCCAAGTATTTCCTAGCCATATATGTAGAAGTGACCTAGCTATGCTTGAATGTCCTCCCACATTTACAAGTTGGAACCATGGTCTCTATCTGGAAGGTTAACTCCCTTGAAATTTGTGATGCATATACCCTCCAACCACATTCATACTTGCAGTGGACAGAAACTTTAGTCTTTTCATTAAGCTTAAACTTAATATCCACAGGCTTTTTCATTGCATATTCCCTCAGGGCAGCCTTAAACACCTTCCCATTTAGGAACTTCATACCCTTGCATAACTGGGGTTACTCATGCCAGTCTTCTCATTAAACTCTGGACATCTCACCCTTTCATCCTCATCCTTAGAATTGTTAATGCTCCTAATGTCATCATCGTCAAAAGCTTTTTCAGCCCAATCATTATCATCAACAACTTGATCATTGGCAGCAGCTTCTAGTCTCTTCCCATTATGTGTAACTGGCTCCTTCAAATGCTCTCTCTCATTTACATTTTCAGTATCTTTTTTATGCTCTCTCATATTGGGCACCTCATTGTTCTTAGCACCAAATATGTCATCAGGATAATCTGGTCCTTCATACCCTTCATCTAGCCAATCAAGTTCATCCACATGAACATCTTCATTACCAACAATTTGTCCATGGGTAGCATTGACATCCACATGCATTTCTCCACAACCAGCAGGTTACCTACCCCCAACATTGACATCCATAGCTCCACCAACACTACCATCCCTTAAACCCTCAATAGATTCTTCACTAACATCATTTTGGTCAACTACAGATGATCTAACAAAGACAATATTAGTCACCTCCTCACAATCAGTATCATCATCTTCATCATTCATTTCCCATGGCTGGTTTGCTGCAATTGGTTGATCTGGTTCAACTATATGTTCTTCAACAGCAATTGGTGCAACTTCAAGTTTTACATATATAAAGTGTGATTTCATTTGTTGGCCATTCAGCATGTAGGTCACATCATCATTTGAAGTAATTAACCTTAACCCTTACTCTAAGTCACCACCAGGTATTAAATAATAAATCCTACTGTTAATGGGTCCCCCAGCATTAGCACAAATTTCTTGTACCTCAAAATGACTTACTAGATCTGGATCAACACTACCCATTACAGATACCTCACCACCTACATACTCTAAACCAGGGTTCCACTCAAAATTCCCCCTATAGTGAATAATAAAATCAAAATGAATTTCAGAGCCATCTGTAGGAGTTAAAACACATGCACAAACAACAGTAATTAAATACATAATCAACACATGCACAGAGAGCACCAATAATTGACAAAAAGAAAATAATTTCATACAACATAAAATGCCATTTAACGTAGGGTCAAGGGAGACAAGAAACATAACCAACTAAACAATTTGTCTCTATGGGACCACAGACAATCTAAAGATGCATCTATCCAAAATATTCCTAAGGACCACAATCATCAATGTCAACTATAAAAGCAAGAAATTATTTAACAAAAAATCACTAATTTTATGATGAAACCCTTTAATCCGAATCACCTTCATCAATCGTTACACATTGAAAATGAACAAACACAACAATGGTAAACCCTAGAAAATCATTTCATACCTGATATAGGGGAAAACCCAAGCTTCAATACACCTCCTTACTTGCAAGTGTTTGGATTTTACTTTGGCAATCAATGTAAAGAGAAAAAGGGATTATGGGTTTGGAGATTTTTGGGGCTTCTATGGTAAAGAAAGGGAGAGAGCTCGTTCCTTTTTTTTTAAGGTTCTATTTGGATTCTAATTTTGGCTTATATAGTAAAGGGGATTTTCTAACAGAAAGGGCAGAGGTAGGTAACGGGAGTCTAACGGAGGCCACCTCAGGTGGGCTAAGTGACAACTTTTAAACCACGGGTGGACACTGTTAAAACGGGCCAAACCACAGGTAGGTGAAGTGCAATTTCTCCTAAAATATAATTCTCTCTCTCTCTCTCTCTCTCTATATATATATATATATATCTGTGTGTGTGTGTGTGTGTGTGTGAGAGAGAGAGAGAGAGAGAGAGATTTGCTTAATGGTTGCCCTTAGCGCATTTGTGAATGAACCATTTCAGGGAAATTTTGGTACCACTTTAAAACATATATATATATATATATATATAAAACAATCAAAAAAATTAGATTTTTTTTCCTTTTTCCATCAAAAGTTTCTTAAAATATCTTTAATTTTATGTAGTTTATAAATTATTAATATTGACTAGGCCCCGTAAAAGTGGGAGTTTTATACACAGTGTGTATGACCATTTATTAGTCCGATATAGTTGTAATAGATGAATTTAGGAAGAATTCTCCTTAAATATTGTACTTTCCAATTGCATTTATCCAAGTAATTAGTTTCATTCTTCTCAATGAGAACGGCAGGTCCGAGAGAAATTATATAGTCCGAGAGAAATTATATAGTCCTCTGGCGGACCACGTCATCTGTCCACCATTTCACTAAAAAACTCCCACTTGTTTAAAATTGCTGAGTTAATGTTTTAAAAAAAATTCTAACTCAACAATTTTAAACAAGTGTGAGTCGTTTAATGGAATGATGGATCATGTCACTTGTCTACCATGTGGATCTTATAATTTCTTCATGTCTGAACCCACTATTAGGGCCGGCTCAATAGACAATGCAATTGATGTAATCGCCTAAGGCCCCCAAATAAAAAAAGGCCCCCACTTATAAAAAAAAAATTATTAAACACTTTTATTAGTCAATAAAATGCATTAAAAATGCCTCATTATATCCTAAATTGCAAGAATTTTAACTATAAAATTATTGGATTACTGTTGCACTACACAGTTGCGTACTGTGCAGCCTGTGCTGCACAGTGCGCAACTGCACAGCTGCACAATACGCAACTCTGCAGTGCAGCCACTTTTAAAAAACCAGGCTTTTCACTTTTTTTTTTTTTTTATATCTAAACATGGTTTATATTTTATCTATTATTATAAATTATTGTATCAATTTTGCATCTCAAATAGCAAAAAAAAAAAAAAAAAAAGATTTTAAATAAAAAAATTTAATATATATATATTATTTGATTAATATTTAAATATAAAAATAACCCACTTAAAATTTTTACCTAAGGCTCCTAAAATCGTTGAGCCGGCCTGCCCACTATAAAGCAAAATTCTAAAAACTTAGTAAAACATGGTATGTACAGAAGAGATGGATCCTTTACTTTGGTCTTCCCAACGGGCTAGCAACATATATACATAGGTTTCTACAAATTCTAAGTATATCTTCCTTTTTCTCCTAAAAATATATAAACAAAGAAAATAGAATCGATCGCAACGCCCATTGCATCACAAAGTGAGATTGACCACTTGTACATTTCTTGGCCATGACAAACCAAATGGACAACTGGCCTAGGTAGCCGTTCATATAAAAGGCTATACATTCTATGGAAGTTGAAAGCAACAAATTATCAGACAAAAACACCAGTTCATCATCAAAAGTACTACAAATTAATATGGCTTCTCATTCCACAGTAGCAATTTTTGTTGCTTGCTTCGCGGTTTTGGTTATGGTCGTTGCTGCGCAGGGAACTGAGGGAAGCATGCCGGGAAGTGTGAGCATGACCGGAAACATGGCCAATGAAATGGTCATGCCTCCTGGAACGTCCATGTCAGCTCCTCCTGCTCCTCCCCCAAGTGGCTCTACAAGTAACCTCCCATATTCATCCATGGTGATTGGAGTACTTGCTTTTATTTGCTACATTTCTGAGCTAAATATTTGATCCCTTGTTTTTTACTTGTGCTTCGGTTTTTGGTGTTTGCATACTTGGCATTTCACTTATAATAATCTTCTCAGTTCCTTCTTTCCTTTTTTGAAGTATAAAATTTGGTGCTGGTGGGATCTGTGTATGTTATGCTTTTTGTTGTTGACGATCTTATAATAAAAATATGCTACTTAATAAGAATTCTCATTAGTCAAAAATTGGAACTTTGATTTCTGGGGATGCCCAACAGCCAAAATGGAATACTACAGTATATCACTATTCACTCATCAACAAGGTATGTATAGTTTAGGTAGTTGGATTCAATGGCGGCTCCAGGAATTTTTTTCAAAGTATTCCTCAAGAAACATAAATTACACAATCTAATACAAAGAAAATTTTATATATTGACAACAACAATAAAAAAAACACGCAAATACATAAAGTTTTACAACATAAAACTTGTAAAGATAGTTGTGGTTGTAGTTAGTGTTACTGAACAGGGATAGACCGTGATGGCTGAGGAGAGTAAGTGAATTTCTTATTTCCTTTTAGCCTTTAGGTTTGATTTAGTTTTAGTTTAAATTGTTTAATGACTTGTTAATCAGTGAGGCATTGAGGTAGTGAAGATTTTTTTTTTAATATTTGTTGAATTAAAAACGTAATCGTGTTGGTATTGGAATAGTGATAGTTTTAGTCTGAGATGAGATTGATCTTGTACTAGGCTTTTCTATTGGCTTTTGGTTTGGGCCTTGTTAGTTGTTTTATTATAATTTTTTTTTCAGGTCTTCGTTCAAGTTTTTTTTTTTTTTTTTTTTTTTTTGGGTTTTTTCCATGGTTTTATAAACCAATATGATGAAAGAACCGGAAAAGGGATTAGTTACTGGTTTTTTTGTCGAACCGGTGACGTCATAAATAATATAATTAATAAAATTTTAAATTATATAAATAAAAATATAATAAGTTTATTACTAATAATATGATAGCAAAATGTAAAAACATAATATTTAGTGACACTTTTCATGTAAATTTAATCAAATTTTCTTAGAATGGACAATCATATGTTTAATTATAATCATAAAAATAAAAAATTTATTTTATATATATATAATGAATAAATTGATGTTATATAAAAATTAAGTAACTTTTTAAGTTTATTCACTTGATTAACTAAAACTACTATTTTTTTCTAATCAAAATTATCAGAAAAAGAAAAAAGAAAAGTAGTTGTAAAATGAAAAAAGCTAAATTTATGTGACTTCGACCAATTAGTTGTATAATATATATTATAATTTTTTTTTTTTTTGAGGAAAAGTAGTCATACAATGATAGTGTGCTAGGTAAAGCAAAAACTAAAAGTAAAGCTGTAGTATAGGCTTAAAAGAATAAAAAATCATATAATTCTTTTTACTTGAAAAACCCTAATTTACTGTTAAGTTGCTCAAATTATGGACCAAAATTTAATTTTATTGGCATAAAAAATATTTAGGGTGTTCTCAAATTTTTTTTAAAAGATAGATAAATATAAAATTTTAAATTTTTATGTATAATTTTTATTTTATAGGTCAGGGTGGTCCTAGGATCGCCCTGGCCATAAGGTGGTGCTGCCCCTAGTTGGATTTGGGCGCCTTCAACATTTTCTATGGACCCCCGCATGTAAAAGAACCAACAATACTTCAATAGCCGTGTTTTTAAAAAAAAAAAAATAAATTTCGTATGGCTGTAAATAAAGCTAAAAAAGAGCATGATTAGTTGTAATATACCACCTAAAAGGAATCATTTGCAGAAGAATGTGGGAAAAAAAAAAAAAAAAAAGTCTGTAAGACCTTATTATTAGCAAGGAGAATGCAACTTTCTTATTAAATCTAAAAGGTATGAATGTGCAAATGCTGCATGTATTGCAACTCCGATGGGAAGCACATTCTCGTCGATAAAATAGTGGCAATGTGGAGGATATGCAGCTCCAATCTTTTCATTTTCTACGCCTAAAAATAGGAATGATACCTTATCCAAGTAGAAAGCGAAATCCTCACTCCCCATGAAGGAAGGAGCTAATTTTGTGTTTTCCTCTCCTACTATCTCACTCGAGACAAGGCGTACATGTTCATAAATTTTCTCATCATTTATTATAGTCGGGGAATTGTGGGATGTTCCTTTCCTGAGTAATCAATCTCAGCAGAGCAACGATGTACTGCTGCTTACCCTTTTATAACTTGGCAAAAAGAAATCAAACTCAAAAATAATCATAGGCAAAAATGTCCTATCTTCATACTTTTAGTACCCATTTGAGTTAATATGTAGCCTTCTATCAAGTGACTGGCCTACATATACACTTGGTTTTTCTTGGATCTTCACAAGAGCAATTTTCTTAATACAAAATCTTTCACAACTTTTTTGACAGCTATTGATACGACAAGTTGTGATTAAAATGATATCACTTTCACATAAATTTATCATTAACAATATTAAAAAAGTACTGAAGGTAAGCCACACTCTTGTGAATGAACCATTATAAAAAAATTTTGATATCACTTTTATGATATATATATATATATATATATATATATATATAAAGCTATCAAAAAAATTAGATACCTTTTCTTTTTTCATAAAAAATTTCTTAAAATATCTTTAATTTTATATAGATTATAAATTATTAATATAGCTTAGACCCCGTAAAAGTTGGAGCTTTATGCACTATGTATGACCATTTATTAGTCTAATATAGTTGTAATGGATGAATTTAGGAAGAATTCTCCTCAAATATTATACTTTCCAATTGCATTTATCCAAGTTATTAGTTTCATTCCTCTAAGTGAGAACTGCAGGTCCGAACCCACTACAAAGCAAAATTCACAAAACTTAGTAAAACATGGTATGTAGTATGTACAGATGAGATGGATCCTTTACTTTGGTCTTCTCGACGGGCTAGCAACATATATACATAGTTTTCTACAAATTCTAAGTATATCCTCCTCTTTCTCCTAAAAATATATAAACAAAGAAAATAGAATCAGTCTCAACGCCCATTGCATCACAAAGTGAAATTGACCACTTGTACATTTCTTGGCCATGACAAACTAAACAGCCAACTGGCCTAGATAGCCGTTCATATATAAGGTTATACATTCTCTGGAAGTTGGAAGCAACAAATTATCAGACCAAAAACACCAGTTCATCATCAAAAGTACTATAAATTAATATGGCTTCTCATTCCACTGTAGCAATTTTTGTTGCTTGCTTCGCAGTTTTGGTTATGGTCGTTGCTGCACAGGAAACTGGGGGAAGCATACCGGGAAGTGTGATGAGCATGACCAGAAACATGGCCGATGAAATGGTCATGCCTCCTGGAACATCCATGTCAGCTCCTCCTGCTCCTCCCCCAAGTGGCTCTACAAGCAACCTCCCACATTCATCCATGGTGATTGGACTACTTGCTTTTATTGCTACATTTCTGAGCTAAATATTTGATCCCTTGTTATTTACTTGTGCTTTGGTTTTTGGTGTTTGCATACTTGGCATTTCACTTGTAATAATCTTCTCAGTTCCTTTTTTTCCTTTTTTAAAGTATAAAATTTGGTGGGATCTGTATCTGTTATGCTTTTTTTTGTTGACGATCTTACAATAAAAATATGCTCCTTAACAAAAATTCTCATTAGTCAAAAATTGGAACTTTGATTTCTGGGGATGCCCAACAGCCAAAATGGAATACAACAGTATATCACTATTCAATCATCATCAAGGTATGTATGGTTTAGGTAGTTGGATTTGGGTGCCTTCAACATTTTCTATGGACCCCCATGTCCAAAATGTTACATTTGGATAAGAACCAACAATATTTCAATAGCAGTGTTTTTTTTTTTTTTTTTTTAATTAATTTTCTATGGCTGTAAATAAAGCTAAAAAAGAGCATGATTAGTTGTAATATACCACCTAAAAGGAATCATTTGAAGAAGAATGTGAAAAAAAAAATGTCTATAGGACCTTATTATTAGAAAGGAGAATGCAGCTTTCTTGTTAAATCTAAAAGGTATGAATGTGCAAATGCTGCATGCATTGCTGCTCCGATGGGAAGCACATTCTCGTCGATGAAAAAGTAAGGGCTATGTGGAGGATATGCAGCTCCAATCTTTTCATTTTCTATGCCTAAAAATAGGAATGATCCAGGTACCTTATCCAAGTAGAAAGCGAAATCCTCACTCCCCATGAAGGAAGGAGCTAATTCTGTGTTTTCTTCTCCTACTATCTCACTCGAGACAAGGCGTACATGTTCATAAATTTTCTCATCATTTATAGTTGGGGGAATTGAGGGATGTTCCTTTCCTGAGAAATCAATCTCAGCAGAGCAACGATGTACTGCCGCCTGCCCTTTTATAACCTGGCAAAAAGAAATCAAACTCAAAAATAATCATAGGGAAAAATGTCCTATCTTCATACTTTTAGTACCCATTTGAGCTAATATGTAGCCTTCTATCAAGTGACGGACCTATATATACACTTGGTTTTTCTTGAATCTTCACAAGAGTAATTTTTGGAATACCAAATCTTCCACAATTTTTTTGATAGCTATTGACACAGCAAGTTGTGCTTAAAGCAATTTCACTTTCACATGAGTTTATCATTGATAGAATTTTTATTAGCACCAATCACCACATACCATTTCAGCCGTTGTGTAGGAAATTGTGAAAAATTGTCTCCCAGATATATTGTTTCATAAAATGCAAAAACCTTACAATGCTATGCATATTAACTATCACACCAATCAATTTTGAGAAAACAAGAAATCATATCCATGAGGCTGTGGCCTATAAAAGTGCAAAATGCAAAGTAGGTAGGTGAATTACCTCTTCTATTCTTTCCCTGAGAGAAAGGAAGCTTTTCTTGCTGAAAGCCCTAAAAGTCCCAGCTATTGTAGCAGACTCTGGGATGATGTTAAATGCTGTCCCTCCTTGGATTATGGCAACAGAAACCACCTACAGTATATTACATTTTTTGTAATAAAATATGTGAAAACTCAACTCCATTGTAGATTAAAGTGTAAACCAAACGACCAATTCATTTCATGGGGGCTCAGACTATTAAATTACTAGTAGTACCTGAGAATCTAAGGGGTCTATCTCCCTTGACACAATATTTTGCAAGCTGATTACTGACGTTGATACAGCCAAAATTGGATCAATGGACTGTTGTGGAATTGCCGCATGACCACCTTTCCCACTGATCTTTGCTTTAAAGCTGCCACACCCAGCTAGAAATTCTCCCGGACGTGATGCAACAACACCAACGGGGTACCTTTGCACCAAGTGCAACCCAAAAATGGCCTCTACATTTTCAAGCACCCCTTCTTTGATCATGTCTTTTGCACCTTCCCCACGCTCTTCAGCAGGTTGAAAAATAAGAATAATAGTACCCTACATTCAAATGTGATTTTGTGAATGAGAGGAACACATAGAAATATACTAAAATTAAGAAATTAGAGATGTGTCCACAGTCCACAAGACCTGTAACTTGTGTCTCAGTTCTTGCAGTATCTTTGCAGCACCCAGGAGCATAGCTACATGTGCATCGTGCCCACAGGCATGCATTTTGCCCTCTACTTTGCTCTTGTGTTCCCATTCCACCAATTCCTATACAAGAACATACATTTTACTAGACAACACATAGCATTGCAGCTCTTGAAATCAGAATAATACCGTCAGAATTTGAACTACAGATAAAGTACCCATAATTTCCTCCTCATAGGAGAGTCATAGAAATACCATTAGAGATCAGGTTGGTCTGTGATACTCAGCCCTGAGTCTTGACAACAGAGTTTTGTAACAAGGGTAGTCTTAGAGCAATGGTTAAATGATTAAATTTACAGTTTCCTAATAGTTAAACCTTTTAGGATATTCTACCAAAAAAAAAAAAACCTTTTGGGATAATTAGTGATATTTGAAGCAAGAGGAGAACTCTTAAAATCCCTTTGTGCCTTTAGAATTCAAATTAAAGAAGGGAAAGGCTTTTTTCTTTCTTTGGTTTATAAGAGATCCATTGACCATAACCTATAAAGCAAGAGGAAAACTCTCACATTTGTTGATGAAGGTGAGACTTGATCCTAAGTTCCTAATATAAAATGACATCAAGAGACCTAACAAGCTAATAAAAATTCAAATACTTTACATTTTCGAAGCCTTAATAGAGTCAAATCAACAGAATCTTTGCTTATATTTGAATTGCATATAACATTGTATATTGGCCAAGAAACCACATCTAATTTTAGTGAAAAAACACATTAAAGTTAGATAGTTAGATATTCAATGTTGTTTCCTCTTATATATATAACAAATATTCTTCTTAATTTATCTTAAAAGCCTGCTCAAACATGTGCAAATCATGTGCAAATAGGCCATGTCCTGTTCTTGATAGGCTGCTATCCTATCACTATCATAGTTTACCCCTTAATTAAGGATATGGATCCACCTCTAATTCCTCTTCTTTATCCACTGCCCCTCGACCAAAACAGGATGCTGTCTTTTTTTTCTTTTTTGGGTAACTAAATAGGGTGCTATTACAATTCATGAAAAATTATTAGATGCGCTTGGAGTACGGTGGTGCTTCTTCCTTACATTCATGGTGGATCACACTAATAAATGTCAGAGGAAGCAACACCACATCACCGTACTCCAAAAACATCTAAAAATTTTTTCCCAGTTCACAACTATGATGGTGGTTTTATTCCTAAGGTGATTCCTTTTGTCCCTAAATTTTCTTTTGAACCAAATCATACTTAAGTGGTGAAAGTCTGCCATAGTGCCACTGCCTTATAAGCTATGTTGAACGGACACGGCAAAAATGGGCAAAGTTTTCTTTAAACATTTTATGGGTGTTATTTTACATTTTCGCTATATATTATTGCCTTGAAATTAATCTTAAATGTGTTTCAAGCATTTTATTATTGTTACTTAATTTTAAAACCTAAAACAAACATATTATATCCAAAAATAATTAAATCATTCATTAAAAAAATTAATTAAATTAATTGTTGTATCCCAGCCGTGTCGCACTCTAATCTTTTAAGAAATGTCATAAGTCATGTACCAATGAGTGAACAGACGTGCAACAGTGGATGAAAACGATTACATTTATATAAAACCTGGAACTTTTTGACTTCAGATAAGCACCAATTTTGGCTGATTGACAAAACACATTAGTTGACAATACTGCAAAGAACGCGGTACAATTATGTCTTATTTGCCAAACCACCACCCTACATTTTCTACTTTTTTGGCTTGTCCCCAAGAATCTGAAATTTTTGGCCCTTAATGTTGCTACATGAGCATCTTTTTGTAATTGGGACGAGCCTTTAACCATCTCCAACTTCTCTGCTTGAGTTTTCTGCTCGGACGATAGAGATGGTTTAAGGCCCTCTTTCTTCTTAATGCATGTATTCTTAATTATAAATATTCAGCAGCAGAGAAAATTATTAATAGAAAAGGTAAGGAAAACGAAGTACATATTTACTCTTTCAAATTACTAGAAACCAAAAAGTAAATCATGTCTTTGTGTCCAACTCAAGAATTAAAAAAAAAAAACACACACGCGCGCACGCACACGCAAATAGAAAGAAAAAAAAAAAAAAAGAAACCAAAACAGCACAGTTTACTAAAAAAATATCTGACCTGAATTGGCAAAGCATCCATATCTGCTCTAAGAGCAACAAAGGGTGGAGAACCAGACCCAATGGTAGCTACTACGCCTGTATGTGCCACAGGCCACCGGTACTTAACACCAAGCTTATCAAGCTCACGCCTAATGACCTCACTTGTCTTGAATTCTTCATATGCAAGTTCTGGGTGCTCATGAATTTCTCTCCTCACCTTCTTCATCCAATCTATTGTGTTGGCATCATTAGCCAGCCCAAGTATGTGGTCTCCCAAGGAAGAGTTTTGATAAGTTGTATGAGAATTCAAGCTATTTTCATGGCTATTAGCTTGGAAGTTCAAAGAAAAGCTCAGGGGTATGGCAATGAAGATTAGGAATATGAGCTGCAGAAAGTCCATATGGCTTAGCTGAGGACAAAACATTTTTTTCATTTTTTGGGCTTAAGCGGTTATAGTTGTGGATGATTGCTACGAGAAGTAGGAACTATTTATAGTTTCATAAGACAGTAAGGTTGTAATCTAATTACCTTCCAATGTGCTAAGTGCTAACAGCTTTGACCGGTTTGTCCTACTGTTTTTTACGTTCAAAGTTCAAATCTTCCTACTTCTATTATAATCATTGAATTTATTGAAGAAAAAAAAAATTATAATACACTTAAATTCTCACAACTTTTTTCGCAACTATTTGTATAGAGTTGTCACTCACTTGTTTGGCCCTACCACAAACACAAAAGAAAAGAGGAAGGTGAAAATTTATGTAAAATTTTCGGTTAGCCTAAACTTATTGATAATAGGGTTTTTTTAATGTACAACTTTAGGACATATGTTAATAAACTATTTAAGAAAATGTTTTATGAAAAAGTGGAAAAAAAATAACTTTTTTGACAATTTTTTCAATTTTTCATAAAAAAAATTTCATAATTTTTTTTTTAAAATGAATAGTTAATATACTTTAACTAGACCGCTGATAAAAAATAAAGTTGAAAAAGACAAAAAACAAAAAAAAACAAAAACAAAAGAAAGAAACTTCAATCTTCATTCCTCTTTCTTCTCTCTTAAGGTTGAATTTTACCTTTTTTTTTTTTTTTTGAAAAAAGGTTGAATTTTAGTATAACAGTTAATAGATGGAGGAAAAATATGTTAAGCGTGTGACATGAGGACAACACAGTTACAGCTCATGCATCACATGACAAAAATATATCTTAACAAGTAACCACTTTGATTTTATCCCGTGACTAATATTTAATTTAGATTTACACTGTTTGAGTCTATGATCTTGTCAAATTAATAAAGTCAAGTTTGTCCTATCAAAAAAAAAAATTAAAAAATTAAAGTCAAGTTTGATGTGTATTTTGTAACCTGTTCAACCCAGATAAGTTTTGTAAAACAATATATGAGTTTTCAACCCAAAGAAGATTATATATATATATATATATATATATATATGAGTTTTTCGTGTATTTTTAAATTATTTATAGGTGACGTGTCAACTGTCAAGCTTGGTAATTTAGTGGTATTTTCCGGTTCTTTCTAGGGGAGAGTCTGATATAAAATTATAAATCTTTCTCCTCTACTTGTTGTAAGGGAAAAAATTTACAAAAGAGAAAAAGTAATAAATCACTATGTTAGGGAAATAAATCACCATTTTAGCATTTTTAGTAATAATTTAACATTTTGGTCTTTCAAAAAAAATCACATTATTAAGGAAATAAATACAAGATCTTCCATAATCTATTTGTGACTAATCCTTAATCATATCTCTTGATATATATGAAATTATTACAAGGAATTTTTTTTTTGAAAACTTACAAGGAAAATTATTAAACTTTCATAAATGGTTTAAATTATGAAATTACTAGGAATATTACAAACTTCATTACATTACTCTTACAAATAGATTTGCCAATTTTAAACACAACAAAAAAGTAGTTAAGAATTTATTTATTTTATTATTGATATGATACCAATCACAATCATTCTCATATTAGTTATAACTTATAAGCACTTTGTTAAAAGTAGTAGTAACTTTTGCATTTTATTTTCATTTCAAATTATTTGACATTTTTCTTCTTGAAAATGTATTGTTTATATTTCTTTTAATTTGTGTTGAGTTATATAAATATATACCAAATATTCTGTTATAATTATTTGTATCAAATAACTTTATATATATACACACACACACATAAAAGTTTGTTAAGAAACTGTGAATTTAATAATATAACCATAATTCTAACACTCCTGATGTAGATTGGAGACATAAATTGAAATCAGAATCTCTTAATTACTCTAACGCTATGATAAATTACTAATTATTCTAAAAGCTTAAACTATCAAAATATAGTTAATTTAATCATTTACCTATAATTCTAACATGACTTATAGTATTCTATTATTTCATAGTGATTTTTTTATAATCAATTCATATTGAAATGACTAGATTGGATTTTTCCATATATCTCATTAACATTTAAACAAACCTTAATCACAATTGTTTTGGTATATATGAATATTATGAATTACATGACAAATTCAATCCACTCATTTCAAGAGTAGAATTATTTTTTTCTCAAGTGAAATGGAGAGAGTCTATTTTGTTGTTAAAATTTTATTTCTTATATCAAATAATATACATGGAATCGTGTCATTTAAACTTTTAAATGCTTGATCTCTAGCCATAAAATGGATCAATTTGAAATGGAATTGATCATTATTCCTCATTTTACAATTAATGGATAAGGTTTTTAAAACTTCACAATTAAGGAGCTAAAAATCCTAGAAAATCTTTACCCCATGTCTTGCCATGTATGTATTCATTTGAACATTTATTGACTCTATACATTTATAAACTATAAGTTGTCTTGCACAAAGAAAATTCAATTTTTTCCCCTTACAACCAATTGTTTGGGGGGGGGGGGGGGGGGGGGGGGGTGGGGGGTGTGGTGAAAGTGTGAAGAATTGAGCTCACTCGTTTGTGTGAGAATTGGACAATATTATTGAACCACAAGACTTTAAAAATTAAAATTATATTACGTATTTATATGTCTATATCTTTTATTGTGGATATTTATATAATTTTTGTACTTCTTAAAATTGAACATACATACAGTCTGACTCTGACCAATGACTCATAGTCGAACCGGGCCAACTAGCGACATAGTGTTCCAAAAAGTGTACATGCATGGGATCAAGTTCAAATTTGGTTTTTTTTTTTTGGCTGAATAGTTCAAATTTGGGTTTAATAGATATGCTTTAAAGACCACTTTTTTTTTTTTTTTGGTAAATGCGGGGGATCGAACCTCCGAGCTCAAGGTATACAATGACACCGGGTGCCACTAGACTACAAGGCCCAGTGGCATGCTTTAAAGACCACTTATCTCATAGCACTTAAGCATAAAAAATCTCCAATAAATGGAATGTCCGTTGGATTCTGTATAGTGATGAGTCATCAATATATCATCACTGTTTATAACTTTCATTTTGTGCTGTTCAGCTGCATCCGGAACAATGCTCCATGAAGCAGAATATTATAAGAAGAGCAATACTAAGGCCATAAACAATCGCACAACTTTTATCATAATTCGTCACATGTCAAGTTATGAATAGTGTAAGTGTGGACCTACATGAACTCACAATTTTTTCTTCACCACTCACAACTTTTCACGTAACGAACTGTAGCAAAAGTTGTGTGATAATTTGTGGTCTAGCATTTTTTATATAAGAATATCCATATGATCTCCATGATTAACTAATCATTGATGAATGCGGTGGTGGTCCAAGTTCCAAACATCTTAGATGAAAGGTGAATCAATTACACTTGAGAAGGAAACATTTCTCACGCATCAAATGCATGGTTCATTGGTAGTGCTGTACTGCCCAAGCAATTACACTTGAGAAGTAAACATTGCTCACTAATATCACATTGAAAAAAGAGAAACATGAAATATAGGTTTCGGCCGGCACAAACGTGTGGTAGGTTAAATTTTGGAACCATGCATACTACTTAAAAAGCACAAATACTTTAAATTAGTGGCCTTAATTAGGCCTACCCTAACCCTATGCTATCCAATACAAGATATTTTTTTAACTATATTTTTATTTCTCTCTCACTTCCTTTCTATAAAACAAATAGCTCATTGATTAGCTTTATTATTTATATACTAGCTCTATGCTTTGAGGCTCTTCTATTTATTTTATTTTATTTTTTTGTAAAGGTTAATAATTTACATCTATTGTAATTTATAATTTAGAAATTTTTTTTTTTAATTTTTCAAACAAATAAAAAGTACAACCTTTAGAGATAAACAATAACTATAATTTCTTTTTTAAACGTGAAGGGAAAAAAATCTTAAATTTTAGGAGTTCTCTTTTTGAATTTAAAATAAAATTTGTTAGTTGACATTTATAAACTTATCTCTAAATGAAATTACCCTTCATTAATAAGGGTATTTTTAAACCACATAAAAGTTCAGTTGAAAGAGGTAAATCCTCTTATATATAGTATAGATAATTTACTTTTTAGCATTAGATGTTTGTTTGTAAGCCAAAGGTTAACATAATTTGTACTTAAAAAACCATTTATTAGGTTTTACTACCGGCATTCATTAAAAACCCATTTTAAGAAACTTTTTTGTTAAAAAATAAGAAAGTGACTAGATTTTTTGATAAATTTTTTAATTTTTCATCAAATATGTCCTAAATTTGGTGATTAATGAATACCTAGACTCTATCGAATCTTATTTATACTATGTATCACTATAAGTGCTTCTTAATTTACCTCATTTTTATTGATTTGGTAAACTAGTCATGGGGCATTGGATGGTGGCCAATGTGAATTACATCACCATTGCGTATATTGCTTTGGTGGTCATGATGGATTGATTAGTGGGTGATGCAATGTGAAAAGCATGCAATGCGTGGAGAATAAAATGTCATCCTCAAAAATTGCCCGGTATGACCATGCACGATGCATATACAGTCCAAAAGAAAAGTAGGCCATATTGTTTTTTGAGCAATTTGAGTGGTCCTCTTAACTTGCATGTGAAATCTGTAGGTACATCCTACCTAACTGTACACCAACCAGGCCCAAAAGATTATGGGCCGTCACATCACAGTTCTGTTTTTTACTTTTCCTTTTTTTTTAGATATAAAGAGAGTATGTTTCCTTTCTTTTCTTTTCTTTTTTTTTTTTTTTTTTTTGGCATTAACTGGAGTATTTGACCTTTAATTAACAACTTAGCCTTGGATTTTTTTAAAAATTAATTAATTGTTTCAATAAATGAGGAAGGAAATTCAAACCTAGATTTGTCTCATAAAAATGATAAGACAATAACACCAAGTTATAGACTTTTGACAATTTAACAATGTCTTCTTGGAGTAAAAAACTCAAATGTTTATACCACATGTATGCACTAGCGACTAATTAATTGGTTTTTGTTAAATTAGTAATTGTCTCAAAAGATTAAACTATTGGACTATGGTAAATTTAACCATAAAACCACATTTTTCTAACACTCCCTCTTACGTGTGGATGAAATTACATTTTAAATAGGTGAGGTTCAACACGTGGGAGTTTAAATGAGAGGTAGAGTGAAGAAGATAAGGATCAAACTTAGAAAAGTTAAATTAGTTTTAGACAATACTGCTATGTTAGTTTTTTTTTTTAATAAAACAATAATACTTATTAGAACACACACGAAAGTAGTATATAGAGTTTTTTTAAATAGGTTTAAAATACATTATATAATCAGAGTATCACTACAAAAGAGCTTAACATTTGTAGTACTGCTATGTTAGTTAATGTTAGGATTTATTTGCCTTAAATATTAAAAAAAATGGTGTCACCAAATAAAAATAAAGCTTTTTTGTCATGGCCAATTGAATTCTTGGAGGGTTCAAGTATAACTTTTGAGGGTCTAGGCTTTAAAAACATGTAACCATATTTATCATTATAATTTTAAAAAATTGGTGGCAATGGATCCCTTGCCCCAAAAAATTGGTACTTAAAAAAACAATGGCTTCAAACCACCAAAACAAAAAAAAATTTTAAATCGGTTTTAATCATTATAAGGGGTGGTAAGGTAGCCCATGCCCCAATGACATGAACCTTGGGACTAACTGAAGATATCAACAATGGTATATCATTTTTATTCGAACAAGGCAACATTAAGGGAGATTATCCGACCGGCCTCACCACATCATCAAATCTCTCACTTAAAAAGAAGAATTGAGCATGTAGAATAGTCATCTTTGCATTTATTACACCCTAACAACCTCTCTGTCTCTCTCTCTCTCTAGAGTGAATCAAATCATTGACCTGCCCCACTATCCTTTATATGACACTAGACCAGAATGATAGGAATCAAATGAACCAAAAAAATTTGAATTTTGGGGCTCTATTTTGTAGAAGTGAGAGATAATTATCCTCAATATAAAAAATCCATTAGGAGGAGGTATGATTTTTTTTTTCTATCCACAAAAACATACTTTCATCCCTAAAAATACTCATGCTCAACTGACTTTACTATTATCACTTTCACAACTTGCTGAAGTAGTCAAATTGCTGAAGTAGTCATGCACTTCTATATATTATGAAATTGAGAATAGTGAAACGTAATATATCCCTAAATTAATTCAAATAAAATACTCTATTTTATCAGTCCGTACATGGGGATGGGGTTTTCATGCAGGGAAATATTATTACTCTAGAGAAAGCAGCACCTCTCATTTATATGTATTGTCAACATATGAAAAAGACTTGAAAAAGTTTGGCAGTAAAGAGTTTAAAAACATGGTGCCAAATTTTCAAATCAATTATTTGAGGTTATAATAATACTAATAATAAAACAAAAGTTGTGGTACAAATGGGGGATGTTTACAAGAAAGAAAGGACAAAATGTAAAAGGATCTATTGAGATATTGGTCAATTTCAAAACAGTTACTTTATATATATATATATATATATATATATATATATAATTTCATAGTTACAATTGAGGATTGATCCTAAGCTTTAAAAAATGATAAAATTAACCATTCTATCTTCAGTTTTGTTAATTTTGATTGACTAAAGTTCATCCAAAAAAAAAAAAAAATGATTGACTAAAAACTAAGGGTCATCAATGGGTTGGGTCAGGCCGCCCTAGCCCCTTTTTACTTGGTCTATGGGCACAGTAGGTTGGGCATAGTGGGTTACTAACTAGTTAATGGGTCAGGTCAGGTTAGGCCGAAAGAGAAAACCCCAGCTCATGACCCTACCCATGAGCAATGTCCATTTTGTCTTTAGCAAACTAGGCTACTAAGTTGGGCCTAATGGGCTACCCATGAGCTTGTGTTAGCATATTATTTTACTATTTTTATAAGGAAAAAATCAATTTTTTATAAGGAAATAATCAATCTTTTATTATAAAAGGAAAGAATTAAATAATTTAATACTTAATTACAAATTTTTTTACTTAAGGCTTTAATTGGTTTTTTATTTGTATCTTTAATATTTAAAAAAAATGTCAAATGGTTAATTCAAAGTTGTTAGACTACTAGAAATATATTTAGTAAACTAAGTTTAATACGATCACTTTAAGTATCTTAGTGGTTAGGAGAGTTCGCTTAAAAAATTCCTTTATAACGTCTCAAGATCTATCCTTTGTACACTTCCTACATATTTTGTTATGAATTATGAGTTATTGGACTACGCTAACGGGCTGGGCTATTGGGCTAGCCCACCGGGTGCCCATGGACATAAAAACTAGCTAACAGCTTGGCCCATTGGGCTTGTGAGCTACCCATGGGCCTCAATAACAATGGGCCGAATTGCTCATTAGCCTAGTGGGCCATCGGGCTTCTGGGTCGAGCCGTGGGCCATGGGCTATTTGGTTATGATGACTAAAAACATTAAATGAAATAAAAAATTAGTTTCAAAATTTAAAAAACCATTTAAAAATAAACCTTAATAAAAAAAATTATTTTTTTAAAAAATTTTAATATTTTCAGTAGTGGTACACTTATGCCTTGAGCTCATGCTTATAAGGCATAGGTGGGGCGCTTCTTTCTTCGATGTGGGACTTCTCTTAAAAGACTTCTCACACTCGCTTACAAAGAACAAAGCCGTGCGAGTCCTCGGACCTAAAGTAGACAAACTGCTTGCGGGCTTGGATCAAAAATCCTTCCCCACAAAAAGACGCTTTTGAGGGCAGTGTCCATCATCGGTATTGTCCGCTTTAGGAATGGGCCGTTGAGGCCAATGCCACCTTACTCTTGAAGGGCACGCCTCTACCACTACTACAACACATGTGTAGTAGGGGTACACTTATGCCTTGAGCTCATGCTTATAAGGCATAGGTGAGGCACTTCTTTCTTCGATGTGAGATTGCTCTCAAAAGACTTCTCACACTTGCTTGCAACGAACAAAGCCGAGCAAGTCCTCGGACCCAAAGCGGACAAACTGCTTGCGGGCTTGGATTAAAATCCTCCCCCACAAAAAGGTTCTTTTGAGGGCAGTGCCCATCATCGATATTGTCTGCTTTGGGTTGGCATGCTTTGCAAGGTCTGACCCTTTGGGTGGCATGCTTGGCAACGTCCAGACCGCACGGTTTTGTTACCTTTGAAGGGCATGCCTCTACTACTACTACACATGTATAGTAGTGGTACACTTATGCCTTGAGCTTATGCTTATAAGGCATAGGTGGGGTGTTTTTTTTTTCTGATGTAGCACTGCTCTCAAAAGACTTCCCACACTCGCTTGCAAAAGAACAAAGCCGTGCGAGTCCTCGGACCCAAAGCGGACAAACTACTTGCGGGCTTGGATCAAAAATCCTCCCCCACAAATAACATAAGAAAATTCATAATAATAATTTAATTTGAACCTTGATAAAAAATTTATTAAGGTTAAAAATAAACCTTGATAAAATTTTTTTAAAAAATAGACCTTAATAAAAAAATTATTAAATATATATGTTTTTTTTTAATTTAATATTTTCTATTTCCATTAAAACAAAAATGGCTAAAAAATTACATAAGAAAATTCATAATAATAATTTAAATTGAACCTAGGACCTCTTGCTCTTATACCATGTTAAATTATCGATTGTCCTAAAAGCTTAAGCAATTAGGAGATGATGAATTTATACATTTAATCTAACAAATTAAGTATTTAATATAACATGATTGGATCCAAACACATACTTTATTCTAGGTGCTGCAAAAATTACCTTTATTGTTATGCTCGCCAAATATGTTCATCAGAAAAAGTGCTGTTGAAACTTGAGAGTTTAGCCCTAGTAATGGTGCTCGAGTAATGGTGTTAGAGCATCCGCATCCGGATTTCATATTCTATCCTATTTTACCATCTCAAAAAATAACTTTATCAATTTTACAATACAATTTTACAATTCTCCAGCATCCCAAACTTTTATTTCTCAATTCTACTCATTAAAATAATATTTTTACACAATAAAATAATATATCTCACAATTAACATTATACAATACATCACATTATTTATACATTATTTATTCTTTCTCTCTTTCTTTCTGTCGAAGAACCACAACCACCACCACCGGTGCACACCACCGGCAACCCCTAATCTACCGTCAACACCAAGAACATAAAAAATAAAAAAATAAAAAAAATAAAAAAACAGAGAAAAGACCAGAACCACGCCGCTCACCTACTGCCTTCCGACCATCAACAACACCACCACCACCACCACCACCACCCTCTTCGCCCACCAACACCACAAAAAAAAAAAAAAAAAAAAAAACACAGCAAACCACTGTAAAAAACCAGACCCACCACCGCCGAAGCAAGGAAGCGGATTCGCCGCTGGGAGTCGCCGGAGAAGGAAAAAATCCAGAAGAACCCAGCGTCACAACCCAGAAGAACCCAGAAAGAAAAAACCCACGCCGATCTTCACCAAACACATCACCGTGACCCACGCCGATCTCCACCAAACCCATCACCGTGACCCACGCCGTTCTTCACCAAACCCAACACCGTGACCCACGCCGATCTCGCCATGACCTCGCCGACCCAAACACTGGCGATCTACGACGACAACAACCCACTTCAGTCCACACCCAAACACCGATCTCTGCGCCAAACCCACCACCGATCTAGAGTTGCCGGAGAAGAAAAAACACGGAGAAGGAAGAGAAGGAAGAAAGAAAGAGAGAGCAGGAAGAAGAGAGAGCAGCGAAGATAACTAAGTAGAACGAGAAGAAGAGAGAGCAGAAAGAAAGAGAGAGAGAAGGAAGAGAGAGAAGAGAAAGGGAAAAATGAGAGAGGAGAGAGAATTTCGCGGTAGAAAATGAGAGAGGAGAGAGAATGAGTATTAAAAAACTATTTTTTTTTTTTAGAATTGAGCTACAGTACCATCTTACATTTGAGATGGTACTGTAGCAAAATCTCATATTTTTTTTGCAATTTGGCATATAGCGTGCCCGGCTGTTGAGCATTTTTGGGCCTTTATGCCAAATGCAGCTTGCATTTGGCATTTGGAAGGCCCGTTGCTGATGCTCTTAGAGCATTAGCATTTATAGAGTTAAATTTTTTAGTTTTTAGTTTCTTAAAAACCTACTTTATTTATTTTAACACACCACTTTATAACATACCCAACATCAATGATTCTATTTTTTTAGCACTTCACTTAAGTATTCTTTTTTTTTTTTCATTTTTTATTCTTTCTCTATTCTTCATCTATTTCTCTCTCTTCCTCTCTGTCTCTCTCTCTTCCACCACAAGCCAACCTACCAAACCTTTTTTCCCCAATCAAAACCCACCATAAGCCGACCCACCACACCCATAACCCACCACCACCGCAACCCAAGATGTGACCCACCACCACAGGTTGATCAATGATCTACGAAATCCACAGCAACCTATGGCCCGATCAACAATCCACCACCACCGCAACAACCGGCAACCGAATCCAACCCTACCATTGTGACCAAAACCCGCCACAACAACCCAATCAACAAACCACCAATCCAACCATTGCGACAACCAAAACCAACACAACCCGACCATTGATATTAAAAACAAAGAGAGAGAGAGAGAGAGAGAGAGAGAGAGAGAGAGAGAGAGAAGACGAACCCACCCACATCAACATTGACCCACCACCACAAACCCAAACGATGATCTCAATGAGCCCAAAGGCAAGAGTGAAGAAAAGAAAGACTTTGGTTCAGTCAAGAGAGAAAAGAGGGAGGCACTAGAGAGAAAAAGAGAGAAGGAAAAATAAAAACAAGAGAAGACCGGAGAGATAGAGAGGAAAAAAAAGAGAGAAAATGGTATTTTTAATGAGAGAAAAGAGAGACAAAGAATAAACAAATATTTTTTTACCCCTTTGTTGCTACAGTAGACTGCCATGGTAGTTTACTATAGCAAGTTTGTTAAAAATTTTAACAATGGCGCCATTGATATAGCTTAGTTTTTGTTGTTTGTGGTGCTAAAAATAGCAATTTGGCAATATATCTCCATCAATGCTAATGATTGTATTTGTTAATTCTGTTCCTTACTGCCTTACCTATCTATCTTCGAGGAAAATGTTCTTTACATGCAGATTATAATTATTATCTTTGTTCTTTTATAACAATCTTGTCTTTGACCCCAAAAAAAAAAAAAAAAAAATTAAGCACATTGATGGTTAAATTTACACATGAAGACTAAATCATCTTTAATGAATTTGATGTTTACCAAGTATTCAAATCCCCCTCCCATGTGTAACTAACAAATTATTAAAAATAGATGAAGAAATTATCTTTTGGGAACTTGGTGATATGAAGAATTTATCAGTTTTTTTTTTTAATTTTTTTTTTATTCCATTCAAAGGGAGATAAAACAAAGTTAATTAAGAGAGTTACAAAATAGCTGAGTTATACCAGCATTGGTTCATTGGCATTCTGATTGCCATAATAGCTATAGACCAAACCGGATCAAGAACAACTTTGGGGACTAAGTACAGATTAGAGATCAGTCCATTTTGGTGCAAAAATTTTAGATCAGCAATCATGGTCTTCTCCTGCCAATTTGGGATCTTCTTGTTGCTGATTGTTTGGACTAGAAGAATTTATCAGATTTGAGAGATCTACATTGATTACTTGTTTTTAATGCGGTAACACGAAAAGAAAAGAATGTTACTATTTCTTAAGTATTCAGACTCCGTTACTATACCCATTGGCTTTATTTTTCCTTACGAAAAGACTGTTGTTAATTACTAAAAGTTAAGAATGTCCTTTTGTAATTTTTTTTTTGGTTAAAAGGAAATATAATAAAACAACAACTAGGAAGCCAAAATAGCTAAGTTCGCGGCTGAAAGCTTACAATAGCTAACCCCATTAACATCAGAGCATAACAACTCCTTAACAAAGTTTGGGGCTGAATCAAAAACACAAAAATCTTCCTCCATTGTAATTTATTTTCATTTGTATTACCTAGTGACCAATTGAAATTTATAGCTTTGTTTAATTTATTTTTCTAAAACATATTGGAATATTGTCATATGCCAGTTTGTTTTAAATTGGCTCTATGTGATTGGTAATGATATATCATCCTTTAATATTTTTAACCTTCATCCTGACTCTTAACGTAATTTTGTTATGGATATGACATAGATACCCTCTCCCTCTCTCTCTCTCTCTCTCTCTCTCTCTCTCTCTCTCTCTCTCTCTATATATATATATATATATATATATTTATAACTTTTTTTTTTTAAACAAACGTGCACACAAGATAGAGGAAAAGATGTTCTAACACAAAAACACATCACAAACTCATTATAGTAACTTTTAAGGGAAGGTAAGACAAATATCTCCCATTTGGTAGTTCCAGTGGTGACTTTAGGAATTTCTTTTAGGGTGGTCATTAAAAAACTTAAATTTAATAAAATTAAAAAAAAAATTAATATATTGGCATCACAAAAAAAAAAAAAAAAAAAAAAACACGCAAATACATAAAGTTTTAAAATTTCCGTTCACAAGTTTTCATATTTTGAAATCGCTATATAATAGTTTCACTATCAATACTATCAGTTACATCGTTTTCAATTGAGACAACCAAGCAATCATTAAACTATTGCTTTTCCATTCAATTACCAACATATTACCTAAATAAGTAATAATATAAACACCCTATATATATAAAAAAAAAAAAAAAGTAACAATATAAACAATATGCATTTTTTTTTAAAATGTATCACGTAAATCCAACTGTAAGGACACAATTTTTCAATCTTGGACTCTCAAGCGAGATGAATTTACGCCCAACATATGAACAATATCCGTGCAATGAATTTGTAAGAGAGTGGGCTCAACAAGTTGGGCTCGAAAATGAGGTGGTCGATATTCAAAGTATGATTGTAAACAAATCAGCAAAAACGTAGTGCTGATATTATATAAAGTTGTCCTCGGCTTGGTCCAGGAGAAATATTCTTACAATTGTCTGAATGCCTACAACTTTCCCTCTTTCTCTCTCTTAGTCGTTTCTTCTCTTTTTCTCCGGTTTGTTCAATGCCCTCTTTTCTTGTCTCCAGCTCTCTTTATATGCTAGTTCTTCTCACATGCCAGTTAAGCGATTTTTTCTTGATCCTTGTCCCCTTAATCTTCCCTTAAAATCTTTACACGGTAGCTGTAAAGGGTGAGAGTCACTGTTCAGACATCTTTTTCTCATTAATGCGGTCACAAGGTTAGCTGCAGGATAATAAATGCGGTAGTAGCAGCCTTTTACATAATATCTCATTACTTCCACCTGTCCCTTTTGCTTGCACATACTAGGAGAATCCCCTGAAATATTGGGGTAGACGTTGAGGAATCCATCTTGATCATCCTTTTGGTCATCCGAAGAGGTAATTACCCTCGGACCACTCCTTTCCTCTTCATACAAGTTAGACCCCAGCGAAGAGTTTAAATTACGTGCCTTCTTCATGATTTATTGTCCTCGGACGGACTTTATCTCCTCAGACAGGCCCGCGGCCCATCATCTAGAATTAGGACCCTGACCCCTACACCAACAAATTCGACTAAAAACTAAAGCAAGCATTAACAAACTAGCTATTTTAAAAAATGTGCATTAAAAAAATAGTGATTTTAAAATATGTCATTTAAAAATAAATTTGAAAAATTCACAATTAAACGTTTGATTTGCGATTTTAGGCTAATTTTTTTTTTTTGGGCAATTTTTGAGAAGTGCTATGTCCATAAAATTTTTGCAACAAAGCCTAGATAGTAAGTTTTTACCGGTTTTAATTTAAATCTTCCATTAAAATTATTTTTTTGTCCACTAATAACAACTTGCTACTTTATATTTATTATGAAAGTGTTGTGAAAAAGTTGTGAATATTGCATTTCTTGCAATTTTTTTTGTTCAACATTCAATGAACTAAAATTTTGAAGAGGTTGAATTGTATTTTTAACGGATTCAAATTTTTATTTAGGGTGGTCAATGGCTCACATTAATTTAAAATCAATTTTTTTAAAAAGATATTTAAAAAAAAAAATTCAGGTCAGGGTGGTCACATGACCACCCGGAGTAACACTTGGCGCCATCCTTGGGTAGTTCACTAATGGATAGAAAGAAAGGCCTAAAAATCTATAAACATAAAAGTATACTAATCTATGTGAAAATTATAATTAAGTGATTAAATTCACAATTCTTTTTAATAATTTAAACTTTTTGGAGAATTAATAACTTAATATGGTATTACAGTAAGGGGGTTCTAAGTTCGATCCCTGTTGTGAGTTTGGACCCACACATGAGGAAGAGTGTTAGAATTATAGTTAAGTAATTAAATTCACAATTTTCTAATATTTTAGGCTCTTTAGAGAATTTGTAATTTAACAATCCAATCATCAAAATGCTTCAATTTTTCGAGTCCACCAATTTTCTCGCTAACATGGCATCCACTGATCCACCAACCTCACCGTTTCACATATTTCTTAGATGACTGCTAATTATTGTGTAGTATCTTCTAAATGATTGTTTTTCACATACTTGTTATGTCCTAGTCATTGTTTTTTTACTTTTACATATTCTGATGTAGCCTTTTGGTTAATATTACCGTAGTGGTAATTAAGTTGAAAATAACAATTCATTTTCTTCTTTAGAATTTTTAATTTTACTTTCTAGAATTATTTAATGCGCACTTAAAATGTGCTTTCCTCTAATTATTTTTTTGGCTATAAATCTCCTAACTTGCTTCTCCTTTGGCATTCAAGCTTCCAAATTTGTTGTCCCATTGTCTTTTTGTGAGAATGGCTAGCAGTTCCTTGCGGCAACAAATTGCCTCCATGAGGCAATCCTTCTTTGATGAGGTTTTTCTCTTCTTAAGTTCTTTGCTAAAGATAAATTGTAATTGTTTCAACTTTATTTCCAAAATCCCATTACCATATGATATTTCAAATGGTATTTAATTATTTATGCAACATTTTTACCTTTTTGTTTTCCATGAAATTGTTTGCTTTGAACGTTTAAAGCTGAATTCATGGAAATTATTTGATAAATATTTGAATAAAAAAAAAGATAAAATGAGTAGCTAAATAAAACTTAAAGAATTTATGGTGGAAATGTAAACTGTTCTAAGGAAAAAATCTCAATATTTTTCATGAAATTTTCAATCGAAAACTTTAAATTTAATGCTATATTAAATTATTAATCAATATGCTTACATATTCAAAAGCATTATGAAATTGTCCACATAAAAAAAAAAAAAATAAAAATAAAAAACTTTTTTCTATTATGCAAAAATGTGGACTGAATGAGATTGTGAGCAATGTTTTGCAGGGAATCATTGACCGTGACAGGTTCATTCAATTGGAGACTATGACCAACCCGGATTTTGTTAATATTACAATTAAGGCATATTTCGAAGAATCACCGAAAGCTATCAATGACATTGAAAATGCACTGTGAGTGGCATCATTATTATTATTTTTTTTTTTCTGAGCAAATTTTGTAAAAAACTTTAATAAACAATAATATAACAACAACAATGACAATGATTTTTTTTATACAAGATAGAATTCTACTCTAGCTTAATATAACCGTATATGTTTGTGAAACTCCTTTTTGAAGACTTGAATTCAGGCCCTTGCCCTCCACATCTCATAAGCACTTATACTTGTAAAGTGACCATCGCACCAAGGGTATGTGATGGTAACAACAACAATGACAGTGACATTAGGCTATATATGTTGCCTGCAAGCTCTAAACCCATTAACTATGATCAGATTAGTTTAAATAATATTAGGCTATATTTATATATATATATATATATATTTTTTTTTTTGAGAATGGAATTTGTTTATATAATTAGGGAGGCTAATCCCCTCAATGTCACGGAGCTGGATATGTGTCTTCAAATTTTCAAAGACGGCAACGACTGGTATTTTCCTGTTTTCTTAGCCTTGTATTAATATTGGGGTATATGGAAAATGAAAAAGTGGTCAATTTTTTTTTACAGTTTTTTTAATGTTAAATATTAGCATTGATACACCATGTTGAATATGCTAGTATAGACGCAGAAGCGAAAGCATAAAATATAGAACATAATAACACACGAGGGTTACGTGGTTCAGCCTAACGGCCTACATCCACGGAGGAAACCCTAAAGGGCTACATCAATAATATATTAAAGTGTAGTATAAATCCTGTGTTACAATGAATCATAACATGTGTATATATAGTGGACTAAACCCTAGACTAATAGACTTCTAGTACAAGTAAGAGACTTGGCTTGCACACAAAGTAGAATTAGATTTGGACCTATGCTAATGGGCTAATATATCTCTAACATTTAAAATTAAAATAAAATATTAAAATGAATAATTAATATATATTCTAAGGGAATATATTAACCATGCCCTATAAAAAATATAATCCAAATACCCCTTTTCACCAAAAAAAAAAAGTGATTAGACTTTTTTGGTTTTCTTTGACACTAAATACAACATCTATTTTGTTATTATTTGCAGCATTGGCGCTAGCAAGGTGATTACTGAAATCAATAATATAAAGTTTTTTTGCTATGATAAAGACATGGAAAGGTAAGGTTTATACTTACCTAGCTACTTGAATCCTTTTCCTCATGCCGTAATAAGTTCGAGTATTAAATATAAATTTATATGTTTATCTTTTTTTTATATCATCTATGATTTTAATCTAAAAGTTCATAATTAATTATTCTATTTCGGTCCATCTTGAAAAGGAAAAAAAAAAAATCAAATAATTTTAGAAATTTATATATTGTATAAACTATACTTTGTTAGAAAATAATCACATTATTTTAAAAAGAGTTTAAAACTAACATTTACAAGTCTCATATATTATTTTCATTTTTCATTTAACAAAAACACAAATCATCAAATTTTTTTGTGCATTCGAATATACAACTAGTTATTATAATTGCTAAAGTGTTATATGCAATTATTGACTTGTCAATAACTATGAGCAGGAGTAAGAGTAGGGCTGCACTTGCTACCATGCGACAAGAGTATATCATTTTGAAGAGCAAATTGGAAGCCTATTTGGAGGTCTCTCTCTCTCTCTCTCTCTCTCTCTCTCTCTCTCTCTCTCAATTAATTGTCTTGCTTAAGGTCGAGATAAATGAGTGACATGTTGATTTGTTTTCTGTTTATTCTACAGTTGCTTCGACAAGCTGCACTTGCTCCTATATCTATGTCTAATACCAATCCTCCAGGTCAAGGATCGGCTAATGGGAATGACTAGTATTTGGGGATTATTTCATTCACCATTTCAATAATTATACTACTATAAATAAAGTCTAGGCATTTTGCCTTTGTTAATAGAATAATTATAAATAAAATATAGGTATTCTTACCTATGGCATGAGTATGTCGCTTTACATTTCTTGTTTCTCTAGAACTAGTTTGTTTGTATATGATCTGTGCATACTGGTTCTTTCACCAAGTCTGGTTATAATAAAAGTTGCCTTATTTGTTAGGAAACCCTTTTATCTTGCTTTTATATTTGAACTCTCTCTCTCTCTTTCTCTCTCTCTCTCTCATATATATATATATATATATATGTATATGTATATGTATACGACAACAATTTTGTATAATGTGTGGTTCATGTGAGGGATAAGAACAACTTACATGGTGTTAAATGAGAGAATACAAAGATTACATGATTCGGTTTAACCACTTACATTACATCCATGAAACTACATATTTTTACTAAGATCAAGTGTGGTACAAAATGATCAAAAAAAAAAAAAGTTTGGTACAAAAAAAAAAAAAAATCTAAGTAAGATATATATGGAAACTATATAAACTAGGGTTAGCCCTAATCAGACTTTACAATATATTGGGCTTCTTAGACCATTACACATAAGGGCCATAAACTCTTATTCTTTTAACACATGCCTTCATGGCAAATTGGCTATATCACATGATCTTGATCTCTTTTTTAATATAACAATGTCAGGGATTTCTATCACTAAACGGTTGACATTGTGCATATGAGTGTTCCAGTCAAATGCACCTTAATAATGTGGGACGAGCTATGCCAGAGATCCAGAGCTGATAAATTGACTCCAAAAAATGAAAAAAGGCCTAGAGCCCCATAAGGCCCAGATCGACCTTACTTGTCTATAAAACCTAGTGCATGCTTTGAATATGTGGGTAGGCTATCAATATGAAACACTTGAGTCGGCCCCTTGCACTCAAAACCATTCGCTTTGTGCAAAAGACATGAAATTCAAGCTCTAGTTTTCCATCCTTCCGCCAAGAGCTAGCCTTTTAGCTCAACAAGTATTTTATTGTTGGTGTGGGTGTATGTTTCAAACACTTTTGTTTTTATTTATTTTTTAGCCGTTGGAAATTTATGAATAAAATAGCCGTTGGGCAATTATAAGAAAAATAGCCATTGGGCAATAATTTATAATAAAGCCGTTGAGCTTTTAAGGGTTATTAGTAACCAATAACTATAGACTATTATCTTTATAAATAGCCTATATAATACTCGTCATAACACATTTTATAAAGGATCTTTTTACTATTCTATGTTTTAGATATACACAATTCTACCATCTTTTTCTCCTACATATTTTTCTACCAGAATATTTGTTTTTTAAGGAAAGACAATTGAAGGTTGTTTTAAAACCTTTTGTGAGTGGAAATACGTACATCACAAAGGTCGACGCTATAGTCTAATCTTGGAAGGTTTTTTGGCGTGTACATCACAAAGGTCGACGCTATAGTCTAATCTTGGGAGGTTTTTTGGCCAAGAGGACTAATCGCACCAAGTTTTATTTTGGGTGGCACGAATCAATTTTTAAGAAAAACGCTCTTTGCGTGATTCTATAGCACTGTAAGATTGTTTCTAAATTTACTTAAATTTATTTTATTATTGCTTATTGACATTCTTGCTAATTATTTGAGATATTATTTATGTTTTGTTCACTATTAATTTTCCAACAATCTGAGGCATTCTATCGCTAAACGGTTGACATTGTGCATATGAGAGTTCCAGTCAAATGCACCTTAATCATGTGGGACAAGCTATGCCAGAGATCCAGGGCTCTTAAATTGACTCCAAAAAATGAAAAAAGGCCTAGAGCCCCATAAGGCACATCGACCTTACTTGTCTATAAAACCTAGTGCATGCTTTGAATATGTGGGTAGGCTATCAATATGAAACACTTGAGTCGGCCCCATGCACTCAAAACCATTCGCTTTGGGTAAAATACATGAAATTCAAGCCCTAGTTTTCGATCCTTCAGCCAAGAGCTAGCCTTTTAGCTCAACGGGTATTTTTTGGTATTTTCATCAAAAACATTTAGAATTCAAATTTTAGTTTTTGTACGGAGAGGAACTGATTATTATATGACTGACAAATTGTTGTGTTCAAGAAAGAGAAGGTTTAGTATCTATTATGCATTTGTTTTGGTACGTAAACTGAAGCCTCCCAATCAATATGAGTTTGGAACACGATTAGAATACAAGTGTTCTAGGCATTATGTTATATCTATTAACTATATAAAAAGAGGCAATGCCTCTACAGTATATTTTCGTTTCGTGAGTCCCTTTTTTTTTTTGTCTGTTTGTGAGGGCTGAAGCGTTTTGGCTGGTGCGTTTTGGCTGTACATTTTTGTTTCGTGAGTCCATTATTTTTTGTCTGTTTGTGAGGGCTGGAGCGTTTTGGGTGGTGCGTTTTGGCTGAATGAGAGAACCCAATACATTCCAACACACATGTATAACTCAATCTCAAACACATATCAGATCTGAAGAACCAAACAGCTCCGTACGTTCCTAAACCCATTCCATCTCCTCTCCTTATACCACCGGACCTCCACTCTGCCCCTGAAGTTGCCGCACACGTCAGTCAGGAGCTGGCGCCGCCGCATTGGAGCTCCACCTTATCGTTCAAGGTTTACTTCTTTTTCTTGATTCTTCTCTGTTTCTTACTTAATGGGTCTTCATTATTCTGATTCTTTTGGCTCTATATTTGTTGTTAACATGATGGGTTTGTCTTTTTCTTATCTGGGTATTGATTTGTTATTAATTTTTCTCTTCTAAACGTTGATCTCTCTGTTTCTTACTTAATGGGTCTTCATTATTTTGATTCTTTTGGCTCTATATTTGTTGTTAACATGATGGGTTTGTCCTTTTCTTATCTGGGTATTGATTTGTTATTGATTTTTCTCTTCTAACGTTCATCTCTTATATGGGTGTATATTTGTTATCAATTTGTGATTGTTCTTTTTGTTTACTTCATGGATTATTTCTCTACCTACGATGCTGGTTTGGCAATATGGTTCTTGATTTTAAGCAATTCTTGGTCATATATTGACTACTTGTTCTTGTTTTGACATGAATGTATTATATGAGTGTGTTATCTAGAATAGAAGGGGAAAATTTTGAGTCTTTCTTTCCTATTCTGTGGCTTTTCTGTTTACTGTTGTGAGTGTTTTATTTGCTTCATGTTGCTTGGTATATAGCCCACAAAGCAAATATTAGATTGTGAGGAGAGAAGAGGAGGAAGTGAAATGGGCTTTGACGTTGGAACTGTTTAGTTCTTCAGGTTTGATACATGTTTTGTTTCAGGATTTTTAGTTTAATTTGAGTTATAGTTATATGTGTTGGATTGTATTGGGTTTTCAATAGAAATATGAGTAGGCATTTATTCATTGGTGGTGTAAAGAGGGCTCTTTAAGTCAGCTCCCGACTGAAGGTTCTCTCAACGATAAAAGGGGGAGAGACATATAACAATGAGTCCTTGTTTTTTTTTTTTTTTTTTTTTGTCTGTTTGTGGAGGGCTGATCTGGCTGTCAATCTACACTTACTGTTTTGTGTTTATCTTATCATGTTTTATTTGGGCTTTTCATTGTTTTATATTTGGCGTTATATGGGCTTACTTTTTTTGACAGAAGTGATAGAATATATGGGCTAATTAAAAGAAAAGAAAAGCACAAAACCCACGTCTTTTCTTTTCTATATCTCTTATACTTCACCAAACGATTCTACTTGGGAAAGAAAAGAAAGTCTTCCGGGCAAAAGTGGAAAAAAAATGTTCTTCTTCTGGCAGACTCTGACAGAGAGATAAGCATACGTGTGTGGTTCCATCACAATCTGTACATATTTGGGGAGATAAGGCTCAAAGACAAAGGGTTGTAGGTTTGTAGGGATAGAGGATTGTGCGGTTTAAAAGATGGCCGTGTGTTATGTGGTTTTCTTGAAAGGTCAGATTGTTGGTGGAGATTGTCGGTGGGTATGGGTTTCTTGGAAGTTGAGAGAGCGGAGTAGAAGATTAGATAAAACTTTCTGTTGTTTTGTGGTTCCGTATTCTGAACTACTCACAATACAGGTATCTCTCTCTAAAGTTCTTTTCTCTATAGCTTGATTGATTTTTTTTAAGACTGATTTATCATTTTTTTTAGTTCCGTTCTCTTCTCTATGGGTAGATTGATTTCTTAAAGCCTAATTTATCATTCTCTTTTAGTTCCATTGCTTCATTTTTTATTAAATATTTGATGAAGAAATATAGAGTCTATGGGTTGATTGATTTTTTTAAGATTAATTATCATTCTATTTTAGTTCTATTAAACATTTGATGAAGAAATATGGTCTATGGGTTGATTGAAAGGTTATAACGCTTATATATGATACTAATGGAAACCTTCTACATATAAATATCAATCACTATAAAAGTATTATATCTTTACCTCTATTGTTATTGTGAATTTTTTGGAGTTTTCAGAGATAATGAAGTCAAATTGTTTATTTCTGATTTATATTTTCAAGATTTAAAAAAAAAAAAATATATATATATATATATATATAATTATGCCAAGTGTCTAATTTTTATGCTTTGTATTGCTTATTGGTTCACTCTAGATCTTTGTATGATTATTATTATTTTTTTTCCATTGTGAATTTGTAGAAAGTTTAATTTTTGATGTCTATAATATAGATTAGCTACTTGTCGAATTTTCAATACAATTTGTGATAATATTGCTGTGCTTTCACCTACTATGCCATGTAAACAAGGTACATAATTGGCTATACCTTAAAAATTTAATGGGAACGTTAATAGTAATTATATGGAGTTACAAAATTATCTTTTTTTTTTTTTTTTTTTTGGCTTAAACACAAATGGTCAATGTTAATGTACTTATCAGTATAGAAAGTAAGTTTTGATTATGCCGTTTACAATCTAATTCATGAAACTTAACTACCTTCTCAATTTCACCATTAGCAGTCTTGTTGAAATTGGTTCAAAATACTCTACTCACTACACAAAAGACAAAGTATATCTTCAACTTCTGTTTTATAGAGATAGAGAATCAAGAAATTTTGAATCATTTATTTTTGCTTGTTCAATTTTCAATTGTTAGAGCAATGTGATTTGCTTGTACCATCAAAGTTTGATTTGTTGCAACCTCAATAACTTTTAAGCAATTACCAATTATTTTGAACATAATTTTAATAATTTCTTGCTGGTTGCTTTGATAAAAGGTGTCTTACTCCTTGCTTTATTTTGATTATTTGATTTTTTAGAAACAAAGCTATGTTTGAAAGATAGTTTATATTACCTAAACAGACAGTTAAATATGACATATGGTAGACTTATACATGTAAAGGAATGCTTGTCGCTGGAGTTAATCTAAAAAATGATGCAAGCCTTTTGTAAAGAAATATAATAAGTTTTTAGATAATGCATTTTTCTGGTTGTTATGTTTCGTTTATCCTTTATTTATGTGTGTGTGCATTCTTTTTATTTTATTTCTAAGTTCACAGTGTTATCTTCATAAATGGTACCTCTTGTGTTGCAATTCATTTGATTACAACTTTTTCCTCTATATAGAATACAATGGAAATCAACATCACAATTTAAAACATTTTAGTCATTGAAACAGTATTATTTATATACTATTATGATCATTGCAATATAAGTATTTTTATTTTTCATAGGGCTACTGAAAAAGAAAAGCAGCTAAATGAGATAATCACAGAAAAGCACTATCTCACAGCTTCATCAAGCTCCCTGGCACCAATAATAGAAAATATTACTGAGATTGCTTTAATAGCAACTTTGGTTCAAACGGTGATATCTATTTTTACCTCTTATTATAGTTTCTTTCATCTAAATTTAAAAAAAAAAAAAAAAAAAAAAAAAAAAACTATCAACTAAACAATAGAAATGTGTAACAATCAATTGATGCAGCGATCCAATTTTTGGATAAACGCAACAGTATGCATTACAAAGTTGGACCAACATTTTTGGTACATGGCTTGCAGTAAGTGTCACAAAGCCACTGGTGTAGACTATAATGAAGAATTTTCATGCCTATATTGCAAGGAAAAGGCTATTGCAAATCCACGGTATGTACACTACTAAAAACCCCTTTCTAACACTAATGATATGGATAAAAAAATTAGTTAATCTTAAATCTATATTTGTATCCAATTGATTATTAATTTCGTTGTCCAACTTCTAGATGTCGAATTGAAGTTAAGTTGGACGATGCAACTGGACATTTAATGGCAACTCTATTTGGAGATGAGGCTGAAAAGTTTTTATCATGCTCAGCAATTGAGCTAATGAAGGAAACTACAGAGGTAATAAACAATCATAACTAATCTTTAAATAAATAGTTTATTCACTTTCACATAAAAACATAACGGAAAATTTAAAAGCTATATTTTTTACTTTTTATAACAAAATATGAAAAACTTCGTATTTTTGATGTATGATCTGACTTTTTAGCTCTTTATGAGAATAATAAATGTAATCCATACGAATTCCATACAAATTCCATTGTTTAAGTCTATGAAAATTGTCTATACATATAATTTGTGTGTGATAGCTTTCTATCGTGTGTAAGTTCTATAAACAGCTTTCTACAACTGTTATTGTATTCTTGGTGTTAATAAGTAATCCATACAAATTCCATTGTATAAGTCTATGAAAATTGTCTATACATATGTTTTCTATGTGGTAGTTCTCTATTGTGCATAAGTTCTATAAACAGCTTTCTACAACTGTTATTGTATTCTTGGTGTTAATTGTATAGTGTGTGAGATTAATCTTTGTTATGACCTTAATTTGGCCAAACTTTGGCTGTACGAGTATTTCCTTGGCTATTACACATAGTTTAAGCTTTAAGAGCTTTACTTTCTCAGCGTTTGACCAAAAAAATTGTGTAGTGTGCATCGTTCTCTGCACAAAAGTAAATTCTCTTCTCTAAGTTGCTAAGAAATTGGAAATGGAAAGAAGAAGATTTTTATTGCATCTTTTTAATAAACTCAAGGTGATTATTTTTTTTTTCCTTTGTTAATATGTTGATTTGCTCCTGTGCAAGTCTCAAAAGGTTGAAAACAAATCCAAAAGAGTATATTTAATATTAAGTTCCTGCTGTCTTAGAATAAGCCCATTTGATCATTTGACAAAGTAAAGTTCAATATATTTAACTATGATTAGTATTTAGTTAGCTCTTAGTCAATCATTGTTGAAGATTCTTGTTGAATGGATTAAGCTGATTGTTGGCTTTTCCTAATGATATAATGAGTTTATTTATATTTTTCTTGTATGTGATATATCCTCTTAAGATTCAAATGCTCAAATTTGCTGTTGGTAAAACTTTCATTTTTAAATTTCTTTTGGGATTATTCATCTTTATGTACCATTTTATGTTTTCATTTGAATTTTAGTTGTACTTTTGAATCTTTGGATAATTCTGAGGGTGAAATGTATTGGAGTTTTGGACTGGTGAAAATATATAACTGGTTTAAATAGAACAACTTCTAAAAGTTAACTTTTTATTATATTTGTTTCACTGGTTGACTGCTGAAAAAATGAGAAGATAAAGAAGGGAAATAGACTGTTTTGTTTGTCTTTCTTTCTTTAGTATTTAGTGGATGACAATCTTTTGAAGTCTTACTTATTATTAATGTTAGGTTCTAAAGATTAGGAACTAATGTATTTAGAACTTCAATTTGTATGTTGGCAAACCATGATCAAAACAATGTTTAGTCGTGTGTTAGACTTGCTCAAAGTATGGGTCTTAATGTAAAGTTGGAATCGAGTTTTTATGCAGAATTACCTTTAACTTTCTGTATGACTCGATCGATCGAAAATTAGACTCGATTGATCGAAAATCGTGCAGAACGTTTTTCTGCAGAAAATTCCAACTCAGCCCAAGCCCGTTTTAATGTATAGGGTTTTATGTTTTACCCTAAGTATAAAAGGGAAAACCATAGCCACGTTTTTAGAGTTCTGTTTTGCTGTGTTTGTGAATCTCTTTGTGAGATCTAGAGGTGTTTACCTTCACATATACTTAGGGTTTACAAACTTGAGATTTATGTCAAGAGTTGTGTAGATCATTACAGTTGCAGAATCAAAGAGCACAAAGATATACAAGCAGGTGCGCTTGTGGATTTGCTGAAGAATTCCGGAAAGAAGGAGTCCGTGGATCTCGGAGCTATCATGGGGTCATGGTAGTAAGTTTCCTACACTTGGGTAGCAATAAGATGTTAGTGGTCTAAGTCTTGTTGTGTAAACTTCAATTCTTTCATAGTGGATTCAATTTACCTTGAGGATAGCTAGGTTAAATCCTCCCCAGGTTTTTACCGGTGTGGTTTCTTGGGTCATCAGATCTTTGTGTTGTTTATTTTTCGCTGCTTTGTTATTTTTTGCTTATCTGTGTTAACCTAGATTTAATTAAATTACCTAAGTTAATCACTTGGCTAATTCACTAGGTTAATCTGTTGGGTTTAAGGGGTCTAAACGAATTGACAATTAACACTAATATTACAAAATAATATTATAATGCTTCACTTCCCTCACCTTGTCAATTTAAGTTTGATCAAATCCTTATTTTAGTTTAATTAAGTGTACTTATTTGGTTACAGGATGGAATCAAAAATATTGAAAGCTTTGTCAAGCTTTCCTCTGATAAGAACTTTCTAATCCAAGTGAAAGCAATAAAGCTGGACACCCCTACAGAACCACGCTACAAGTTCAACATCGTTGCCATTAATGATCCGCCTCAAGAAAATCCATGAAAATGAAGTTTAAAAAGAACTATATAATGCAAGACATCTCCTTTTGGAACTGTGTAAAAAAAAAAAGGCACATACAAAAGACAAATAGATACATTATTCATATATAATGTATCACTTTGTCTTTTCATACAACTAAATGAAGTCACCAAAACATTACCTCATTTTTGTTACTCCATTATGTGCCTATTATTAGAAATCAACATTTTTAGTTTCTTTTTGCACATCATATATACTTATCATATGGTGCTTTTCAAAGCGCATGTATATATTTCACGTATGTAAATCATATATACTTATGATATCATCCACATGTATATATTGGAACTATGTACATCCTATATACTTATACTATGGTGCATTTCAAAGCATATGTATATATTTGAACTTTGTTAATATATTATGTTATGATGGATTATATTAGCTATTATAATCTTTGTATTACTTTTGAATGCAATCAATTTAACGGCCCTTTTGATGGTAAAATACATATGCACTTTAAAAATTATTTAAAAATCAATTGATTTATATTTTGCCTTCATGTTAAAAATATAATTAAAATTTAAACTTAATTTTTTTTTTTAACAAAAGCCAGCACGTGCGGCTCTACCTAGTACTTATAACAAGAGGCTATTGCATTGATATGCAGTTAATGAAAAATCCCTAGCAAACCACGTTACTGAAGTCGATGAGCCCACACCGGAGACCCTCTTTCTTATTCAGCAAAAAAAAAAAAAAAAAAACCACGTTACCGAAATCTTAATTCAAGATAATAACCTTCATAGTTTCTGTAAACCATGTAACAAATTTTGGAACCAAAAAATTAACAGCGAGCAAACCTTAACTGAAGGGCCACAAAACCCAAACTTGACCAAGCAAAAGCATACGGCTCCTAATTTATTGCCAACTACAGTAATTAAAATTTGGGTAGGGTGGCTAAAGCGACCAAAATTCAACTACCCACTCAGTAAAAATAAGACTCAAGCACACCCAATTAACATAAATATTCACTTATTTGTAAAAAAAAAAAAAAAAAAAAAACACACAAAGACAATAGTATTCACTAGTTCCAACCAGTCCCTATAGATTAATTCCAAATCTGCTAAGTTTAAGTGATTCCGAAAGTCTCATCACATATCTTGAGGCCACAATCATTCTTATAATAACTTGATGTGTATGGGACAAGAGATTCCATATATTCGAGAGAATAGTTAAATATTCGTGAGGAGATATATATACCCTTGTTTGTAAATAATAATAAAAAAATTCTGCTAGGGTTAATTGTTTTTTAAATCTATAGGAATGAACTTGTTGGGTTATATGTGGCTTTGATTGTGGACCAATTAGACACCAACTGATGCTCATTGGGCTGTAACACAATATTGGGCACTCATCAAGCCCTTTTTCTTTGCCCAAGTTCAAGAAACCAACTCTCTAAAACCCTCCACAGCTTCCCAAAAGCCCATGCAGCACCAAAATAAAGAAACAATACGTCATTTGTTTTTAAATTTCTTTTTCTTTTAATAAGTATTTTTAGATTTCTTTTATCCAAACACTTTGCAAGGATCAACAATGTTTGTTACAGTTTCATCAACTATACCATTATGTAAAAAAAAAAAAACCATAAAAAAAAAAAAAGACAAAAGAAATAGTAAGTAATACTAACGTAGGAACAAGAACTTTGGATTCGGCTTCAAAACTTCATTGGTCAAGTACCAATTGTTGGTTTTCTTAATATATATAAACACTAATCCATTTTGTTGCATGAATAATTTATGTTGGCTAGATATATATTTATAGCACCACTTTTGCCAGACCCATTTTTTTATATTTCTAAATAGATTTAGATAGTGTAAAAAAGTAGGAAGGAATGAACAACTTAACGTGTAATGAAATAAAAAGAAAGGAATCTAATGATCTCTTTTTTTCTTTAGATGTTAAATGTAAAGGATGAGAGAGAGAGAAAGTTTTATGTCATCTTTCTTTTACTTTTTCTTTTTTTTCTTTATCTATGCTTTAGTTCAAATTTTGACTTAATTAATAAGTAGTGTACTATATATTTGCCCACTAAAAATACAAAATGAGTGATTTAAGGGGTAGTGAAAAATTTTACTACATATACAATATATGTCAAATATGTATCTAATAAATTTTATTTATTTTTAATTTGAACACAGTTATATGATAAATCGATGTATCAATTTAAAAAAAATATATATTTCTTAATTATTTTGTTAATGTGTTATATATGAATCCATTGTTATGCTAATATGTAAAACTTTTATAACGAGACTTGTTGTATCTTTAACATTTTCTACAAAATTAAGGGTTAAAACGGAACAAATTTAACAATTCCATTCCTTTTGCTATTAAAAGCTTCAACATAAAGAAACAATATGTCATTTCTTTCTATATATATATTCCTTCCATCCAAACACTAGACAAAGAGTTGGTGGTTGTGAGCTTGTGACATTATAAGGATCAACAAAGTGCTTTTCAATTTCATCAAATTATGACCATACCATTATGACCAAGCATATTAAGGTCATTTCATTTTTTTCCCAAATTTCTCTTATTCTTTTGAAAAACCAAGTAACATTTATTATTTAAACAAAGTAAATATAAGTATTTAACAAAACTAAACTACATTTACAATAAGACGTAAATAAATTAACGAAAGAATTTCCTCAAAAAAAAAAAAAATATCCCAAAGAAGCCAAAGATGCCTATATCAAACTACGATACTGAAATCTCCTTTATGAGTAAACTTTCTAGGCATTAAATTATATACTTGTTACAAGAAGCTTTTGCATTGCGAAGTAGTTAATGAAGAAAATCCCCAAAAAACCATGTTACTGAAATCTTAATTCAAGCTAAAAAACTACATAGTTTTTGTATAAACCATGTCACAAATTTCGGAACTACAAAAATAAACAACGACTAAACCTTAGTTGAAGGGCCACAGAACCCAAACCCCACCAAGCGAAAGCATTCGGCCCCTGAATTATTGCAAACTACAGTAATTAGAATTAAGCCTACACATTCAGGTAGGGTGGCCAAAGAGACACAAACCCAATTACCCACCTATTAAAATAAGACACAAACCCACCCAATTAGACCCAATTAACATAAGTATTAACTTCTTTCTCAAAACAAAGCAAAAAAAAAAAAAAAAAAAAAAAAAAACACAAGTATTAATTGGTTTCCACCAGTCCAGTAGATTCCAAATTTGCTAAATTTAAGTGGTTTCTAAGGATCTCATGATATTTATAAGATTTTAGGTTTGAAAACTTCTTGTTAATATCTTATGGCCAACTTAATGTATATGAGACTGCATACAGAATAGTCCAATACACGAAAATGTCTAAATGACCATTGACCTGGTTTGTTTATATATATGGGTTACGTGTTTTTTAAATATGTAGGAACTAGGAATGGACTTGTCGGGTTATATAGGGCTTTGATTGTGGACCAATTAGACACAATCTCAAGCTCATTGGGCTCTAAACATAATATTGGGCACCTATCAAGCCCTAACTTAACGCAAGTTCAAGAAACCAACTCGCTGAATCCCCCCACAAAGCTTCCCAAAAACCCAAGCACCACCAACAAACAACCACAGACATACGGTGAAAATTTCCGCAGCTCCAAAATTGAACCACTTCGTTTATTACAGATCGAGCTTTTTTCTTTCAAAGTGTTCTCTCAGGTATGTATGTAAACGCATCTCTCTTTCCAAGCCTTCACATTTATCTATTTTTCCGTTGTGAGTTTTGGATTTCTATCAGATATTTTGTGGGATCCAATCTTTTGGTTTTAACTTTTAAGAGTAAGCTATGTTCTGTTCATGAGCTTCAACCACTTCAAGCTTCACTTGGGCTTGATGATTTATAGTGAATAGTTTAAAATTTAGTTTATTTAGTGACTGAGTATCGTGCTCGATAGCTTCAAATTTGACTACTCAAGCTAATGATTTCGAGGTTATGTAACCAGTGATCCCTCCATTGTTGTATAACGAAAAAGCTTAAAATTTTGTAGTTTTGGACATTAATGTATGTATAAAGTTACTTTTTTTTTTCTTGGTTTCTCAAAAAAAAAAAAAAAAAAAAAAGTTCACATTTTTGATCTTATAAAAAGATCACAAGATATATAGTCTTTATAAAAAAATAATCTTGGCGGTACAGGGAACCTCTCTAAATAGATTAAAAACTATCTTGTGGTTTGACCTATCACAATTTAGTCCACAAACTTTTAATTATTATATTTGACTCATAAAATTGGATTACAATGAAATCATTAAGGTTTCGTCCAAATGAGTAGATTTTTCCTTTTTTTGGACATACAAATTAGTAATCACCCCTTGAGGGTTGACCCAATGACAATTTAGTCCCACAAGTTTTTTCAGTTGTTACATTTGTATTCTTCTTGGCATTTCACTTCTGCTAATGCAGCACAAGCTACTTCGAAAAAATAATAATAACAGCAGGTAATACTCACGTAGGAACAAGAAGTTGGATTTGGCTTTGAAACTTCGTTGGTCAAGCTACCAATTCTTGGCTCTCTTTAAATATATAACCACAGACCTATTTGGTTGCATGAATGATTTATGTTGGGTAGATCTATATTTAAAGCTCCAATTTTGTCAAACCTTTTTTTTGATTTCTAAGTAGAATTTGGATAGTGTAAATGAGTGGGAAAGAATGAGTAACTTATTAACACGTAAAAAGAAAGGAATTAGACTCTTTTTTTGTTTAGATGTTAAATGTAAATGAGTGAGAAAGAATGAGCAACTTATTTATGCATAAAAAGAAAGGAATTAGATGATCTCTTTCTTTGAATGATGAGGATGGCCGACTAAGGAGCTCAGCACCCAAACACCAAGCAAACAGGAGAAGAGATAAAACATAGGGTTAGTAGGGTTATAAAACAAACCCAAAACAACGTACTTTATTTTAATAAGGAGAGAAAAAAAAAATATGCATTCACCATGGGTTGGACCTGAGTTAAAAGTGTGAACACACGCGTCTTTGCCACTATGCTACCAGGAACTTTCTTGATATAATTTGTATAGGACAAAATTTAGTTACAAAATTGGTTGTAGCTTAAGATTACAACCTTATTCAATTTTTTTTTTATTAGAGATGAATTTTGACAAATCCATTATTGGATCAAATCTTCTTCTTATATTCTCCATGCTTGTAAATTTCTAGAAAATTAAAGATCAATAACTATGTCATCAATAAATTGTTTAAGTTGTAAGTTTTTATAGTTTAAAATTATGCATAAAATATGAACTTATAAATCATATATTAAATAATATCCAATTGACACAAAATTTGACATGTGTATTAAGAGTATAAAGAACATGCAATTCAACAGTTAAATTTCTAAAATATGTAGTAATGTTTATTTTATTAAGTAATGTTGTAGCCTTAGGCTACAACCAATTTTGTAGATAAACTTTCTCCATTTGTATATAATAATATTTAATATATTTCGGTTTGGTTTCGGTCAGGTTGGTTTTTTTGAGTGGGACACCTTTTGGTTTCAAGAAATTCAAACCGAAACTGAATTGAAAAATTGGACTCAGCTCGGCCGGTTTCAACCAGTTTTTTCGATTTACTGATTTTTTTACACTCCTACTTCTCATATATCTCTTTTTGGGTGTGAATTATGAAAACTTAACCATTGAATTTCATGTTCCTTATTTTCTTAACATGTATATTAAGTTTTTTTCAAATTGGATGTTTTTTACTATTCAATCAATTAATTTATTTTTTATACACAATTTTAGATCACAAAAACTTGAAATTTAACATTTATTTGATGACATAACAATTGATCTTTGATCTTGTTAAAATTTTGTAACCATTAAAGATGTAATAAGAACATACAATCTAACAATTCAATTTTCAAAATTTACACTCAATATAAAGATATATGTTGAGTTTGTAGGATTGTTTTTCTTGGAGGGTTCAAGAATAACTTTCGAGGGTCCAAGTTTTAAAAACATGTAACTATATTTATAATTATAATTTTAAAAACTTGGTGGCCATGGATCCCTTACCCCAAGAAATTGGTTCTTAAAAAAACAATGGCTTCAAACCATCAAAACAAACAAATTCTTAAATTGGTTTTAATCGTTATATGGAGGGGGTGGGGTAGCCCATGCCCCAAAGACATAAAGCTTAGGACTAACCGAAGTTATCAAAAATAGTATATCATTTGTATTCAAACAAGGCAACACTAACCACACGGGGGTGTGGCTTGATGGTAGGAGTTCTCGTTCTGCACCCAGAGCGGTGCGGTTCGAGCGATAGCCTCAGCAAGGCCCATGTGGTACACGTGGTATTACCCATTGCCGTCACGTGGCGCGGGGTCGATAAGCCCATACCGGAGACTCCTTTTTTTATTCAGCAAAAAAAAAAAAAAAAAAAAAAAACAAGGCAACACTAAGGGCAATCTTCCCACCGGCCTCACCACATCATCAAATCCTTCACTTAAAAAGAAGCATCGACCTTGTAGAGTAGTTATCTTTGCATTTATTACACCTCAATAACCTCCCATTGCATTTAATGTGATGCGATACTCTCTCTCTCTCTCTCTCTCTCTCTCTCTCTCTCTCTCTCTCTCTCTCTCTCTCTCTCTCTCTCTCTCTCTCTCTCTCTCTCTCTCTCTCTCTCCAAAGCGAATCAAATCATTGACCTACCCCACTATCCCCTATATGACACTAGACCAGAATGATAGGAATCAAATGAACCAAAAAATTCGTACTTTAAGGCTCTATTTTATAGAAGTGAGAGATAATTCTTCTTAATGTAAAAACATCCATTAGGAGTAGGTATGATTCTTTTTCCTTCCACAAAAATATACTTTCGTACCTAAAAATAATCAACTGACTTTACCATGATCAATTGCATAACTCGTTGAAGTAGTCAATTGTAAGTGGAAAAAAAGTTATGGATTTATATAAAATGTGATGAGTAAAAGGTGTCCACTATTCACAGTCAGTCACTTTAATATTTTGTGAAATTTAGAATAATGGAATGAAATATGTCCCTAAATTAATTCAAATAAAATACTCTAATTTTGGCAATTTTGCCCTACCCCGCTTGACTTGCCCCTCCTCAATTCGCTTGTACGGGTTTTCCCCGCCCCGCAAAGGTGGTGGGGTAGGGATGGAGTAAGATTTTAGCCTTGCACCATAGGGTAGGACGGTGTTGGGTTTAAACTTTTTAGACCCACCCAGCCTCGCCTCACCCCGTCCTGGCCACTCCGTGTTGAAAAGAGTTATAATTATAAATTTTTCATACCTTAAAACCCTACTAGTTAAACAAACATATCAATATTAGTTTATTTTATTTTACCCAATGTGGCTCTTCGCCTTTATTTTGTTGTGTTATACTATGAGATTTTTGTTTTTGTTGTTATATTGTATTGTTAAACACTTGGTTAATATTATTTAGTTTTCGCTAAAAATTATTTTAATTTAATGGGATAAATTTAGATGTAATTTTCAAGTAAATTTTTATTAATGAAACATGTTTTATTAAAAAAAAAAACTGTAATAATTGAGGAACAAATTAACAAGAAATAAAATTTTATAAGATGAAACGGGATTTCGCAAGACTCAAGATGGAGTAAGACAAAATCATATAGGGCTGGAGCAAAATCTCATCCGTCAGCCTGTCCGCACCGTTGCCATCCCTACGGGGATGGGATTTTCAAGGAAATATTATTACTCCAGAGAAAGCGGCACCTTTCATTTACATGTATTGTCAACATATGAAAAAGACTTTGAAAATGTTTGGCAGTAAAGAGTTTGAAAACATGGTACCAAATTGTCAAATCAATTATTTGAGTTTATAATAATAATAATAATAATAATAATAATACTAAACAAAAGTTGTGGTTGGGATGCTTACGAGAAAAAAAAAAATGACAAAATGTAAAAGGATCTATTGAGGTATTGGTCAATTTCAAAACTGTTCTTTTATCTCTACACACACACACACAAACACACACACACACACACACACACACATATATTGTAAGGACACGGATTGGTGAGCCGGCCCAAACTCGACGAAACGACCCAAGTAGTCCCTAAACAATGAATTTATAGAGAGTGAGATGCAAAAGTTGGGCTAAAAATAATTTAAACATCCAATACAACAGGTTGAGGTTTCCAGAAAGAGAAAATAAGAGGCCCAAGTCTTGACCAACTCTCTTCCACAAAGGTCCGAGGAGACAAATTTTACTATTCACACTCCCTTTCTTTCTCTTCTTTTTCAAAGCGAATCCTCCCCATTCTAAGGGGAATTCCTTTACATTATATAGCTCCCTCTAAATCATCTCCACCTTACATTTGTCATCCATCTGATTCTTCACTTAAGTGCATATCCCATCGTGTGACCTTTTTTGCCTGCTGTGAGTCACGGTGGCCAAAGTTGCACTGTTTATGAGTCTTCTCCACATAAATGCGGCTAGAAGAGTTGGTGCAGCGCAATTAATGCAGTAGTGGCAGCCTTACTTTAGGTATTTTTGGGGATCCCCATCTCCCCAAAGCTGGAGTCACTCCTCGGACTGCCTCTCCTACTCCAAACGTAACAGACCACAATCTGGGGCTTTGCATGTTCATTTCTCCTCCTCGGAACACACCACGTCCTCGGACATGGTCGGGAGCTCAGCACACCGTTATGGGCCTTCAACCCCACGAGGCCCACCACATGATCTTGCGGTTCCCAGCGTCTTCATGACCCGGTGCGAGGTCTTGGGCCCCTGTCCCCACACACACACATATATATAATGTTCCTTTATATTTAAATTGTTTTTATTTTTTATTATAATTTAATAGTTACACTCTAGGATTGACCCTAAACTTTAAAAAAATTAATCTTTCTATCTTTGTTTTGTTAATTTTGGTTGACTGAAAAAATTAAATGAAATTAAAAATTAGTTTTAAATTTTAAAAATCATTTATAAATAAACCTTAATAAATTTTTTTTATTATATGTATTTTTTTTAATTTAATATTTTTCCATTCCTATTAAAACAAAAACGGCTAAAAAAATAACATAAGAAAACTTTTAATAATTTAATTTGTGGGCCACAAAGAAATCTTGGCAATGATTCACACATGAGAATGAGTTATTTGGAATACACATAAAAGTTAAAATCCCACGTGAAGAAAAGATAAAAGAGTTTTTATTTTTATTTTTTTATAGAAGAAAAGATGATATAACATGTATTCAGACTCCATTATATTAATGTAAGCTGTTAAGCATATGCTTTTTATATCCATTGGCTTCATTTTTCCTTACGAAAAGACTGTTGTTACTTTTCTCAAAAAATAAAAAAAAATAAAAAAAAAAATTAAAGAGAAGAAGATTGTTGTTACTAAAAGTTAAGAATGTCCTTTTGTAATTTCTTTTCATTTGTAGTACTACTACCTAGGGACTAATTGAAATTCATAGTTTGTTTTCATTTATTTTTCTAAAACATATTGGATTGTCATATGCCAGTTTGTTTTAAATTTGCCCTATGTGATTGGCAATGATATATCATCCCTTTAAAACTTTCAATCATTCAATGATATATCTTCCTTCAATATTGTTAGCTTCCCTACTCTCTTTTTTTTTCTTTTTTCTTTTTAATTATTTTTTAAAAAAACTTGATTTAGTTATATTGATGACAACATTGTGGGTTATTTATATAATCCGTTTAAACTTAAGATCTAACTCGCATGTGGGCTCCAATTAGCTGAGTTAGCTCAGCTGATAAAGTCTTTGATGGTTGAATAAGAGAACTGGAATTCAATTTCCGCCTATACCAAAAACCGATTGGTGTTTTGGTCTGATGATAAAGAGCAATTATAAGGAGCGGATGCCATAGGTCAAACCTCTCAAAAAAAAAAAAAAAATCTAACTCGCACCTTTATAGTTTATATGTTTACTGTAATTCTTTGGTTCTTTCACAATATGTATAATTTTGTGTGGAAATATAATGATAACATAAGAAAGGTTGTTAGATAAATTTCTTCATAAACATTATGATTAGGGTTTGAGAATGTTGTGAATTGAAATTGTAAAATGGATTGTGGGCATTTTGATCTATGGGTTTGTGGCATTATAAAATGGAAAATTTACGTGCATTTTGAATTCTTTTGTGTTGCATTTGGGAACTTGGATTTTGATTTTAAATTAATAAATTTGAAATCAAGGATTTCAAATCCATTGATTTTAGAAGATATTTCAAATCCAAACATTTTAGAGGTTTAAAATCCTTGGTGAATTTGTCAAATCCAAATCTTTGACTTTTTTTAAACTTCTCAAACAAGTTATTTGGATTTTAATCTCCAAATCCAAATTCAAATGCTCAAATCATGTCATCCAAACACACCACGAAGTATGTAGAATGGCTCAGTATGATAAATCTCAGTTTGCTTAGATTGTTGTTGATTGAAAAAGAATATTACAAAGTTCTGGCTGTTGCAACTTTTTAGTAAGTAATCTAAGTTGAATATTTTGTTTACTAGATTGTGGGAAAGAGCAATTATCATCATTTTGGGACAATAAATTCTCTTGCTTTAGAAGCATCTTTCTTGCATGTCATCTCTTTTTAGGCATTCTAGTTAGTTTAATAATAAGCTTTTTCATTCTTTTTCATCTTGGATTTTTGGATGTCTTAATTTCAGAAACTACAAGTTGTGTGACTTTTGAAGCTTTCTTTAGATTACTAATAAGATTGTATTTGTATTTTTATGCTTTGTACTGATGGAAGGTATATTATCTTTAGAATCTAAATGCACATACTTAATTGTGGAAAGAACGCTGAGAATTTCTATCAATTGTGATTATAAGACTTTGCTACTATCTTTGAAGAACTTGTCAATGCATATTTGTGAGCCATTTACAGTCAAGTAAAGAATATTCACCTAAAATGGATGTGATCTGGTACCCCACAATATGCAGTTGGATATGATCCAACTTTACTAAGATTAGATTGGATTAGAAATTTCAAAGGAAGGAAGATTAAAGTTTGCTAACTTGTACAGTGAATCATCTCAATCTATCTCACTATCTCCCATTTGGCTAGTTCACTAATGGATAAAAAGAGAGACTAAAAACCTATAAACACAAAAGTATAATAATTTATTTAAGAATTATGGTTAAATGATTAAATTTATTATTTCTCTATACTTTAAGTTTTTTTTTGGAGAATAGTTAACTTAACATAATATCAAAGTAAGGGGTTTTAAATTCGATCTCTGTAGCGAGTTTGATTAGTCCATACATGGAGTGGAGTATTAAAAACTTAAAATTATAGTTAAGTAATTAAATTCATAATTTCTTAACCGTTTAAGCTTTTGGGAGAATTTTTAATTTAGCATCCAATCATAAAAATGGCATGTCTTGACACTTTAATTCTTCAAAGTCCACTGATTTTCTTGCTAACATGGCATCCACCAAGCTCACCGTTACACATATTTCATAGATGACTGGTAATTATTGTGTTGTATCTTCTAAATGATTGTTTTTCACATACTTGTTATGTCCTAGTCATTGTTTTTTTACTTTTACATATTCTGGTGTAGCCTTTTGGTTATCTTACCGTAGTGGTTATTAAGTTGTAAATAACAACTCATTTTCTTTTTTAGAATTTTTAATTTTACTTTTAGAATTAATTAATGCATACTTAAAATGTGTTTTCCTCTAATTATTTTTTTTGGCTATAAATCTCTAACTTGCTTCTCATTTGGCATTCAAGCTTTCAAAATTGTTGTCCCATTGTCTTTTTGTGAGAATGGCTAGCAGTTCCTTGCAGCAACAAATTGCCTCCATGAGGCAATCCTTCTTTGATGAGGTTTTTCTCTTCTTAAGTTCTTTGTTAAAGATACATTGTAGTTGTTCTAACTTTGAACTTTATTTCCAAAATCTCATTACCATATGATATTTTGCATGGTATTTATGCAACAATTTTACGCATCCTTTTTACCTTTCTGTTTTCCATATACTTGTTTGCTTTGAATGTTTAAAACTGATAATTCATAAAAATTATTTTATAAAGATTTGAATAAAAAAAAAAAAGATAAAATGAGTAGCTAAATCAAACTTAAAGAATTTATGGTGGAAATGTAAACTGTTCTAAGGAAAAAAGTATCAATATTTTTTATGAAATTTTCAATCGAAAATTTTAAATATAATGCTATATTAATCAATATGCTTACATATTCAAAAGCATTATGAAATTGTCCACATAAAAAAATTAAAAAAAAAAAAAAACTTTTTCTATTATGCAAAAATGTGGTCTGAATGAGATTGTGAGCAATGTTTTGCAGGGAATCATTAACCGTGACAGGTTCATTCAATTGGAGAATATGCCCAATTCGGATTTTGTTAACATTGCTATTAAGGCATATTTCAAAGATTCACCGAAAGCTATCAATGACATTGAAAATGCACTGTGAGTGGCATAACATGAAATTGCATGCATGAGATATATTTCCATTTAATTTATACCACATTCATTATTATTTTTTTCTGAGCAAATTTTGTAAAAAAATTTAATAAACAATAATATGACAACAACAATGACAGCGATATTATTGCCTTCAAGTTCTAAACTCATTAACTATGATCAGATTAGTTTAAATAAAATTAGGCTATATTTGTTTATATATATATATATATATATATATTTTTTTTTTTTTCTTGTTGAGAATGGATTTATTTGTATAATTAGGGAGGCTAAACCCCTCAATGTCACGGAGCTGGATAGGTGTCTTCAAATTTTCAAAGACGGTAGCGACTGGTATTTTCCTGTTTTCTTAGCCTTGTATTAATATTGGGGAATATGAAAAATGAAAAAGTGGTTAACTTTTTTTTTTTTACAATTTTTTTTACTATTGATATAAAATTTTAAAATTGATAATTAATATATTTTCTATAGGTATACATTAACTGGACCCTATAAAAAAATATAATCCAAATACCCATTTCCACCAAAAACAGTATTAGACTTTTTTTTTGGTTTTTTTGACACTAAATACAACATCTATTATGTGATTATTTGCAGCATTGGTGCTAGCAAGGTGATTACTGAAATCAATGAGATAAAGTTTTGTTGCTATAATAACGACATGGAAAGGTAAGGTTTATACTTACCTAGCTACTTGAATCCTTTACCTCATGCCGTAATAAATTGGAGTATTAAATATAAATTTATATGTTTATCCCTTTTTTTTTTTTTATCATCTATGATTTTAAACTAAAAGTTCATAATTAATTAGTCTATTTCGGTCCATTTTGAAAAGGAAAAAAAAAATCAAATAATTTTAGAAATCTATATATTGTATAAACTACATTTTATTAGAAAATAATCACATTATTTTAATAAAAGTTTGAAACTAACATTTATAAGTCTCGTCTATTATTTTTATTTTTCCTTTAACATAAAAACAAATCATCAATTTTTTCAGTGCATGCGGATATGTAACTAGTTATTATAATTGCTTAAGTATTGTATGTAATTATTGACTTGTCAATAACTATGTGCAGGAGTAGGGCCGCATTTGCTATGATGCAACTAGAGTATATCACTTTGAAGAGCAAATTGGAAGCCTATTTGGAGGTCTCTCTCTGTCTCTCTCTCTCTCAATTAATTGTCTTGCTTAAGGTCGAGATAAATGAGTGACATGTTGATTTGTTTTCTGTTTATTCGACAGTTGCTTCGACAAGCTGCACCTACACCTGCACCTATATATTTGTCTAATACTAATCCTCCAGGTCATGGATCGGCTAATGGGAATGACTAGTATTTTTCATTCACCATTCCAATAATAATGCTACTATAAATAAAGTCTAGGCATTTTGCCTTTGTTAATAGAATAATAATGAATAAAAATATAGGTATTCTTACCTATGGCATGAGTATGTCGTTTTAAATTTCTTGTTTCTCTAGAACTAGTTTGTCTGTATGTGATCAGTGCATATTGGTTCCTTCACCAAATCTGGTTGTAATAAAGGTTGCCTATTTTTAGGAAACCCTTTTATCTTACTTTTATATTTGAACTCAAGCTATATATGATTATTAACCTGATATGGATCTCTCTCTCTCTCTCTCTCTCTCTCTCTCTCTCTCATATGTATGCAACACAAATTTTGTATAATGTATGATTCATGTGAGAGATAAGAATAGTTTGCATGGTGTTAAGAAAGAGAATACAAAGATTAAATGATTCGGTCTAACCATTTACGTACATCCATAAAACTACATTTTTACTACGATCAAGTGTGTCACAACAAATTCTAAGTAAGATATACATAGAAAATATATAAACTAGGGTTAGCCCTAATCGGAGTTTACAATATATTGGGCTTTTTAGACCCTTACACATAAGGGGCAGAAGCCCAAATTCTTTAACACATGCCTTCTTGGCAAATTGGCAATATCACATATTCTTGTTCTCTTTTTTAACACAAGGTCAGGGATTTCTATCACTAAACGGTTTACAATGTGTATATGAGTGGTCTAGTCAAATGCACCTTAATGGGGGACAAGCTATGCCATAGCTCATAAATTGACTCCAAAAAACGAAAAAGGCCTAGAACCCCATAAGGGCCACATCGACCTTACCTGTCTATAAAACCTAGTGAATGCTCTGAGTATGTGGGTAGGTTTCCAACAATGTAACACTTGAATCGGGCCCATGCACTAAAAACCATTCACTTTGTGCAAAATACATGAAATACAAGCTCTAGTTTTCGATCCTACCGACAAGAGCGAGCCTTTTAGCTCAAAAGTCACTTTTTGGTATTTTTATTATTTTTATTAGAGGCATTCAGAGTTCATATTATAATTTTCGTGCAAAGAAAAACTTATTATTAATATATGACTGACAAAACTGTTTGTTTCCAGTGTTTTGAGAAGCTTTAGTATCTTTTTTGTATTTTTTGGTACATAAATTGAAGCCTCCCAATCAATATGAGTCTGGAACATGATTAGAATACAAGAGTTCATCTAGACGTTATGTTATATAATTATTACAAGAAGTTGTTGCATTGCTAAGCAGTTAATGAAAAATCCCCAACAAATCACGTTACTAAAATCTTAATTCAAGATATTAACCTACATAGTTTCTGTAAACCAAGTAACAAATTAAGGAACCACAAAAATTAATAGCAAGCAAACCTTAACTGGAGGGCCACAAACCCAAACTTAACCAAGCAAAAGCATACGGCTCCTAATTTATTGCAAACTACGGTAATTAAAATTTGGGTAGGGTGGCTAAAGCGACCCAAACCCAAATTACCCACTCAGTGAAATAAGACTCAAAACTACTCAATTAACATGAGTATTCACTTCTTTGTAAAAAAAAAAATATATATATATATATATATATATCAATTGATTCCCACTAGTTCCTATAAATTCTAAATCCGCTAAATTTAAGTAGTTTCTAAGATCTTAGCGCCACTTTTAGAGAAATCTTTCCTGTAATAACTTAATGTGTGTGGGACAAGAGACTACATACATTCGAAAAATTAGTTAAATACTCGATTTGTAAATAAAAAATAAAAAAATTTTGCTAGCGTTAAGTGTTTTTTAATCTATAGGAATGGGCTTGTTGGGTTATATGGGGCTTTCATTGTGGACCAATTAGACACCAACTAAAGCTCATTGGGCTGTAATCACAATATTGGGCACTCATCAAGCCCTATTTCTTAGCCCAAGCTCAAGAAACCAACTCACTAAACCCCCCACCACCCCTCCCCCCCCCAAAAAAAAAGCTTCCCAAAAGCCCAAGCACCACCAAAATAAAGAAACAATACGTCATTTATTTTTAGATTCCTTTTTTTTTTCTAATAAGTCTTTTTAGATTTCTTTTATCCAAACACTTTGCAAAGAGTTGATGACTGTAACTTTGCAAGGATCAACAATGTTTGTTACATACTGTTTCATCATCTATACCAGTATGTAAAAAAATTTACGTAAAAAAATGACAAAAGAAATGGTAAGTAATACTCACATAGGAACAAGAACTTGAATTTGGCTTTGAAACTTCGTTGGTCAAGCAACCAATTGTTGGCTCTCTTAAAATATATAAACATTGAGACATAAATTGTTCATGCAACCAAACGGATCACGTTTGGTTGCATGAACAATTTATGTTGGGTAGATTTATATATAAAGCACAACTTTTATTAGACCTTTTTGTTTGACTTCTAAATAGATTTAGATAGTGTAAAAGAGCAGGAATGAATGAATGACTTAATAACGCGTAATGAATTAAAAATAAATGAATCAAATAATCTCTTTCTTTTTTTTAAATGTAAAGGAAGAGAGAGAGAAAGAGAGTTTAATGTCATCTTTCTTCTTTCTTTCTTTCTTTTTTTTTTCTTTTTTTATTCATGCTTTAGTTCCACTTTTGACTTAATTAATACGTAGTGTACTATATATTTGCTCACTAGCAATACAAAATGAATGATTAAAGGGGTAGTGAATTTTACTACATATACAATATATGTCAGGTACATATCTAATAAATGTTAATTGTTGTTAATCTGGATACAGTTACATGATAAATTGATGTATCAAAATTTTTTTTTTAAGATATTTCTTAATTATGTTGTTAATGTGTTATATATGGAATCATTTTTATGCTAATATGTAAAACTTTTATAATGAAATTTGTTGTATCTTTAAAATTTTCTACAAAATTAAGGGTAAAAATGGAACAAATTTAACAATTTCATTCCTTTTGCTATTATAAACTCCAAAATAAAGAAACAATATTTCATTTCTTTCTATTTTCCTTTCATCCAAACACTATATAAAGAGCTGATGGTTGCAAGCCTGACTTTATAAGGTCATTTCATTTCTCCACCCCCCCCCCCCCCCCCCCCAATTTCTCTTTATTCTTATGAAAGACCAAGTAACATTTATTATTTATACAAAGTAAATATAAGTATTTAACAAAATCAAACTACATTTACAAGAAAGACGTAAATAAATTAAAGAAAGAAAATCATAAACCATACGATAAACAAGTAAAAATGAAAAATGGAAGAACTGAAAAAGTATTTTATACCTTCACAATAAGAACATTGTGCTCAGCTGTGCGACAAAATCACACAAACACAATATGCATAATTCCACCTCAGCTCCTTTATTTGATTCAAAGAAGCCAAAAGCATTTGGCTCCTGATTTATTGCAAACTACAGTAATTAAATTAAACCCCACACATTCAAGTAAGGTGGCCAAGGCGACCCAAACCCAATTATCCACCTAGTGAAATGAAATCCAAACTCACCCATTAGACCCAAATTAACATAAGTATTAACTTTTTTCTCACAAAAAAAAAAAAAAAAAAAAAACCAAGTATTAATTGGTTTCGACCAGTCCTATAAATTTTATATTTGTTAAATTTAAGTGGTTCTTAAAGAACTCATGATATTAATGAGATTCTAAGTTCAAAACCTTTTAGAGCCAACTTAATGTGTGTGAGACAAAAAATTACATAAGAAATAGTCAAATACTCGTTTTATATATATATATATGGGTAATGGGTTAAGAGTTTTTTAAATCTATAGGTACGGACTTGTTGGGTTATTTGGGGCTTTCGTTGTGGACCAATTAGAGTATTAGACACCAACTGAAGCTCATTGCGATCTAAACAAAATATTGAGCACTCATCAAGCCCTCTTTCTTAGCCCAAGTTCAAGAAAATCAACGCGCTAAACCCCGTGAACATTGCCACGGCTCCAAAATTGAACCACTTCGTTTATTACAGAGCGTTTTTCATTCAAAGTGTTCTCTCAAGTATGTGTGTAATGCATCTCTCTTTCCAAGCCTTTACATTTATCTATTTTTCCCTTGTGAATTTTGGATTTCTATCAGATATTTTGTGGGTTCCAATCTTTTGGTTTAAGAGTCAGCTATATTCTGTACATAGCTTCAACCACTTCAAACTTCACTTGGGTTTGATGGTTTATAGTGAATAGTTTAAAATATAGTTAGTTTAGTGAGTAAGTATTGTGCTGGGTAGTTTCAAATTTGACTATTGAAGCTACTGATTGCGAGGTTATGGAACCAGTGATCCCTCCATGGTTGGATAACGCAAAAGCTTAAAATTTTGTAGTTTTGGACATTAGTGTTATGTATAGAGTTTCATTTTTGATTGTATAAAACGTTCACAAGATACTTTCATTATGCAAAAGAATCTTGGTGCCGGTGGTGGTATAATAAACCTCTGTAAACTGATTACAAACTAACCTTGTGATTTGATCTATCACAATTTAGTTCACAGAGTTTCAATTATTACATTTGACTCCATAAAGTTAGATTACAATAAAATCATTAAGGTTCCATCCAAATTAGCAAATTTTTCCTTTTTTTTTTGGATATACAAATTAGTAATCACCTCTTGCCGTTTGACAAATTATCAAACCTTTTCTTTTGATTTCTAAGTAGAATTTGGATAGTGTAAAGGGATGAGAAGGAATGAGTAACTTATTAACGCGTAAAAAGAAAAGAATTAGATGATCTCTTTTTTTTTTTGGATGTTAAATGTAAATGAATGAGAAGGAATGAGCAACTTATTAACGTGTAAAAAGAAAGGAATTAAATGATCTCTTTCTTTCTTTGGATGTTAAATGTAAAGTAAGAGAGAGAGAGAGAGCTTTAGCAATTCCATTCCTTTTGCTATTATATCCTCCAAAATAAAGAAACAATACGTGATTTCTTTCTATATTCCTTTCATCCAAACACTATACAAAGAGTTGATGGCTGTGAGCCTATGACTTTATAAGGATCAACAATGCTCTTTACATTTTCATCAAATTATGACCATACCGTTATGTCAAAGATTTACCAAAAACATTACAAAAGATATAGTAAAGCAAGCATATCAAACCTTTTCTATAGGATGATGAACATCAATATAAAATAACAAATTTATATTTGAAAGAGGCAAAAGCAAGGAATCCTTCTTTTATTTGAATACATAAATAATAAAGGAACAACTAGAATGAAACATCTCTTTCACTTGATTAATTGAGACAAAGGTTTTTTTTTTTTCCTTATTTTTTATTCATTATTATTTTCTTAAACTCTAAACATAGAGATTATCTTAAGCCTATTTATTCCAATCAATTCCGTTTTAATATAATATTTTTTTTCCCTCTAAACTTCCAAACAATTTTAGAGGATGAAAAGAGAGAAAAAGAAAAATATGGTGGGGTCATGGGCTTGTGAGCAGGTTCCTTAGTTTTATATTCTCTTCTTTCCTTCAATTTTTTGCATTTTTATTTTTGCATTTCTTTACTTTATGTTATTTTATCTCTCTAATTCTCAACCCTGAGAATTCTCAAGTTAGACCAAATGTGACCATGAAACACGTGTTGGAAGTTGAAACACTTCTCTCTCTCTCTCTCTCTCTCTCTCTCTCTATATATATAATATGTCACAATCATGATAAATGCATATTAATAACTATAATAGTTACTAGTAACACGAACTTTGTGAGGCATTAAAAAACATCTGCTGGGGTTAAGTGTTTTTTAAATCTATAGGAATGGACTTGTTGGGTTATATGGGGCTTTGATTGTGGACCAATTAGACACAAACTCCAGCTCATTGGGCTCTAATCATAATATTGGGCACTCAACAAGCCCTATTTCTTAGCCCAAGTTCAAGAAACCAGCTCGCTAAAACCCCAAAAAGCTTCCTAAAAACCCGAGCACCACTACAAACAGCAAACGACCATAGACGTACACAGTGAAAATTTCCACAGCTCAACAATTGAACCATTTTCGTTTTTTACAGAGCTTTTTTTCATTCAAAGTGTTCTCTCAGGTATGTACGTAATGCAATCTCTCTTTCCAAGCCTTTACATTTTTTTATTTTTCCATTGAGAATTTTGGATTTGTATCAGATAATTTTGTGGGTTCCAATCTTTTGGTTTTAACTTTTAAGTGTCAGTTTTGTTCTGTTCATGAGCTTCAACCACTTCAAACTTCACTTGGGTTTGATGATTTGTAGTGAATAGTTTAAAATTTAGTTAGTTTAGTGAGTAAGTATTGTGCTGGATAGCTTCAAATTGGACTATTCAAGCTAATGATTTCGAGGTTATGGAACCAGCGATCCCTCCATTGTTGGATAACGAAAAAGCTTAAAATTTTGTAGTTTTGGACATTAGTGTATGTATAAAGTTACATTTTTTATCTTATAAAATGACCACAAGATATAGTCATTATGCAAAATAGTCTTGGTAGTATAGTGAACCTCTCTAAACTGATTATAAACTACCCTTGTGGTTTGACCTATCACAATTTGGTATACACATTTTCAATTATTACATTTGACTCTGTAAAGTTGGATTGCAATGAAATTGTTAAGGTTCCAACCAAATTAGCAGATTTTGCATTTTTTGGACATACAAATTAGTAATTACCCCTGAGGTATGACCCAATGACAATTTAGTCCCACAAGTTTTTTCAGTTGTTACATTTTGACTCCCTAAGGTTTGGATTAAAATGAATAGTGAAAACCATTATGGGCACTTTGGATGGAACCCTAACAATTTCATTTTATTCCTAACCTTTAAGGGGTTAAATGTAGCAATTAAAAGTTTATGTACTAAATGGTCATAATTTCAAATATTGAGGAGGTAACTCTGTTGGTTACAAGATTTTCCTTTTGGTTCAATTTTGTGGTTTCCATTTCAGTATTTGACAAGCCCATACTTGTTTGATTCCTTTGTAAATGTCTCATAGAAGGCTCCAACGTCCTTGTATCACTAAACATGATTTTTAGTACTATCACATGTCAATAAAGAAAGTACTTGTATCATGAGGATCAGAATTTCATTGCAATTGAAGTCTTGATCTTTCTTTTTATTTTTATTTTTTTCTATTTTATTTTCCAGTTGGTCTAAAGTCCAACCATATGACAGAGATTCAGTGACTCATTTCTAGAATATTGTATACAATTATAACGTATACTACTAAGCTTGCATGCTTTGTCAAAGCACAAAAGCTATATGGGGATATGTATGTAATGGATATGGAACTCGTCATTATGATGTTTTCTTCTTCATCTTGTTACCATCATCGTAGCAAACTAGCAATGGAAGATTGTTATTTGGAAAATTTGGCATGTTGAACTATTTTGAGTGGAAGATGGTATTTTGCTCTATAAGAAGTACAGTTGATTTTGTCATTTTTTTAATGTTTGTGGACTACTTTATGTTGATTGTGTACTTGATTTTTTTTTTTTTTTTTTTGATAAGTAATTGTGTACTTGATTTATACAATATACATGTTATGAATGAGAGTTTTGTTTCATATAATTGTTTGAAATTTTGAATCACAAGAAATGTTACTGATTTTCTGCACGTAACAAACATCATAAAACGTTTTCCAACTCATTTTCAAGGTCACTACCAAGCACAAGAAAATTTTTTTCCCCCTCTCTTTTGGAAATGAGTCCTTTTCCAAAAAACAATTTCCAACAAAACAAATGGATTCATGTTTGTGTTACCTACAAAGAATAATAGCCATGAAAGTGTTTCCTAATTCTGCTTCTCTAATTGAATTGTGATGCAGTGAGGTGATAATAATAATGTTAGTGTCAAGAATTTTTGGGAGAACACTGTTTGCTGCTGCTAAATCAGAAACGTATTCTGCGACAGCTGCGGCGACTTCTGTAGCGAGGAACCCTCTGCAAGAGTTCTTTGAGGCTGATAGGAGCATAGATGATGACAAACCTGTTGTCTATGGTTTGGGCCTGATCATGTTCCTTCATTTTGTTTGCTGATTGCATTTAGTAGTCATAATAATTCATTGTTCATGGCTTTATGTTATAAGATATTTAGCTGTTCTTTCTATAATTGGTAATTACACACACCCCATAGCTTGTAGCACGGTTCAGCAATGGGCCGGGCCAGGCCAAGCTAGCCCAGCCCCTTTTTGCATGGCCCATGGGTTGGTATCTTAATACAAAAATTTTCTATAGATTTAATAATGAATTAAAACCTTGGTATTTAAAAATTAATGTACTCATTATTTTAAGATAGAATTTTACAAAATTTGAAGTCTTTTTTTTTTTTTTTTTTTTTTTTGTAAGTAACAAGATTCCATTGAAAGGGGGAAAAAAGGGGGATCAGCCCTAGTATTCTGGAAGAATACAAGACATAACCAAGCACTTCAAAATCTTTTTTCACATGAGATCATTATTCATGTAGTTTTTCACTATCATGTGAATCAATGTACTTCTAGAACAATTTTAATTCTGAAAATTTTCTGTTTTCTCAATAATGTATATTGATAATCGTCCTTTTGGCTTTGCTGCTGTCAGGTCGTAGTTGGAAGGCTCCTGAACTGCGACTGAAGTCTTGGGATGATCTTAATAAGCTGTGGTATGTCTTGTTAAAGGAGAAAAACATGCTGATGACTCAACGCCAGATGCTTCATTCACAGAATCTACGGTTTCCTAACCCAGAGCGCATTCCCAAGGTATAACTCTGTTGCTTTGCCTCTCCCTTGACACAGTATGTAATTCTTGTCATTTCTGGCTACTCAAATGCTTGGCTAATTGTACAGGGGTTTAGTATAATTTAGATGAGATAGCCTGTAACTATCCAAACCCAGGACATCACTAAAATTCATGCACTGTTAGTATGGCAGTTCATGAAAAATTATTGGGATACTCATCCTGTAGAAAAATACAGGGACTTTAGTGTTATCAACTTATATATACTGAAAATTGATGTTCAAGTTTCAGTATCAGTATGCCCTATATTCTTTTTTTTTCCCCATGGTTTCCATGTAAGTGCTGATATGAAGCAACCAAATTCATTTTGTTGATTATATGAATCCTTTTTAGTGAACAAAATATGAATTTAAAAAATCGCTGCTGTTTCTTTGAATTCAATTTCTGTGCAGACTGACATTTTTGCTGATGTAATGATTTATTATTTTTCATTTTTTCAACATAGCAATTGAATGCAATTATCTTTATTAAACAGAGAAGTAAAACTCAAATTCGCTAAGTAAATGCATTAGATACAATGTTTGACTATGAAAGGTGCCTGCAGAGTGAAGCGAGACATTGCTCTTGAGATATTAAAATCTTCTTCTTTAAATATTTTGATAATTTTTAGTGTGACAATAATAATAGGAAATTTTTTTTTCTTAACAACTAGTTTGGAGGAATCTCCTTCAACCCATTACGTGATGGTTTATAAGACCATCCACATGTATTAAATCATTTAAACAGTCACATGACTATTTAAATAAGCAGTGTGACTGAAAGTACACGTAGATAATCTTTTGCGTTGCCACATATAGAGTTGAAGGAACTTTTCTCTTGGAGGAAAACTCTGTTCATAACAAAACGAAATTAAGAGATTGTGCTTTTCAATGGTGAAGAGATGCATATTTCCTTGAGATGTTTTACTTATTCCTCAACTTAGCTGATGGCAGTAGCTAACATAGCTTACAACCTTGGTTTTATACTTTGATAGTCAGCCTAAAAAGGTTCAAAGTCAATCTCAGCGTTACATTTGGCTGTGCAAATCTAGTGCAGGAATGGTCCAAAAGAAACCAACATTTATTTAGTCTCATTCTTTTCTCACTGATTTAAATCTACAACCAACAAGACACGTGATCCAATTCCATTTCCAAGGGATCTAAGAAGGTAAGTGCCTATGTATGTCATTACCCATTTAACCTTTTGGAACACCCTTAGGGATGTGGTGAACCCCATTCCTGTCCCTTCTAGTGCCAAGCTTCTATATCTCATCACTTGCCTTGAATTGCCTTTCCTCAGACATTGGTTTGTGGTATTTGATTGGCCATTTGCTTGGGGAATTGAGATTCAAATTCTTGAAATACCAGTTTAACCGTGTTGTCTTTGATTTGTTTGAATTTAACCATGTTAGCTTTGATTTTTTTTTTTTAATAAATTATTTATTTTTCAATGTTGGATTGTAATCCAATGGTAGATGAGAGTACTGCAATCATTTTTCAGGCAGTTTCTGCTCCCAAAATAACCTCAATGTTTTTTAATTAAACTTCATGAACTCTTTACAACTAATCAGTAAAAGGTTTCCCCTTAGTTTAAAGTGTTTCTGAAAGCTCAAAAGCCCAAGGTTTAAATGCTTTGCTCATTTAATGAAGCTTGCCCTAGGCACGCTTTTCTGGCGCTTTGAAGCACAAAGCATGCCTCAGCGCGCTTCTTCTTCTTCTTCTTCTTCTTCTTCTTCTTCTTCTTCTTCTTCTTCTTCTTCTTTTTAATTTTTACTTTAATTTTTTCTTGGAAGATATGAACCATCTGACTCGTGAATGTTACCAATACTTTGAACAAAGACCATGCTACTTGAAGTACTTTATGTTCTTTTAATGTAGAGGGAAGAACTCTTTGTGAACTGTGGCTTTTTAAAGGTTCTCTTTTTTCTTGGTCATGGTAGTTTTAGTCTCCAATTCAGAATGTGACTGCCAAAGGCTTAAAGTGCAGCATAGTGCAACTGATTACATGATCTAGTTCTATCTCAATTCTCAACCATTGACTCATATAACCACAATGAGTTGTGTGAAATAGGTTTGGCAATGTAAGTATATCCACATCATTTTAGTTATATCCATTTCATTTTTTTAATTGCCATTTGGATTTCTCTACCAAAAAAGGCGGATGAAATTAATCAAATTTTCTTTAGAAGGAAAACCTGATGAATGTTTAAAAATGAAAGGTAAATAGTTTTCTTATATTAAACCTAATCATTACTTGGAATCACTGCAACAATCCTCGGATTTCATAATTGGTTTAGTATGTTGAGTCATACCTGGAAACTGGTTATATACATTTGATATAAAAACTTTTAGGGGTCAATTGGCCATATTTCTCAATTTTTCATTGCTTTCAGCTACTAGTTTATTTTGAAATTCAACTTGCATTTCACATTAAGTACTGTCTATAACTAGAATTACCACATTGGATATGTCTCATTGTGTTTCAATTGGTTAGCAAGATGACCATTTAGGCCTTAAATTTGTTGCATCTGTTTTTACTTTTCCTCTATCTTTCCGGAACCACAATTACTAATTGGCATTTTGGTATTTGGTGTTGAATGAAAATTAAGGTGAGGAAGTCGATGTGCCGTATCAAGCAAGTACTCACTGAGAGAGCAATTGAAGAACCAGACCCCAGGAGGTCAGCTGAAATGAAGAGGATGACAAATGCTCTGTAATGACTTCCAACTTGTGTCTGTTCTCAAAACAATGTATTGGGTATGTTTATGGACTGCAATATGGCTTCTTTTTTTCCTATTTTTTTTCTTGGTGCAATTTTGAATCTTCTGGCAATTCACCTACATTGTTATGGAGTAAATGGACAAATTGCACCAATTCATGAATTGACAGAGCGTCTGTGTCCTTTCTTTTAGATTAGTTTTACTATAGTGAACTAGTGATGTTGTTGAGCACATAATTAACACTAATTGCAGCTTGTGGATATGTAGAATTATTGATGAGGACAAGGAAGAGCCCAAGAAAAAAGAAGATTAAATATACAAAGATTCAAGAATAGTGGTCTTGTTTTGATGTCGGACCTTCTTAGCACCTTTGATAGGTCATTTTAGTTATTAGTATTGAGTATATAGGTTGAGAAGCTGCTGGATCAGTTTTAGTTAAGTTCTATTAGAATAAGGGCATTTTGGTAATTTCCAGAAATCTGGAATGGGCTGTTCTTGGCTGTGCCAAAGGAGCATGAGTCTTATTTTATGTTTAGAGTCCTCCTATTTGGTTTAGGAGTTATTAAGTTTTTGATTTAATTGTTGTTAGTATTCCTATTCATTCTAGGAATAGGTTATTTAGAATCCAAGTCCTACTAGGAAAGGGATACTTATAGCCTCGGCTCTTTTGTGGTCATGTTATTTCAGAATATAGTGATTGATTAACAAAATTCAGCAGCTTATTCTAAGTTTTGTTTGTGTGATGCAAACTTCTCTGAGGTGTGATGCCAAGGAACCTAAGTGTGATTGCCTAGTGTTTTATTTATGTTAATCAAGAAACTTGGTATAGGGCTGAATTTCTTAAATGGTCCTGCATCAATTATGAGCCTGCGTCGTGTTTGAGTCCGAAAGCTTGACTCATTGTATTTTGTCGCATTTTCTTTTTGTGAATTTCCTTATCTTGAAATCCTAGTACAACTAGGATTAGGTATTAGTTTTCTATTTAAAGAGTTGTAGTACTTTCTATTGAGTTGATTAATAATGAATGTTTTTAGAATTTAAAAGCTATGCTTTCTTTTATGGTTTGTGGGATGCAACCTTATGTGAGATGCCAAGGAACTCTCGGTGTGAAGCTTAGGAAGTCTAGGTATGATTCCTAAAATTTATCTATTTTCTTTAATTTTACTATTCACATCACTGTTCACGATTATCCAAATCTTGATTTTCACCTTTGTTTTCATTCTGAAACCCTACTAATCTTTGTCCCCTTTGGAAACCTTATAATCCCTATTATTTTCTAGCCTATTCCCCACCAAAACCTAAACCTAATTCTTCAAAATCCAAGCTATACCAGGTCTACCCTAGTGTTCTAAATCAGAGTTTGTTGTTCCCCCTTGTCCTACGTCAGTTTGATATCAAAGCCAAGTTTTGCATCATGTCTACACGATCAAGGAGATTATTTAAGGGGAAATTGAGTGATTGTGAGCAAGATGAAGGTCGTGCATTTGATTATGGAGATTTTGCTATGGATGACTTGGAGGAGGATGAAGTGGATACTTCTCTTTTATCTGTAGTGATACGTATTTTATCAACCCCTAAAGTAGAGAAAGAAGATTGGAGGCAAACTTCAACATTTCAAATGTTGGTTCATTGTGGAAACCAAGCAAATAAGCTTATTATCAATGGGGAAGTTGCATGAATTTTGTGTCATCTTCCACAGTTGAATGCCTTAAGCTTTCGATTGAACCTCATCCTCAACCATACAAAGTGGCTTGGATAGACAACACTTCTATTCAAGTAAATCATAGATGCCTTATTATAGTGATTCTATCATGTGTGATATAATTCCTATGAAAGTTACACATATCCTTCTTGGTCGACCTTGGCTCTTTGATCAAAATGTCCAACATAATGGGGAAGAAAACACCTATGCTCTAATGGTTGGTGAGAAGGAGGTTGTTTTGAAACCTATGACCTTAGCTGAGATGGATAAATTTAAAGTATCAAAGCCAAAAAGTTATTGAAGGAAAATATCTAGAAGCTAAAAATTCTGGTGTAGCAACAGAAGCTCCCAAAATAGCAGCTGATCAGCCTATAGAAGTGCCTCAAATTCCAGCAAATTTGTCCAAAGATTGCACTGATTTTTCTTTGAAAGATTTATCAAAGCCCTTATGTCCTATGCCTGAGTACTCTAGTGACTTTGTCAAATGTACAAGTTGTCTAGTGAGCAACATCGGGGATGCTAAGTTGAAGATAGATGCAAGTGATCAAGGGAAGCTTGAAGTAATGCAACAAGATTCGAAAGAGATGGAAACTGTTGATGAAGTAGTTGACATTGAAAGGGCAGCATATCAAAATTCAAGCCAGAAGTGAAGACTATAACACTTGGAGCATCTTAATCCCATGTTCATGTTGCTTGCCAAAGTAGGATTCTATTCATGGTTTTAAAAACTGGTACGGTGAAAGAACCAGAAAAGGAGCTAATTACCGGTTTTATGGTCGGACCGGGGTCCAACCAATAGTCGAACCGGTGACGTCATAAATAATTTAATTATTATTTATTTAAATTATATAAATAATTAATAATTTTTTAATATACTAAAACTAACAAACCAATAGTAATAAATATGTTTCCTTTTAAAAAAAAATACAAGTATATAAGTATATAACATCTTTTTAAAAAATTTAACATAATAACATTACAAAACAATCATCCTTACCTTAACATAATAAACTTTTAACAAAACCAAATAAATAAGTGCATTAGTCATTATATTTACATCCAAATGACAAATAACAAATAAGTTCATTACATCCAAATAGCAAATTAAGTTTTAAAGTTTCAAAATTTCAAACAAACAACTAATAAGTTTTAAAACCCAAGCCTCATTTGTTATGAAGAAAATTAAAATCAATATCATCATGTGAACCAAATGCTCCACCACTAACAGCATTATTATCATCCTTATCCTCATCTTCTTCATCTTCAACATAAATAGGATGGTTTTTATCTCTAAATCTGGGAGGAGCATCATCTTCATCACCAAATGATTCCAAATTGATGTCGTCATCATCCTCAATCACTTCATTGTCCATATCTATACAAATTCCACAACCAAAGAACAATAACTGAAATAACGATTCTAATAATCATTTCTCATAAATCATAAATAATTTAATTAAAATATGCAACTAGGCAAAGAATTGTTATAAGCTAACCTCTTTGTACATGGCTAGAAGACCCTTCTTCGATTGGATAGGCTCCCTCTTCATATAATGCATTATCTATCTCGTCATGATCCAGAAATGGAGGTTCCTCATCTTTCACTACCCAAAATTCAGTTTTATCGATACTTGCATAATCAATAGGATCAAAATCAAACTTCTTCCTTTTGACTCTATATCATAAGATGAACATAATGAATAATTTATAACCAAATCACTTATATTTCACAATCACAAAGAACCTACTTGACCAAATCAGTGAATCACTCATATTTCCCCACAAAAACATTGAAACAAAGAGATTATATAATATATACTTTTCTTTCAATCGATAGTTATAATGAGCATACACAAGATCATTAAGTCGTTGATGCTCTAATCTATTTATTCTTTTGGTATGTATTTGTTCAAAAACATTCTAATTCCGCTCACATCCCAAAGAGGCAGCTGTTTGGCTAAGGATCCGAATTGCAAACTTTTGTAAGGTTGAAGCACAAGATCCAAACAACTTCCACCACTCATCTAAGTTCCATATACAACACAAAATAAAGATACAATGAATCAATAAACACAGCTATACTTATACCAAAAATATAAAAAAGAGCTATGATCTTTAAAACATATTTTCATTTTATTATTAGGTAAAGTAAACAATATCTTACCCGGCTGAGATGTCTTGGCTGATTCTTGAGCAAGTTGGGTTCCAAAAGTTTGTTCACACTCTCGAAATAGCCTTAATTTTTCCACCAACTTCAATCGACCAATTGAAACTTTTGATTCAATAACATCTGTCACAGCAGATTGTGTCTCTAGTCTCTTATTAAGAGTGGATGAGTCATATTGAAATGCAGGATTCAACCAATACGCAGCAGCATGAATATTTCTATAGAATTTATTATCCCAACGATCCTTGATAATATTAACATAAGGCTCTCATAGTCTCTTCTTGTCTTTGAAAATTTTTTTGATTCCATCAATTACTCTATACATGCCTTCATATACATAACCTATAGCTGGTTTTTCATCAGAATCAACAATGCGTAATAAATGAATCAATGGTGACATAATATGCACAATAACATGACAATCATTCCAAAATTGATTGTCAAGAATGATTTTCATCACTGCCTTTGCTTTCTTATCTTTTGCATATCTTGATTCAACATAAAATTTGCTAGTCACTAAGGCTTGTAAGTCATGCTTATGTTCCTTAAGACTCCCTAAGGCAATGAAAGTAGTAGCAAACCTAGTTAGCCCTAGACGCACAATTTCCGTCCAATTTTTTTCTAGTCCTCAACCAAGCTTGCAAAGCCACATGGTTATAGATGAACACTGTGATCTTGGATGCACGCTTTGCAAGTTTAGCTACATGATCCATCTTCCCAATCTCCTTAAAAATTAGGTTTAGGCAATGTGCTGCACAAGGTGACCAACTAATGTTCCTATATTTTCCACACAAAATTCTCCCAGCAGCTACATAATTTGTAGCATTATCAGTAACCAAATGTACTATATTTGCAGGACCAAGCCAATTAACAATTTCATCAAACAAGTTACTCAAATTAATAGCATCCTTAACCAAGTCAGAGACATCAACAAAACGTATAAAAATAATTCCCTTAGGACAATAGACAAGGAAATTAATCAATGTTCTATGCCTAGTATCAGTCCACCCATCAGCCATTATTGTACAACCAGTGTCAGCCCAATATGAACGATGAAAATCAACAATCAATTGGACTTCTCTTTTTGCTTCTCTCAACAAAGGCACTCGAAGGGCATGATAATTTGGGCCTCTATATCCAGGACCATAAGAAGTTACAGCATTGAACATAGGTTGATAATAACTAGAATTCACAACATTAATTGGAATGCAAGCATCATACATCCATCTTGCTACAGCCATATCAACCCTCCACTTCTTTTCTTTGCCAGCAAGCACACTTTTAATAGAAGGTTGAGTTCCCAGTGTTGTTCTAGGAGCGAAGTAATTACCAATGTCACCAACCTTTCTCTTGCCAAGATTGGATTTTGGTAGAAAACCACTAGGACCACTTCTATTTCCCTTACCTAACCCCCTACTTCTAGGAATAATTTCTTGGACATCTTCAAATTCTAGTGAGTCTTCTAATGGCGAATAATTAGATGCTTCTTGATCCTTTTTTGTTTGTTCTTTAGATTTAGAAATTTCCTTCCAATTCTCAACCATTTGAAACCTAACATCATAAGGTACACCCATATATGCAGACACATCACCTTTAATTCCAACTAGATATCTTTTCATCCTATTGATGCCCCCTCCTTTATAAGTTTTCCCACAATGTATACATCTATAATTACTTTTTCCATCTTTCAACTCTTCAGTTACATGATTTCATGCGGGATCACATTTCGCTCTCACAGATGAAGAATTAGCATTAGACCCGGTTGTAGAAGCTTGTTCATTAGATGGTACAGAGGCCGGACTCCATTTCACTCAACGTCAACAATTTCAGACTGGCAGCAACCATTTTATCAACAAATAAATTCATCAACACAATATACACAAACAATCGTATAATACTTTGTAAAAAAAATTTCACAAACAATAATGCTCTGTAAATCAAATCCACAACATACACAAAATCCACAACATACTCTGTAAAATACATTATATTTCACAAACAATAATGCTCTGTAAATCAAATCCACAACATCCACAAAATCCACAACATACTCTATAAACTAATAATTGAAAGATAGAAGTTACCACTTACCAGAGAAGTCATGGAACGGAGAACTTGATATTAATCCAAGAACATGAATGGAGAATCTGAGATGAAGCCGAGAGATATTAAAAAAAAAAAAAAACAGAACCGAGAAAAGAAAATTATCAAAATCAAAATGACAAAATCAAAAGAAAAGAATGCTACTTGTTACCTGACGAAGCTAAGAAGCAAAGAGCAGAGGCGAGGCAGAGAGGCATGTCACGTGCGTGGAGGCAAAGAGAGTGAGCGGGCAAAGAGGCTTGAGAGGGTGCGAGACAGAGGTCAGAGAGGCTTGAGAGGGCGCATGAGACAGGGGGCAGAAAGGCGTGCGCTGCGTATCGCGTGACTTGTAGAGGGTGTGAGACGGTGAGGCTTGGGCCGCTTGGCTGAGCTTTTGAGACCCGCTTGGCTGAGCTTTTGAGACCTTGAGAGAGGCGTGAGAGTTCAGTTGAGAACTTGAGAGAGGCCGAGGCGTGAGAGTTTGAGAGTTCAGTTGAGAGTAAAGAGTTTGAGAGTTCAGTTGAGAGTTGAGAGTTGAGAGTTGAGATGAGAGGCGTGAGAGAAGTGAGATCAAATGAGTGTTAGCTGTTAGGGTTAGTTTTAGGACTCTTCTACCCCAATTAAACGACGTAGTTTTAGCCTTTTAGGTGAGAAAAGACAAACCGGTTAGTAACTGGTTTGACCGCGCCAGTTCTCGGTTCTTTGGTTCAACCGGCTGGTTATTACTATTTAGCAGTTTTTAGTTCATTTCTTGTTTTATGTCATAACCAGACCAGATTGAAGGCCAGTTCCCGGTTGAACCGGTCGGACCGGCCGGTCCAGCCCAGTTTTTAAAACCATGATTCTATTGCCTACACCAACTTTTCAAGATATTGATTTTGTCATTCCTGAAAAGTTTAATGGGTCAATTGAATTGGTGGGTGTATCATTATCATCATTGCTACCACAAATGAAGAAACAAAAGGAAATTCAAATTCAAAGTGTTTATTCAATGTCAAGGATGCACTTCAAGAAACCAAAATCTTTTTACTTCAACACTTCAAAACTTGAGTTCAAGTTTTCTCCAGCCAAGGGAGAATGATGCAGAAGGCAATGGGAAGACCGATTTATTATATTTCATTTGATTTTATGTATTGAAGGTAGTTTTGTAATTTCATAATGTTCTGGAATGTGATGTGCTAATAGTCCATTAGATCTTCTTTTGGGCTTTATTTTAAGTTTGGTTATTTAGTTGGGTTTAGTAGCAAAAGCCTGAGTCCAAGTCCAAGTCTTATTAGGGTTTTGAGAAATCCTAGTTCAACTAGAATTAGGTATTAGTTTTTTATTTAAAGAGTTGTAATACTTTCTATTGAGTTGGTTAATAATGAATGTTTTCAGAATTTAAAAGCTATGCTTTCTTTTACGGCCTGTTTCGAAGTTTAGAAAGAGAGGAGAGTAGAGGGGAGTAAAGGGAAGTAGAGTAGTGGAGAGGAGGGTAGTGGAGAGGAGGGTAGAGGGGAGTAAGGGGGAAGGACGTAATTAGCCCTTCCCCCTTGTTTGGATGTTTTAAAAATTAGGATGGAGGGGAGAGAAAATGATTAAATATTTTTAAATAGACAAATTTACCCCTATTTGAAAATGGACTTGCAACATTAGTTTATGACTAATTTGTTAGATTAAATAATTATGACTATAACATTCAATTAGGGGTGTCAATGTTTGATCCAACTCAAAAACACAACACGAACCCGACACAGGTTTTTGTGGATTAGGGTTGTACCTTAATGGATTTGGGTCATAAACGAGTCGACCTGAAAGCGACACAATAAGAAACGTGTTATAAGTAGGTCAACCCGCATAACCCGCAATGGACACATTTGACATGTCAATTTATTTGTATCAACCCAAAATTATCCACTTAATACAACCTGTTTAACTTGTAAAACAAATAATATTCATTTTATTTTAGATTTGTCAAATACCTTTTATATCCAACATATATTTTAAATTTAAAAAGAAAAGTGAGTAATTATAAAAACTTACAAGGGATATAATTGGAAATTGAAACTTTACAAACCCTAGATCTCTAAACCCTACAAACCCTAAATCTCTAAACCTTCTTATAAATATCTAATTTTATTTTATTTTTTAATTTCAACCATACTACTCACTTTACTATCTTATAGTCTCATGCCTAATTCTCAAATTCAAAGTCTCAAACTGGTTATTGCTCTCTCTCTTTATATGGATGATTATCGTAGTCATAGTCATGATTAGTCTACTATTTGCTCCAATTCTTTCAATATTGATACTTAGCATTTGGCGAATTCCAAGGATATTATATTTTTGTTGAACTATGTCATTTTTGTTAAACTATGTTATTTTGAATTAGGGTTGAATTGTATGCACTTCTTTTAGAGTGTAAAGAACTTATTTTGTATGCATTGCTTTTGGGATATAAAAAAAAATTATTTCTAGATAGATGTTACATTAAATATTATGCATGTTAAAATAAGTTGTGTTATATTCGTGTCAACCTAACATGACTCGTTTATTAAGCGTGTCAAATGGGTTGGGTCAGGTCAACTGCCTTATTAATAGGTTGGGTTAGGGTTGAAAGATCATGACACGATTATTAAATAGGTCGGATTAGAGTTGAGCCATTTAGTTGAATACCCTACCACGACATGACATAAACTCGACACGGTAACCCGAATTGACACCACTACATGCAATATTTTTTTTGATAATTTTTTTTTATGTGAATTAAATAATCAACATTGGTATATGATTAAATATTTTTTTCCTTTTTTATTATACTAAAAAAAACTATCCTTAATTGATAATAATTAAAATAAGTAAAAAATTTGCAAAGAAAAAGATTTGCTTCAGGGCTAGTACATGGTGTTATGCAGGTCGTGCCTCATATTTCTGTGCCACACCATTCTCGTTCAAGTTCATTTTCAAAATCATCACTTTCTTCACCTAATTCAGTAGATAAACAAAAATGTATTTTTATTGAAGATGATGTGGCAGGACCATCTTCCTCCAATCAACTATTTGATGATGATACACCAAATTTATGAGAGCTGTGTGATTACAGAAAATTCATCAACCAAGCTATGGGTTGAAGGCTTAAAGTTCAGTCCATATCAGTGGACATTTTTTTCAAAATTTCAAACAGTTGCAGAACAAGGCCAAATAACTAGCAAGAAAACAGTTGAATCAAAGATTTTTGACAAAATGTAATCAAATAGTAACATCGGTGACATAGTTTGAACTTCGAACGATTACATCCCTTGCAATGATATAGTGCAATGACGGATTCCAGTAACTATCATATTTTTGTAGAATGGGGCCGGCTCAAATTTATTATTTTTTTTCCACTAGTCCTAATGGGATTGCAGATTCTCTTGAGCCATGTCAGCCTATCCTTGAATCACCTATTCAATGGCATCTTTAATATTTTTCTTAGTAGTAGGGATAAGCTTGGCTCCAACATTATCATCATTGATAGCATTCTTCATGTCATAGGCATAGTTCTCCAAATCTAACTTAGCCTTAACCTTCTTCAAGTGATCATCATCTTCAGCCTTGTATCTCTTTCCATCCTGGACCATCCTCTCAACCTCTTCATTGGAAAATCTCCACTTATCATTGGTAATAGTGATACTCATTTTCACACCAATGGCCTTCACTGTTGCAGAAACATTAGTCTCTATACCGAGGGACAGAGGAGTGACATCTGAGAGTACGATGTCTTGAATTTTATCATTACCCATTCCTATCAAGATAGCAGCTTGAACAGTGGCTCCATAAGCAACAGCCTCATCTGGATTGATGCTCTTGTAGAGCTCTTTCCTATCAAAGAAGTCCTGCAACAATTGTTGCACCTTGGAAATTTCAAAAGAACACTCTTTGGTGGTGCTCCCAACTTCCCAAGAACTTCATCAGACAATGCCTCGGGTACCTGCAAGAGAGCCAAGCATATTTCATCAAGTTAAGACATTCTAATTTTTGCAGAAGACAATACTGATTCCATATTCTAATTTTTTCTGTTTTTCCCCTAGCCAATGTTTCTTGGTAGGCAAGCTACAGTAGTGCAAAAACGTTGTTGAATAAGACAGTCCAATTCAATTCTTAGATGCCTTATAGAATTCATGCTAAAGAATTAAAACATGTATATAGAAAATCAAATATATATGTGCAGATGCCCTTGCCAAATTAGGTACCGGGCAATAGCTATGCACATTTGAATTATGAGAAGGAAAAAAGGGGGGGGGGGGGAGGGAGTGGAGTCAGAGCTGTGTAATTACAGACAAATTTATGAGAATTAAAGCGCTTCTAAAGGAGCATCCTCTATCCTGGACAATTCTTCCACTTCACTGTTCTTCTTAACTCAAATCCTAATCTTTCCTCTTAGCAGCTAAGCGCCAATGTACTATATCCAGCATCAACAACTTTACAAGACAAATAAAAGTATCACCATTACTAATTGACAAACCATGTTCCCTATGAATCACAACATAAACTATGAATTCTTAGATGCCTTATAGAATTCATGCTAAAGAATTAAAACATGTATATAGAAAATCAAATATATATGTGCAGATGCCCTTGCCAAATTAGGTACCGGGCAATAGCTATGCACATTTGAATTATGAGAAGGAAAAAAGGGGGGGGGGGGGGGGAGGGAGTGGAGTCAGAGCTGTGTAATTACAGACAAATTTATGAGAATTAAAGCGCTTCTAAAGGAGCATCCTCTATCCTGGACAATTCTTCCACTTCACTGTTCTTCTTAACTCAAATCCTAATCTTTTCTCTTAGCAGCTAAGCGCCAATGTACTATATCCAGCATCAACAACTTTACAAGACAAATAAAAGTATCACCATTACTAATTGACAAACCATGTTCCCTATGAATCACAACATAAACTATGAAAAATTTAAAATCAAAAAGAATATTTAACATTAAAATCACAATATATTAACATAGACCAATGTTGAAATACGAATTATGAACACATGTTGGATGTAGACAATATAGGATGGTTCATGGAATATGATGGTGCTTTTGGTCTATATATTATAACATAAGATATGTCCTGCATGGTTTTTATCACAAGAAACAAAATTCAACCTAGCTCATAATCATACATTCCCCTTAAATGTAATGAAAGCATGAACTAGCCCCAATTTAGGATCCTGACAAAAACAATAATATATGAATAGCTTGTATTTTATATGTCATTAATTATATAGAGCAAGGTTACTACCAAAAAAGAAGAAGTTCAGATAAGGGTGTAGCTCGGAGTGCAGTAAATATGTTTGATGTGGTCCCGTTGCAATTATAGTTGGATCCATTGGCCAACATGCAATTGCTTTATCGTAAAAGGCACCAACAACGAAGAAGAAAAAAAGAGTAACAAAGAGAGAGACAACTACACAGTGAGATGCTACACAAACTCATGTGAGTTTGATCATACACAATCAAACAAGCAATTTATCAAACACATTGTGAGCAACTCTTTGAAACTTTAAAATTCTAGTTAAAAAAAAAAAAAAAAAAAAAAAAAACCAAAATCAGAAACCCATCACAAAAAACAAGAAATTACCCAATAAAAATCACAAACACAAACCAATAATCAAAAACCTAACCATACAATCAAACTTACACATAATAAACAATCACAAAGCCTAGGTTTAACCATAGTTCATCCATATATCACGAACTAAAAGGATTGCAAGTGTTTAGATAAAAATAAACAAGAAACACAGATCCATATATAGCTACAATATACAAATTTATGCAAGTTCACAATCTAGACTCACTCAAGCACTTTATCAAATACGTTATGAGGAATACTTTGAAACTTTAAAATCCACCCACAAAAAACATGTTCTTACCCCATAAAATCACAATTAATAAGAAATTACCCAATAAAATCACAATTTTAAGAACATAGTTCTTTGATCCAACTCAAAAGAAACCCATGAAACAGAAATTAAAACAAAGTTTACCTTTATGAGAGAATGCTAGGCATGAGAGAGAAGAGTGAAAGACAGACCAAGAGTGAAGAAGTCGTGAGAGAGAGAGAGCCAACGTGAGCTAAGAGAGCTTGAGAGAAATTTGTGGGTTATAGATTTTTTTTTTTTTTTAACATTACAAGACATTGTAATTTTGTTAATATAAAAAGGGTAATTTAGGTAATTTACTTGGTCAATAATTTATGTATTCTACTCTTCCTCCAAATCTCTCCAATTTAGGGGAATTAAAAATGAGGAGTTAGAGATAATTGAAACCCCTCCAAATCCCTCTCCCTCCTTCCTTAAAAAACTTCCAAACAAAATAATTGAATTACTCTTCCTCCCTTTACTCTACTCCCCTCTTTTTTTAAACTCCCAAACAGGCCATTATGGTTTGTGTGATGCAACATTCTCCAAAGTGTGATGTCAAGGAACCCAGGTGTGATGCTTAGGAAGACTAGGTATGATTCCTAGAATTTATCTATTTTCTTTAATTTTACTATTCATAATTACTATTCACATCACTGTTCATAGCTACCTAAATCTTGATTTTCACCTTTGTTTTCATTCCAAAACCCTACTAATCTTTGTCCCCTTTGGAAAACCTATTATTTTCTAGCCTATTCCCTACCAAAACCTAATCCTAATTCTTCAAAACCCAAGCTTTACCAAATCTGCCTTGGTGTTCTAAATCAGAGTTTGTTGTTCTCCCTTGTCCTACGTCACCTAATGGACCCTAAACCCATTCTACTACACTTTGTACAATGTTAATCACATCACATCAAGATACCTACTTTATTCTCAACTAGCCTAGTTTCCATACGTTGTGCGGTGCATTTTGTTAGTTTCCTCCAATATTTCAATAATTTTACTTCTAAAAATTGTAATATTTAGTGCTCTATTTTATAAACCAATCAGAAAGACAATAAGAGTGGTGTAAGAATTTTATCATACTATATGTATTTACGAATTTGAAAATTGCATAATATTGTGACTTTGCCAGTTTCATGTTTACTGAAAAATGCAAATATCATTTTCATAAATAAAAATAAAAATATCCTTCAATAATTGTTTTTAAAAGCTAATGTGGACCACACCACATCAACACTTTGCAAATATCATCTTCTTTTAAATATGGCATTTAAAAAAATATGAGAGATTTTTTTAAGTGGTTTAGTAAGAGGGAGAAAATACTAACATAGAAGAGAATTTCATTATTTATCTTAATAAATAAGAGGGAGTACACTAAAACATGCTATTTTAATTAAGTAAGATAGTGTTTTTAGAACCGTTAGATTGCTTAAAGATCTACATTGAATAAAATGTGTAACTTTTGTAACATTACATTAGTTGTAACCTCTCTCTCTCTCTCTCTCTCTCTCTCTCTCTCTCTCTCTATATATATATATATATATATATATATATAAGATAGTGTATTTTCAGGATAGAGACTAAAAGCGGTAAAAGTAAATCAATTATTATTATTATTATTATTATTATTATTATTACTAAAATACCATGCACAAAAAATGAAAAAAATAAAAAAGAAGAAAGATTATAAGGAAAAAAGATACATGCACAAAAAATTGTCATGTTTTGATGTTTTCTGGTCATAAATTTTGCAAAAATTGGAGACATTGCAGGAGGCTTGTGGCTTTGATTCCAACAACATAATGCACCAATTTCTTGAGGAATCCCAACTTTTGCGCAAAGCAGAATTAAGTATATTACTGGCAAAATTGTAGTTTCTAGTCTTTTGACTGGACAGAGATGCCTTATGGCCAATTTGGATGGAAGGAAAGTAAAATAGAGTTAGCCGAAAATTGCAAGAGTAGACTTAATTTCCAACCAACTCTACTCTACTCACTCTCTCTCCCCTTCCCTCCAAACCGACCATTGGTATCCGTTTTCATGTTTTGGTACGTAAAGTGCGGCGCCCCAAGTTGATAATTTTTTGGCTTTAAAAAAAAAATCAAGCAGCTACCTGTGCAGGTAGGATCACTCAATCAGCATGAGTGTGGAACACCTCTAGATTACAAGGGCCCAGCCACCAGGCATTATAGTTCTACGCAGGTCATGTTACTGAAACCATGATTCAAGCCAATAGATTGTGCTGTTTGTAAACCAGGTCACAAAATCTCTGAAACCACAAAATGAACACCCATCAAACCTTATTTGAAGAGCCACAGAACCTGAACAAGCGAAAGTAAACTACAGTAAATTAAACCCCACACATTCAGGGTAGTCGAATGGAATCCGATAGCTTACTAATTGGGACTTTGAAGCATCAGGAAATGTCTTGCCATATTTTCATTTTTCTTTTTAAATCCAAAAATACAACCCATGCTACAAGTTGATGAAGTGAACTTCATGAATAAAATTATGCAATTTACAGGTATGCTGGTCGAAGATACTGACGAAAAAGAACAAGAGTACGACCAAGGCAACGAGGAAAGAAAAAAAAAATTCTACAATAACAATGAGATGTTGTCATCCTCAGCAAGCTAGAGAAATGGAAACATTCCACCAGAATCATCATTGATCAACACTCTTGCAGCAATGCTTAGCCTCCTACTTTGTTCACAAGATGCCAAGCGAATGCAACAACAAAAAATGAGTGCACACTGCCTGATTTAGCTTCCCTGTGACATCAGAGTAATTTATTTCTACATAAACCATTGTCAAAATGGAAAGACAGATAACAAGGAAAGTATATGCCACAATTCTCACCCTCTTCAGCAAGGTTTTCTCTTTTCAACCTTCAAGTGGATATTGTACCATTTCTTCTTCTTAGGCCGATCCCTCATTGTAGATTTCTTGTCTTTCACTTGGCCATCTTCTTTGGCCTCCTTGAAGGAACCTCTGCTCTTGCTCCTACTCCGCTTCATTGGAGGAGCACTTGTGTACGATGCATGTATTTCATTCCGTTGCTTGAGAAGCTCATCAATCTGCAAAACAAACATACATCAAGAGTCAAGAAAAACTCGATCAGAGCATCTTATAAACTATCAATGTACTAAAACATCATTTCCCTATGTAAAACTAATTAGGTAACAAGTTTTCACAATAACTCACTACTTGCATCTCCTGTGCATATCTACTGGTCATCTCTGTAAATTGTGCCAAAACCTGTCAACACTTGATGTGAAAATTCAGAAAAAGATACGTATTTATAAGGCCATAAGCACTGATTATGTCAAAGTCCAGACCTCTCGGTATTCAGTTTCAAACTTTGATATTTCCACTCTTTTTGTTAGAATTTTAGTTTCTACAGCTCTAAGATACTCCTTTTCTTCTTTATAAGGTGCAGCACAGAGAGCCTCTATTGTGTAGCTTGCACTTCTAAAAAAGTTGTCACCTTGAATAAATTTGCCAGAAGATGAAGGTGGTCATCAGGTTCAACCAAACACCTATGTAATTGATAAACATAATAAAATCTAACTGGTTACTTGTCAATTACTGACCATAAACAGCAAAGACATGGTCGCCAGCCTTCAATTCAGTTATTTCACATGGCTGAAATCCATCCAACTTTTTGAAGAAGGCAGCATCTGGATCTTTTGAAGCAGCCACCTGGTGCCACAACAATTCTAAAAATCAGATAAAAAGAATTGACAAGCCAAGTTAGAAGTAGAATAATATAATATTGTAATATCATCAGCTCACCGAATTCATTGTTTGATCCAATCGATAAACAGGAAAACCAAGAAAGTACATTCCAGCAGATGTGACCTTCCCTGTTTTGGCACTGTCCTCCTACAGGAAATATATTTTGTATAAGCAACTTGAACAAAACCTATAGAATGTTATACATGATATTCAGTAGAAATGTCATCAGAAGATGTTAATAAGAAGTAAGGTCCTAAAAGACATATGTAACAGTATGACACTTAATTTTGCAAAGAATTATCAAAGATCCCCCAAAATGACACGATAGTTGTTACCCTACAATGTGTATGCATGAGTGAATATACAGCAGTGCTACTGCTGAATACAAGGCACTGTAACTCAGCTCTTCATCGCCATCTCTCAAAACTTTTGATTAAATGCTAACATTCTGTGCTAGATTAAGTATTTCAAGAAAAAAGCAAGACTAATGCAGTTATTTATTCAAAAAAATTCAATCAAATTTAAAGAGAAAACAAAGTCTACATTTGCAAGAGTTGTAAACCATAAATTTGGATGAAAGTTATGTTTACACAGAAACAATGAGACACAAGCATGTGATCTTGTAAAACCAAAAGATTGAAATCATGCCATTAAAATCATAATAGTTCAATTCTATTCATCTAGCATCCATTTTACTCTACTTCTATGCTAATTAGGATGGAGAGTCCTAATTACGAGAATGATTCATAACCAACTCAAATGAAAGGAGAAGATGCGTGATACCTGCAGTGCTAGGCTTAAGCCGTTATTCTCTTCCCGATCAAAATACAACAACTGCAAAAGGCTAATTATATTAGGAAATGGTGATTATCCATGAAAGAAAGTACTGTTATTTAGGCAATTACTCAACATGTATGGTATTACCTAAATACAAAGTAAATTGTACATATATGTATTTTATAAAATTCAAACAAAGAAAATAGGCTATGATACTCCGAAGTCAATGATTGAAACAAATTTAAAATAAAATAAAACAAAAATTATACAATCTAAGATTTTTAAGGCTTAATTTATCGAACTAACGAGACACTAAGTCATACACACTGCACAATCTAATCAGGAAAGGACCCCCAAAATTTGATTATTTTCTGAGGCGCTGAAAGAAGAAATTCCCAGATCATTTTACATGTTTAAAAATCATGACAAAGGGATAACAATAGCGCCAACTCACCTGTGTGAGAAATAGGGAAATACATGTCCCCAACATTTATCTCACAAGCTGAAAGATCGAACTTTGTATTTTAATGCTGTAATCCAGGCACTACTTCTTTAGTAATTTAAAGCAGAGTATCTGGTCATAATGACATAAATAGACTGGCTGCCGGCTCATTTGTGGAACAACTGACCAGACCCAAAACTTATTGTCTTTTAAGTTCGTTCTCGAAAGACTTAAGAGATGGAACAGATATGGCTCAAGCTTCAACACAGACTAGGAAATCAATAGTCTAGTCTGAGGCTGTGATCTTAAGTGGTCTATCAGCAAGCAACAAGGAAAGTACACCATGTACAGCTTGATCATTTAGGAAAGCCAAAAATCAGAGAGAGGGAGAGAATAACAAGTTTTTAAAGGATCATTTGTAAATATAGAAGTTAATATCATTAATAATAAAACATTGACATAGATTTAAGATAAATATAGAAATTGCTAAGCTTTGATATGTGTGAAATAATGCAATCTCATGATCTGAAAAATACACCAAGCAAACCATTTTGACTTCTGTTACCTATGTAATCTTCACCACAACGGAGATATTTAGCTTCAGAAGACTAGAAAGAAAACCTTAAAAGCAGGAATAAAATTTAAATAGATGTAGTTTTCAATGCATGTGTGCCAGAGGTCTATTACCTTGAACTTGCTTTTGTCAGACGATTGCACTCGACATACAAATCCAGATCGTGCTTCCTCTTCTGTTATCCTGACAGAATAGAAGTGAGCACATTGCTTCTCAACCTGTTAGTTAAGAAATTAAAAACAAAAAATTAAAATCAGGACTCTGCTTCTCAACCTGTTAATTAAATAATAATAATAATAATTCAGATCAGCACAACACGAAAAAAAAAAAAAAAAAAATGAAGGCTCAACTGGAATAAGAATGGCTCACCTTCTTAGATACAGGTTGCCCCATTGGTAGTGGAAGAACAGTGACCAAATTGTTAAGTGCCTCCTCTAAGACTGTTGCTGATACAGTGGTCTTGATTGGCACACCAAGTTTACTGTTATTTAGAAAATAGTAAAAATGAAAATTAACACATAGAAATCGTTAAAATTAATGAGATTTTTTTTTCACAATTAAAAAAAATGATATATGTAAAAATGCAAAACTCACCTAAAAAGTGCAGCAAACATGGTGTTCACAGTTCCTAAACTTGAAAGGTCTAGCTCCAATTCTTGGCTTTCTGATTCAACAGCCTAGACAAAGAACAAGAAATCATGTTTCACGTAAGTTTTGAATTTTAAGCCAAGAATAAAAATGGATTCTCAGAATTTTAACGATTGCATGCATAATGAATTTTTGGAATAAAAGGTGGACCAAAGAATTAACAGTCGCATCTCTAGCAGGAACACACATGATTTTAATGAACCACATAGAAGTAACATTTTTGAAAACTAGCATTAATATCTCACCTCAAAACCGGCTGTGTCATACTGACGCCGTTTGTCTGGGTCAGACAAGATATTATAGGAAAAGGTCACCTCCTTAAACATATCAGCTGCTTTAGGATCATTTGCATTCTTGTCAGGATGGTACCTGAAATGGTACAACTTTAGTATCTCTGATAATCTAAGCCAGCTTGATATGGAACCATGGAATAATATTAGCAAAAATAATGGCAACACAAAATGTAGAGGACATGAAATATAAGTATATAACCCAATACCATTAGTTAAAAATCAATGGAATCCACCTTAGAATAAAACTTTGGCCAAAAGCCCATTGACTTCAAGAGGCAAACCTCAGACACCAATAAATTTGCCGTTCGAATGACTCTCCAAAATTTGCAAAGCACTCATGTTGAGCACAAAATGTAGATGTTTCATAAGGGAGTGTGTTGTTTAGCAGGTTCTCTCCACAACAACAACAATGAAGCCTTATTCTTAAAAATATTGGGGTCAGGGTCAGCACATGTATTCTTTTCCATCTGGGTGGGTTCTCACTAACTTTTCAAAAATAAGAACAAAATAAATAAATAAATGCATAAAACCATTGTAGGACAAACATAAGGGAGTTAAGGACACACATTGATTATGTGCTTTGTGATATTTTCAATTGTTTGCTTCTTATTTGCATACTCCAGTATAAATGGAAGCACAGGTGTTTTGCACATCGTCTTACCCATATAAACACACATGAAACATTATTGGAGGTTATATGGACACAACACTTACTGATAAACCTTCACATGACATGAACCCAAGTACTTTACTTAGAGCTTCACACTGCATTCCAGCACTTCCATTTATAATCAGTTCACACCACTTGGCATTCATTTCCACTATTACACGAGGAAAAGGCACAATGAATTTGAGGTTTTGCACCATGCATCCTCAAGAAAACGTTTCTGGATGTGGTTTGCTCATGTATCAACTACTTCTCTTCTGATCAAGCATCCCTAGTAAAGTTAAAGACAAGTAAGAGACAAAATTCCTCGTAATTTGTGAAATCGAGCTTCCCTTCTCATTCCCATCCCCTGCATCCTCCCCCAAGAAAATGGGACCCCAAGATCCGCTGTGTCAATGTCTACATTCTTCCTAACGCAAAATCTCGAGTCCCTTGCTTGTTTCAGTCCTTCACCATTATATGCTCTCTCCCTCTTTCACAATATAAACACGGCAAGTGGCAGTTGACAACTACAAGGAACAACCAAGTGTTACTTGAACCGAATAAAGGCTTCTCGTTCACACCCCACAACCCCCAACAGATACTGCAAGATTGGCCGTCTTTACATGCATTCTTCCACACTCCTAAACAATATTAACAAACCCCTTGTTTAGCTTTTAGATTTACCTCACCCGCAACCACAAGAGGCACCACAAAAACTACCATATCCACCGTACAAGCATCAAAAATCCAGCATCACTCACACTCACACTCACACTCACACAGAGCTACTGCTTTGAATAGCTATCACTAGCTGCATAGTCCTTGTTGGCTTTCTCTCTCTCTCTCTCTACACTCACCGCGAGCTAAAAACCGAGCTAAAATTGAAAATTCTAGTAATTACATAATATTTAACATTCAAATATCTCAAAATTTCAAAGAAATTACGCATGAACTTATATCAAATTCAAAAAAAAAAACAAACACAAACACAAACTGAGAAATAATGCTTCATGAGCTAAAACACGAGTTGATAACACAGAAATTGAAGCATACTTGAGAGCCATTCTTCGATAAGCGCTTTTGATTTCCTGATCCGCGGAGTTCTTGGAGACACCGAGCACTTCGTACGGGTCTCGCCGGACCGGCTTCGCCGCCGCATCGTGCTTTTCAGATTTCGATCGGTTCGCCGGCATTCTTTTTTCACACAAAACTACAGCCCACAAAAACCCTAGAAATGATTCTTTATCTCCACAACACACAAAAAACACAAAAGAAAAATATTTGAGCTCGCGGAAATTCAAGAGCTGAGAAGTGTAACGGTTGTGAATTTTTCTCTCATTTTTATCTGAAGCTTGAGGACCACTGGGCCATGGCTTGCGAGGAGAGAGAGAGAGACTCCATGAACCTCTCCAAGCTGGAGCTCGCTCTGAAAGAAAGAAAGAGACAAAGAGGACGAGAAGAGAAACTGGAGGGGAATTTTACAAATTAGCTGTTTGTTTTTGTATATTATTTTTTAATATTATATATTCCCACCTTTTCAAAACAAGGAGTAAAATTACTAAATTTTTTTATCTTTTTCAAAATAAAATTTAAAAAAATTTTTATTTAAGATATTCCCGTATGATACCCCATTCAAACATATATTTTTAATTTTTAAATAACATTACACGTATTTTTATACATTTTTTCATCTCAAGAATATTTTTACACATATTTTCAATTTTTAAGTGCATGTATCAAACGCCCAAATTTGGAATAAATATACGTCAAAATGGCAATAAGATAAACTCCTCTCGATAAACACCATTCATGTAATCAGACTTAACAGTGTCAAGCTGGAATACTCGAGTTGTGAACTCGGCATAGAGTTGGACTTAAATGTGTTAAGCTGGAATACTCTAGTTGTGAAGATTGTCTTGTCTTTTCCACGAAGTTTTCTATTTTTGGGACAGAATAACTTTAACTCTTTATGCATTTATATGGTATATCCAGTTTCTTTTTATAGTGTCGGTATACAATGTTTTAAAGGGTGATGATGCATATGTTGGATATATGATATCTACGAGATTATATTTCAAATCTACAGATTCACATACCTTTTAATTACTAAATAATGTTTTTGTGCTTCAATGTACTAGATAAAAATGAGAACATATTTTAAGATATAGGGTATGTGTGATTTATAATAAAATCATTTTCATATATAATAGAAAAAGCAAAATTTAGATAAAGTATTTATGTGTTGTTCCTTTGATTCTCCTCTTAAAAATTCAACCATATGATTACTTAATAAAAATTATACTTCCATCTTATGAGAAAAAATCCACTTAAAAAAAGGTATTGTACCTAAATGTTGTCATAGTAGAAATATGTGTTTAAATAACCATGTACACGTACTTAGAATGGGTTATCATTTAAATTAAACATGTTTTAAAATGTTATTTTATTTAAATCTTGTAAAGATGTGGGGTTTAATTTGGTATTATAAATATATTTAGCAATACTACAAATATAATAAATTTCACAATTTTTTAATAACATTTGAGTTGTCCTCTTAAGATTAATGAAGCATTATTGGACCAGCATTAACATTAATTTTATTGTACGTGACCTTAAAAAAGTCGTGAAATTTATTATATATGACAAAACTTAGTTGTTAGATTTTTAGGTCCATATACATTAAATTCAAAACATGATTATGTTAACTGGTAAATTGCTGACAATGTCATCTTTCAAAAAAAGAGAAATGATATGTCCACAATATTTTCATAATATTTTTACAACAAATTTTAAGTAGCAAGTTGTTATTAGTTGTTATTATTAGAGCAAAAAAATAATCTTAGTGTTAGATTTAAATTTAAACCAATAACAACTAACCACCTATAATTTGTTGTGAAAATATTATAAAAATATTATAAACGTAGCACATTTCTTTAAAAAATAATAATAATAATAATTAAAGTCAAGGTAACCTTACCAGGTAATTCTGTAACCTATTGTGTATATATTTATATTATAATTTATAGTTCAAGCCTCCAAGGTGTGCTTCGTTTGTACAAAGAAAAAAAATAAATAAAAAAGATGAAAACGAATTTCGAAAACGAATGTGCTTTTTTGGTAAGAGTACGCAAGAGGGGTGCGTAATACGCACGGGTATGTTTGATGCGATTTGCCTATCTGGAACGGGAATGGATTCTGATCCATTGAAAAAGGACGGTGCGCAGTACGCATGGCGGTGCATGTTAGCAAATGTGTCAGATTTGTTTGAAATTGAAGAGACTTTGCTTTTATTTTGTTTTCGAAATAATTGGGTTCGGTGGGAAAAAAACTTGAGAAGTTTGGGAGTTTGGATGATTAGCCATAATCAATGCTAAAAAGCTAAGGCATTGAAATCGCAATCAGTGGGTGGGGGTTGTGAGTGAGAAAGAAACTTGACCTCAAAACACTTATGAGTTATGACATTATTATTAATATTATTATTATTTGACAAGGTTCTTTGCTTTTTTTTGGGACTCTAATTTATGTGATTTTATAGGTCCAACTTGTTCTTGATGTGTCAGACTTGATACCAACATAGAATTACTGTTTTTTTTTTTTTTTCTTTTTTATAAGAATCAACCGATACACTCATGACTCAATAGTAAAACTTATTTCACTGACTTCCACTTCAAACAAACAAATAAGTTCAAACGTATATGGTATACTCCTTAGGGATTAAGAATTGTCAATTTGTTGGCTTAAACAAAGTAAAACAACTTCGCAAAGTTAAAAAATAATGAAAATGAAAGGTGAATGACTTTTTGAGGATATTACTTATGAAATAAGGTTTGTGATGTATGCTGTGATTATAGTCATGATATATAAGTAGTTAGGTATTTGTTATAGGTCTTATGTATGCACATGTCAAATGCAAAAAATAATTATTAATTATTGCATATAATTTGTGTTGAATTTTAGAAAGGCATTGTAAGAGACATCTATTTGGTGCATGATTGGACAAGAGAAAAGGAGTGTTTGGGTGTGAATGTTAAGATATCTCTTTTACAGCATGTGTGGGTTTTACACATGTAAGTCTTATGAAACCGTTTCGTGAGATACATTCTTCAATATACCGAACAATTTTATATTTATATATAATTTAATTATCTTTCATAAAAAGAAAATTAGGATAATGGTTGGTCAATAATGTAAAAGGGAAAAAAATGGAGACATTAGTAGATAATGCCGGAAGTCCAGCAAATATAACTTTATATATCCACTAATCAAGCTTTGAGCATTAATAAAAAAAACCAATCAGTTTGTGTTACATTGGTTTTACTTGGCCTAAACAATTTTTTTTTAGGAGGCCTAAGCAGAATTATCAATTGGTAAACAAATATGTATAAGCGGCTACACTTTATTAGGATAATGATCCATCAATATGCTAGAATTATATGAGTCATGCTATGTCTATAGCATTTTCACAAATATTATAAAGCACGAATGAAATAATTTATCTTAGAAGTGGAAAAATTCTTGTAGTTATGCAAAGCTGTGAAAAAATGCAAATATTAAAGAGAACTAACCATTGCATGCTAGCCCCTTGTATTAGGATCCAGAAGTGCTAACCCCAAAATTATAAGCTTTGAAGCCATTATTTTTAATATTGAGGTATTTTAAGCATTCACTCAAGAGAAGAGAAATTCCAGACAAAAATAATCTAGTAAAAAGAAGAGAGGAGGAATTATGTTTGCCATATTTTGAAAATGAATGAATGTCTATTGGTTTTGTGCTCGTTTCTTGTTTCTTATTTGTTGGATATAATGGAAGAAGAAAATTTTGAATCAAGGAAGTTTACGTTAAAAACACTAATAAATATTAAATACTAATTGAGCTATAAGACTCCTCCATCCTAGTTTCTTAAGACTCTTTTTATTGTATAATAAAAATTAAAGAGAAAAAAGAAAAAAGAAAAAAAGAGAGTGAGCATCAATCTCATATATGGTTCAGGAACATATTAGTCTACCCATGCATAAAAATAGTGATCAGGAATTCTCGTCCTATCATGCATTAATTCTTTAAACATAAGTATTTATAATTAATAAAAAAAACTAAAACAATGATAAATCTTTTTCTATCGTTTTCAAGATAATGTCATCATAATTTTATTTCTTTATAAAATAAATATTTTGTTAACAAAGTCGTATAATGTGATTAATTATTGAAAAGACATGTTGACTTTATGTTTTTTTCTCAACTATAAGAAGGTTTGTCACTTGTTACAAATTAATTAGGAAGATTTAGTATTTGAGACCTAATAAAAACTTAAGAGTAAAAAAAAAAGGTTTATCAACAAAAAAATTAACGAACTTTCCATGGTACCATTGGAAATTAATTATGTACGTACCTTGGAGCTTTATAGTTTTTACGTACCTTGTCTATCCTTGTTCACTAGTGCCATGCATTGATCAGACATTTGGCTCCACTGATCTCGTCATTGGACAAGCAGAGAAGATAGTTGTTTTAATATAGGTTCCAGTTCACATGGGTGTTTCATGTTTGGCACTTTGCATGCTTGTTTTCAGAATCTAAATTAAGCACAGTTAGTGAAAGTACGCAATCAATAACTATAACTACTCCAACTCAACTCGTCCCGTTTTTCCTTAAATAATAATAATAAAAAGAAGAAAAAAAATGTAAATTACTAATTCTAAATTTAAATTTGACCAAAATTCATTTCAATCCTCTAATTTTATTTTCAATCAATTGAGTTATTTAAATTTCAAATTCATTCAATTAAGATCCTTCTGACAACTCCCATTAAATGGTGCCATTAAAACAAAAGAAAATTTGGACACTTAACAGCAACATTTAACGAAAGTCCACGAAGAGATGATAATTGAAACTTAAAGAACTTGATTAAGCAAATGTAAAATTAGAGGCTTGAAATGTATTTTGCATTATTATTTTTAATTTTTCTTTATAAAAAAATCCATGTTCTATCTATTATAAACTGGTAATGAGTGCCTTAAAGACACATATTAATGAATTAATAATTGTAGGGGTAAAAGGCCCAATGCCAGATCTTGGGCCGTGGGCCTGTCCGAGGAGACTTATACATCCGAGGACAACAAACCTTGAGGGATTTGTCCCGCCCAGTTCGATTCTGAAGTGTAAGTTGCGCGGAAGAAGGACTAGTCCGAGGAACCTTGCCTGCTCGGATCGTCGAAAGGGTGTCAAGGATGAATGCTCCAGCGTCAATCCTAGCTCCCCCGAAAAATCCCCCGATTTATATGGACAAAAAGGACATGTGGCGAGGATCAGATATTAAGCAAAAGGCTGCTGCCACCGCATTTATGATCCTGCAGCTAACATCATGGCCGCATTAATGGGAAAAGATACCTGAATAGTGACCTTCATCTTTTGCAGCTGCCAAATGAAGACTCCAGATGAGGGTTGATGGGACAAGTATAAAAAAAAAGAGAGCCCACGTAGTAGAGGAAGGGCATATAAATAGAAGGAGAGAGGAAAAAGGAGGAGGATAACAATCAAGAGAGAAAGGGAGAAAAAGAGAAGTATTCATAGAATTTGTATAAGCATACTCCTCGGATAATGCCGAGAAGAACACTGTAACAATCAAATATCTTATCAATACAAATGTGGTCATAATCATACTTGGGCCTCCAACTCACACGAATTCAGTCAAGTATTATTCAGCCCACTCTCTTTACAAATTCATTTTAAGGATACCATATACAGCTTGGGCCTTAACCTATTCTGTTCAAAGGCCCGACCCACGATTTGTGTCCTTACAATAATAAATAAAAACTAAATTATGAGCTGTAATACACATTTTTAAAACATAAGATATACTTATTGATGATTGGGATTACATGCACAATTATTTTTTTGTGGATATTTATGTAATTATGAGCTAAATGATTAAAAATTAACAATAACCTATAGAGATTTTTTTTTTTTTTTTGAGAAACAATAATAACCTATAGATTGATAGAGTTTAAAAGTTAGAGCAACGGTAATTCACCATCATTAAAACGAAAAGTTATAAAGAAACTATTATTGGCAATTTTTGGTATATTTTTTATGATTTTAGTTATTGAATAAGTGTTAGTACACAGGTAAATTACTCAATATGCAATGAGTTGTCTTTTAAATAATTTATTATTATTGATTCTCAAAAAAATTATTATTATTATTATTGAATTACTTTTTATGATTTGTAAAAAGTTTTATTTCTCTCAAGATTAAATTTATCAGTACTTATTGCACAGTTGTTATTTAAAGCAGTGAAGCGATGCTTTTTTTTTTTTTTTTTTTTTTTTTTTTTTTTTTTTTTTGGAGAATAGTGAAGCGGTGCTGATTGTTTGATTAGGTGCCATGCATGTATCATATATTAGAGTTATCATATCCTAATTATGTGTCTAACTTTGTTCCTTCATTGAAAACTAGTTTGGTTACTTTTGAAGAAATTATGAGAATACTTTTGTCCTATCACAAACATATATAGGTCGTAATTATTCGAAATGATTATAACCTAAATTAAACTACTTGGATGAAAAGAATACTTAATATTACATTAATGGCAATAAATGCATCGAACTATTAATGGACAATTTCGGTTTGATTTAGAAAAAAAAATTATATTCATTTATTTAGTAAATGAATGAAACTCATATATAATAATTTGTTTGCAAATAAACTTGTGAGTATGAGATTAGTATACATAATATTATATATTTATATGTATAAAAACATACTCATATAAGTTTAATATTTGATTATGTAAGTTTATAAATATGTTCATAAGATATCAAATTTATATTTATAATTTATTGAATATTGATAAATAAATGTCTATTCCATAGTAAAAAATTATCTATAACTTTTAACAATACAATGTTGGTTAATCTAGAAGTTCATAAACAAAAATCGTCTTATCTAATTTACTCGAGTAATATAATTTCAAATATAATTTAATTATTAATTATTAGTATGAATTTGATAATATTTTAAAAAAATTGTTGTAGTGTTTTTTTTTTATGTATATATAAGAAAAAAAATAAGTTAATCATCTATCTCATAAACAAGCTCGAGCTTATTCATGATGAACATGAGTTGGCTCATGTTCATACTAAAATTAAATATGCTTGAAATTTTAATACTTGGTTAGTTTATAGCCTTAATTACATTTTTTCAGCACACTATAGTAATTAAATATTAATTTAATTATTAATATGCTTTATTATTTGAATTTTCCCCCTTTAAAATGATATCCTAGCCTAGTGACTAACTTCTTATTCTCTCTCATCATTGTAAACTTTTTTGAGAAAAAAATACACACACAACTCATCCCAATCTTTTTTTTTTCTTCCCTCTAGGCATTACTACCTTCATTTTGTTTTGGCTAAGTATTATCTACCTTTGTTTGTATCTTTCAAAAACAAGAGGTTTAGGTATGGTTTATTGGTTATGGAAATTCAACCTGCTTCTGTCCTGTGGCTTAAGAAAAATACTTCTTTTTTCTCTTCTCTCCTTTTCTCTTGCTCTCTCTTGTTTTGGGATTTTTTGTTTTGTTTGTTTTGTTTTGTTTTTTTGTTTTTTTCGCATTGTTCTCTTTTTTCTTCTTCTCTAAGCTGTTTTGATAGTAATTGAATTGGATGTATATGGTTACCAAACCCATCGGCCATTAAAGGTAGTCTAGGATTTTCCGAAATGACTCATCCTACAATTAAATTCAGATTTAGAAAGGAGCATCAGAATTATAAAAATTGATACTTAAATAATCATGTTTAACTTGGCACATTTGGCAGTTTACCAAAATTATTATTAGTAATTAGAGTGAGAGTCACATTTTGATTTGGTTATGATATTCAAATGGGTGCTAGCTAAGGTACCACCTAGATCTGTACAAAGAAGCCAGCTTGATGATGCTTGATTGGGCACCAAGTCCACACTCTGTGTAGGGACTTTAGGAATTCTTCCAAGTTTTATTTATCTTCAAATCTGATACACATGCCCAAATCTTCTTTCACATGCTGATGCACTTTCTCTTCAGGTCTATATGGTAATTGGTAAACATCTTTGTCTCAGTTTAATCATTGTCAACATTTTTCTGCAGCACAATCCTTAGAAGTTTCGTATAATTCTATATGGCAAATCCCTTTCAAATTAAGTTAAAATCTCCACCAAGAAGAGTTGAAAATATAATCGTGGAAAATAAGGTTGAAACTACAAATTTGGAGGCAAAATTACACTATTGATACACTAGAAATTACACTATTAATACGATTTATATATATGCTATGAGAGTGAGAGAGAGAGAGAGAGAGAGAGAGTACAAATTTTATGATAACCGAGCTAGTTATAACAGAACCGGGTACCACTAGGCTACAAGACCCGGTGGTGAGCTAGTTATAACTTATATTGTGTATAAAGTTATCAATTTGTTTTTCCTTTGGTAAGAAGAGTTATGCATACCCCCATGGTATCGGGTGGTGAGCTCATTGGTAAATTCTAAGATCTCAATTTTAATCTACCACATTATTAGTTTATAAATATTTCTGATTGTCTCATGGGTAAAGAGAAATAGTTTGGCAAAAGGCTGAGACACCACTTATTTACATATATATATAACTTGGATAAATATGTTTACAAAATAATATTTGAAAAGGACTTTTCACACCATGCTAAACTCTAATGAATATACCAAACTCGTTTTTCTATTTTGCTATAAACATGTACAAAAAATCCAAAAAGAGCACTTGTCATCTCCAATAAAGTTATACATAATGATCAGTTTTCATAGAATAAAACTTATCTATCATCATTTTTTTGATGAAATTTTTAACAATTTATTTTTAATATCAATCACTAAATTATCAGTTTTGATTTATGTGAGGGTAAAGAAAAAGATGGAAACCCAATCAACCAGCTCACACATTTTGCAATCCGCCCTTTTATCTTCAAATCTGATACACATGCCCAAATCTTGTTTCACATTCACTTTCTCTTCAGGTCTATGGTAAACATCTTTGTCTCAGTTTAATCATTGTCGACATTTTTCTCCGGCACAATCCTTAGAAGTTTCGTAATTCTATATGGCGATTCCCTTTCAAATTAAGTAAAAATCTCTACCAAGAAGAGTCAAAAATATAATCATGAAAAATAAGGTTGAAACTAGAAACTTTGGAGGTGAAATTACGGCATTGATACACTAAGACAAGATAAATTCAAAATACATACATATATATATATATATATATATATATATATACTCAGAGAGAGAGAGAAACTTTATTGACAAATTTTTTCCACAACTTGCTGAAGTGATAAATTATGAGTGGTGAAAATAAAAATAATGTTAGTTATAGATCCATGTGAAAATGATTGTTCACCACTTATAATCAACTACTTTAACCAACGGTGAAAAATTGAAATATGAGAAAGAATATAAAGTTGTGACCGTAGCAAAATTGAAATATGAGAAAGAATATAAATTTTTTATAATGGACGAGCTAGTTGTAACTTATATTGTACATAAAGTTATCATTTTTTTTTTTTTTTTTGGTAGAAGAGTTATCAATTTTTATACATATGTTTCTCCTATGGGTATCTGAGTGGTGGGCATTGGTAAACTCTAAGATCTCAATTTAATTTCCCACACTATCAGTTCATAAACATTTATGATGTGTCTCATAGGTAAAGAGGAATAGTCTAGTCAAAGACTGAGACACCACTTCCTTATATATATATATATATATATATATATATATATATATAACTTGAATAAATATGTTTACCAAATAATCTTTGAAAAGCACTTATCACTCCATATTAGACTCTAATAACTTGTTTGGGAGTTAAAAAAAAGAGGGAGAGTAGAGTAGAGGGAGGGGGAGTAATTCAATTACCTTGTTTGGAAGTTCTTTAAGGAAGGAGGAGGAGGGATTTGGAGGGGTTTCAACTCCCTCTAACCCCTCATTTTTAATTCCTTCAAATTGGAGAGATTTGGAGGGAGAGTAGAATAAATAAGTTATTGGCCAAATGAATTACCTAATTTACCCTTTCTAAATTAACAAAATTACCATTTCTAAAGGACTAATTACCCCCTTTCCCCTCCCTAATTTTAAAAACATCCAAACAATGTAGAGGGAAATCATTCTCCTCTACTCTCCTCCTCACCACTCTCCTTCCTTCCACTCCCCTCTACTCTCCTCCCTCTCTAAACTTCCAAACAAGCCATAATGTATATACCAAAGTTTTCCTTTTGAAAAGGACTTATCACACCATGCTAGACTCTAATGTATATACCAAAGTTTTCTCTAGTTTGCTATAAACATGTACAAAAAATCCAAAAAAAGAACTTGGCATCTACAATCAAAGTTATACATAATGATCAATTTTCATAGAGTAAAACTTATCTATCATCATTTTCTTTATGAAATTTTTAACAATTTATTTTTTTAATATAAATACTAAATCATCAGTTTTGGTTTATGTGAGGGAAAAGAAAAAGATAGGATCCCAATCAACCTACCTCACATTTTGCAATCAGCCCTTTTGGGCGGAAATGGAGAGAGAATGCATCAAAAAATTGAAGTAGACAAATTTGAGTTTTCATTGATTTAAAATTACATTGTTGCCCATACTTTTCATTCCTTTTTCAAATTCATGGCGTATTTTTCTTTCTATTTCCCTCCCATTTGACCTTTGCAAACCAACAAAGGAAATATTTTCTCATTTCCTTCCAATTTCCAAACATATATAAGATAAGTGCTTCTTTTTATTGGGTTTGACTTACCTCCAGTACTTTTTTAACTGGAGGTGTCATTTTCTTTTAAATATACAATAACATGTGATAATAGGTTTTAATCTCCACATTTTATTTAGTTAATAGGTGATGTGACAGTTTTTCATTAAAACAAAAGGAGATTCCTGTTAAAAAAGTACTGGAGGTAAGCCAAACCCCTTTTTCATTTTCTTTCTGGACAAAGTTTAGTTATAAAATTGGTTGTAGCCTTAGCTACAATCTTACTCAATAAAATAAATATTATTACATATTTTGAAAATCTAACCATTGATTTGCATATTCTTTATATTCTTAATACACATATCAAATTTTATGTAAATTGGATACTATATACTATATGATTTATAAGCTTATATTTTATTCATAATTTTAAACTATTAAAACTAGCGATTTAAATAATTTATTGATGGCATAGTTATTGATCTTTAATTTTCTAGAAATTTTACAAGTACGGAGGATATAAAAAGAAGATGTAGTCCAATGGTAGAATTCTCAAAATTCATTTATAATAAAAAGATATTGAGTAAGATTATAACCTTAGGCTACAACTAATTTTGTAGTTAAATTTTGTCATTTTTTTCTCCTTACATGTCCCTTATTAATTTTATTTTCCTCCCTCTTTCTTCTCTAGTCTCTAGACTCTCTACCCCAACAATGTGACTCCACACAATATATGATTACATTAAAAAAGAAAAAAGAAAAAAGAAAATAGAACATTTTTGGCTTTTGAACAAGTTTATTCACACAACCTTCTATTATTATTATTTTTCCTCTCCTTAGCACCTTCGTAAATTTTTTGCTAGTGTTTATTTGGGTATTCTGTAGTTCCGTCTTTATCAAAATACATAGTTTTTAGTTGTTTTTTTTTTTATGTTAAATATGTGACCAAAAAAAAATTAGATTACTTAAATAATAGAAAAAAATAATAAAAACTAACTCTGAGAGTTTTTTTTTTTTTTTAATTTATGACAGAAAAAAACAAAAAGCTATCCGTCTTACACACAAAAGGCTATCCATCAGAGTTTCAGTTTAGTAAAAAAAAAAAAAAAAAAAAAAAGGAAGAATATGACCCTTGCCGGCATTACAACAAAGACCTCAAATTTTGTTGTTATGTGAAGCTCTGACAGGAACTTCAAAGGTTCTGTCTAGTCTTTAAGATTGACCATGGCCAAGCACAGAGAGTGACCAGATACCTAACCAAGCACTATGTACCTCACTTCTGTCTCAATGCAAAAAAAAAGACAGAGACATGACACCTATATCTATATGACGTGTTTCTCAGCTTAGACCAAGCGCTTCCATCTGCTGTTTTCCGTTTTCATTATCCTTCTTTCTGACCCCCTTTTTTTGGGGGGCCAAAATACAAAACACCCTTGACATTTGGGTAAGTTACAAAAACAGTATTAGAGATTTCAATTATTTCTTATAACATTTTGAGATTTTTATATTTGTCAAATTGACTTTATGAGATTAACTTTCGTAAGTTCTTATGGACAGAAAATTTGTGACTATCAAGTAATTATATTAAGAAGACTTACTAAGTGATTTGTGACACTGGTTATGCGATTTTTCTGTTCATTAAGAGTTAACAAATATTACTCCTGTTGATTAGTTTGACGGATATGAAAACTTAAGGAGTTATAAGAAAGAATTGAACCTTCTGAGTGTGTTTTTGCAATTGACCAAAACCTCATGAGGTATTTTTTCAAGTAGACTTTATTTTTTATTTTTTTAATAAAATGATGTCATGTACTGTTTATTGATAAAACTATGGTAATCAATAAAGACACAAGCCAAAAGACAAAAGTAGGAATTCTGTTTTGCATACTATTTCTTATGAAAACTAGGGTCCAAGGAAGTGGGCAATGCAACAGTCTTATCGGCTTAGTTTTGGACTGTAATGTGCCTTACCTGTTCTGGAAAGTGCTGTTTGAGGATTCCTTGTTGTAAGTTGTAACGTTTCTCTTATAGTAATGAAATGCTCCTAGTCCTTGTTTTAGGTGGGGGGAAAAAAATCAGGAATCCAAATAAGAAAAAATTAATTAAAAATTGATGGAAATTTAAATGAAAATGAAGCCAAGTGTTATTGAGGAGTTAAAGCAGAACCCAGTCTAAATCCAATTAGCACATGATGTGGCCCAATGTAGATGCCGTTGGTTATGGTTATACTAAGCACTTCAACCTCACACAACTTGTATGTCGTTTTACAACCTACTTTGGCTGTGCTTTTATGACTTCTATTTCACATATAACGTGCAAAACCGATTCAAATGTGCACGAAATATGTGACTCAATACTAATCTTTGGACACAGGGAACTTCCACAACCTCACCAACAAGAGAGTTCCATTTAATTAGATCGAATTTTCTCCTTCGTTCCGTTGATCCAGAGAAGAAGTTTTTATTTATTTTGTCTAATTCTGAGCAAATTTGAGTAGGAAACTGCAGCAGTAACCTATTTTATTTTATTATTTTTTAATGAATCAGCAAAAAAATTATTGACACTAAAAAACCAAGACACAAGGCACAAGCCAAGGCATGTCTCTACAAAAGGCACATGGACATGGTGACAGAGTCACACAGATCAGCAAACAACACCCAATCTAAGACCAACCCTACACCAAGGACAGTAATAACAAACACAAGCCAATCAAACTGCAAATACAAAAAGACATTGGAACCAACAAGGGCCGACAACTGGTTTGCAATAGATCTTCAGAGTCACAGCAACTCCAGCTAATTGAGTGCAAAATCAAATGCTGCTCTCAGTTGGATAGTGTGCTTTATCCCCCAATCACTGCAGTAACCAAATTTGTTGAGGTTGATGCGTCCCGTAGGTGATAATAATTTTGATTACCAACCAGCTAATTGTTGGTACCCTCTCAACTATGAAATCAAAAGCCCTGTGCCCCCTATCAGCATTCAAAATGAAACTTCCCTTCAGCAATTCTCTTTAAACAACCGACACCATAAGGAAGACTCAAAAGTTAGAACTAATGGTCTAATTTTGAATTTTGATAGATACAGGAGAGTAACCAGGTGTGTCAGTCCATGGGATAGACTTGAAGCAAAGTTGAAGTTGACGGAGGTACCAATGTAGGTCTTGCATTGTAAGACAGGATTTATTATCTTGTTTAACGGTTGCACGCAATACCTCTTTCACATGGGTGTGAACCTGACCCTATGTGAGGGGATGTTGTATACGATTGTTACACAAGACACCACCTTGTAAGACAGGGTATTGATTTGAATGACGGGGCATGCAAATTTTCTACTCATGTTTCAGGATTTACATAGAGAACAAGAAAATGGCGTATGAGAATGACAGTTCGACAAAATAAATTTCTTTACAAGCTTGTGCTTGAAGAAGGTTAAGAGAGCAGCATGTGTTAGTCCCCTGGAACTTCAATAAATAGTGTATTTGTGTTTACTTGTAAATCAGATGCGGGGTATTCAAGTAAGAAAATAATCACAAAGTCTTCTCCATGATAATTAACACGTGTAGAACTGGCAAGTACACATAATCTTTGGCACATAACATTATAAATTTACAACCGTGTCTGTGTGATAGGAACAAAACATTCAATATTGGATCTTTTTTTTTTTGTTTAATTTTTTTTTTATAGGTATTCAATGTTAGATCTTTCTCATAAAGGATCTACCAAATTGGCAGTTGGAATGCAATTGTTTGGATATTTACCATATATCAATACATTTTTTTCCTTGATAATTTGATAGTTGGGGGAGGGGAACTTGAACTTGGAAATCTCCATTAGAGACACCAAAAAATGCTAGTTGAGCAACAAGTCTCGTTGGAATGCAATTGTTAATATCAGATAACACTATTCATTTCACAGAAAACATAGAACACAACTTACAAAATGGTCACGCTTGGTGAATGTTTTGGATAGCAGCGGTGATGCTTTTACAATCAAATTCCATGGTCTTCATCCAGTTCTCAAAGTCTCCAATTTCCTATAACACAAACCTCACACCAACATTAAGACAAGCAAATTGACAAAAATTTAGAAACAAGAATGAACAAATATGAAAAAGATGAATAAGCGGACCTTGACAGCAGTGTTTATAGCATGTGTTGCAGTGAGCCATTGATTGGTCTGCTTCATGAAGCGGGCAATCGTGATTGCTAATGCTCGAATTTCATGCTCAATTCGCTTCTCGTTGATAAAGGATTCCTGCACTCCACTGTTCACAGCATCCACCAACAGATCTGAAACTCGCGCTGCATTTTGAATCGCATCTTTCTTCGCTCTCTCTGTATACATACCCAATTAAGATAAGCTCACAATATATATATATATATATATATATATATATATATATAGACACACATATATATATTTTTGATAAGTACAAAAAAAACATATATATTTTTGGACTGACCGGCTTGGTCACGGAGTCTGAGAGAGGTGTGGTGATGGTCATGCATTATTTGGAGCAAAGCAGCTTCCAGACCTCCTGGGTCTGCATGTTGTGCATCAAAGGAGAAAGAGGAGGACGGAGACGATGAAGGCACACGCCCACGTGCCAGTGGAAGTTGTGGTGAGTACATGCCCTGGCCAACAGAAAAATCTCCCTTCCTGGTGCCACCAAAAATGATTACTTCACCATGAAAACGCTAAAGTGAATCACGATTTATTTTTGGTCATGTTTTTTAAACTACGTAAATATGAGATCATGGATTCAGTAGTAAATAACATCTAATAACTGTGATATTTGATGTGTGTGTTAAAAATAAAGGGAATATATAATCTAGTGGTAAAATTTTAAAATATTAATCCAATATAAGGTTACTATTAAGTACTAACATTAATAGAGAGTTACAACTGTAATTTAGGCTAGTTTTTCAAAAGTGACTTTATCATGATTGTCCGAATTGGGATCTTACACAGGATCAGTGAGAGGGTCCTGTGTATCGGTGATGCAACCATGAAAGAATTTGCAACTTTGCATGTGAAGTCCAATTGATGTGAAAGTTTTTTTTTTTGATAAGTAATTTTGACGTGAAAGTTGTGTGGCTTTAAAGGCGTATGAGTCTTTTAGGATCAAAACAGTTTTTCATTTGGATTTTTTATTTTCTCAGTTATGATCAATTTTATATTCAGGGGAAACTCTATAATTTCTGCAATTCTTGCGACTTAAGGGTATTTTGGTAATTTATTTGAGTCTAGAATCTTCTAGGAGATCCCAAGTATCTTAAGTTTTATTTTCTTTGGGTCCAAGTTAGTATTTTATTAGGTTTTAGTAGGAGTCCTAATACTACATATACCAGGAAGAGTCTTTATGTATATTTGTGCTCAATGTATTCAAAAGAGATGGGAGTTGATTAAAAATATTTATCGAGTATTTTGAACATAGAGGCACATTGGCCTTTGTAGGTTCTCTTCTCTCTTTCTCTTCTCCCTCTTTTCTTCTTCTTCTTGTCTTTCTTAAAGTACTGTTCATACAGCCCCTAAACACCAAAAAAATCTCTTTTTTTCTTGTTCTTTATAATCTCAAATCAAACCCTTTCTTTTATTAATCAAAACCCTAAATTCCTACATACTTTCTTCTACCAAATAGCCATCAAATAACTCATCAAACCACCTTTAACCCTTTCTTCAAAAACTCTAAATCTATTTCCACAAATTCTCCTAATCCTTAACCTACCACAATCACTCGTAGACTAATGCCCAATTTGTCCCAAGTCAATCAAATCGTAGGATCATATTAAGAATCGTAAAATTCTACTTTATATATATATATATATATATATAGAAAAATACTAGCAATCATAATTCATAACATATGTTATAGAATCATTGGGAAAAAGTAAAATTTGATAGAAATTACTTATATATAAGGCAATAACTACAAGTACCAATTTATACAAATACATGAATAAATGAAAATTTTCAAACTTCAAAGTTACAAGATTTTTTTCCCCTCAAAGGAAAGATTTTCATTAAGAAAAATTAAAAAAGTATAGATAGATAGACCAGATCAGAAACCAAACTAGAAACAGCAAACTAACCCAATGCATGAACCATAGGAAAAACAACCCAGAGTCAGAAACATAGGCAGAAAAGAAAACTCAATCCTTTAAATCCAATCTCAAACCCCATTCAGACCCAGCTGATTCACAAGAGTTGAGGGGAATTGGGAAGCCATGAGTGGACCCTCAACTGGCATTCAACAGTCCATTTTGCTAACAAGTAAGCAGCCTTGTTAAAGCACCTCCTAACCCAGAAAAATCTAATCCAATCACCGCTCCTAGAAGCCGCCGCAAGCTCTCTACAGTATTGGCTTGTTTGCAAAATATCCCAATTGGGAATGGTGGAAGGATTTTAAAGGACAAGTAAATATCCTAAACTTTTTCCAAGTTACAAGTTCTAACACCACAAACTTACATAATATCCCAAACTTATTCCTAAATAAAATTTCCAATTTTTTTTTTCCCTAACTATGCTCAGCTCCAAGCAACAATAAGTTGTGAACAACTTAGGTTAGGTGATGAAATGAACCTAGGAGCACAACAATGAACAAAATGCAACGAAATACAGCAAAACATCCCATAAAGCTACAGAGTATATTAACATAAGCCAAATATGCAGACCTGAACTTTGAGACAAACAGTTACACAGCTTTTAAAGAAGAAGCTTGTAAAAATAGCAACATAGTAGTACTGGAGCTTGTATTGTATCTATTTTTTGCAATTCAAAAATGAGTTTGAATTGCTTAAATTAGATTTTCATATACATGATGACTGAATGTAACAAAAACCCATTTCCTAAAAAACAAGTACAAGTTGTTAAAAAACACTCCAAAACCCATTTTTAATTTCTCATGCATAATGATCACCGAACAATTCAATTTCTGTCATATTGAGATCAGAAACTTAGTCCCAACAAAAAGCATGAACAAATCAATATATATATATATATATATATAAATTCACTGTAAGAGTGAACAAACCCAACAAAAAATAGTGAAAAATAAATAAATACTCACGAACTCGGAGTCGCAGCACCGGCACAGTTGTCGTCTCTCTCTCTCTCAGATTGTGCTGAATTAGGGAGTTTCGGGATTTATTTTTATTAAAAAAAAAGTCTATTTTTTCTCATTTTAATGGGCTGGGCTGGAAAAAAAAGACTCACCAAGGCCTTTTTTTTTTTCGTAAAAAAGTTAAGGGGCCTGTTTGTTACGTAGGTTTGACCCACAGTTTCCAATTTTTTTTAAAATACGCGTGGATTAAAAAGTGTATGATAATACATATAATGTTGTTTAAAAATTGAAAATATGTGTTCAAACACATATACCAAATAGAGCCTAAGTTTCAAAGCAGTTATTTTTTCGACATATGACTTTTCTATTAAATCATTTAATTTATTTGAATAATACTTATGAATAATTTTATATAAATTGTAACATAGTGGATTAAAGAATTTTATATAAATTGTAACATAATGAGAAAAAACTGATTGGGAGATTATTTTTGTCTTTTTCTCAATTTGGGCTCGAAATTGGAGGCCCAATAACTATACCATAACCTATTTAATCCCATGTAGTTGGATAGTGTAGAATCTCAGTAGTGTTGGTTAGGTGATCCTATCGCAATTCTACATCATACTTGATTCTATATCAATATGGATATCGATTCAAGGGGTTATGATTTAGGATTGTGATTTTGACAGCATTAAATTTTTGAGAAATGTCAAGAACACATATAAATCCACATTCTGTTTATATGTCAACTCTTAATTAGATTGCAATATTTTCACACGATCCACTATGTATACCTTGAAAATGCTGAAATCCGATCAAGAATTGACATATAAACAGTGTGTGAATTTGAGTGTAGGAATGAGTGTGCCCCTAAAATTTCTCTAAACTTTATCATTGCAGCCCTATCACATTTATGTTTTGTATTAGTGTCGGTGCTTTTTAAATAATCTCACATTCTCATTCATTTTGAATCTAATCTAAACCCATCTGGGTCAGCTCATTGACGCAGCATATTGGAATTGGGATGCCCATTGGGCTGATCCTTCCTAGTTGAGCTGACTTTTGTAGTAAACATAGGCAAAGGCCCAAGCTTTAATATGTCAGGTCCAATAGCTAAAAATATGGCCTTTAGTGGCTGAATGGGCCAAATGGAAGCCCAATTTTATTGAGCCCTAGTGTAAAGTAAGATGCAAGGCATGCACCCAAGTGGAACAAATCTGATTCGGTCGCAAAGAGAATGGATCCAAAAAAGGAAAAAAATTACAGCAGGTTTTAAATTCATGGATGTGACAGGTTATTAACAGTGAATATATAAAAAAATATTATCGGTGGTGGGTTCATATTAGAATTGATAATATTCTAGCAACTTAGAAATTATAACAGTGAAAGAATTATGTCTAAACGAAAAATAATCTTGACATATAAAATAGATATGTTTTATGATTTAAATTATATATTACAAATTTAAATGTAAATTTATTGCCACATCACTTTAAAATCTTAAATGATGTGGTCATGTGATGATCTATATATTGTTAGAATCAGAAAATAAAATGTTAACTATGAAATAAACTGATCTCCATTTGAAATGGAGAGGCATGAACTTATACAATAGAGGGACAAGGAGATAACAAGTAATAATGGATTAGTCTAGTACACTCCAACTCTTTTGCCCATTTATTTGTAGAATGGTTTCCTTTTTTTCTTTTCCTTGAAAATAAAAATATTTGTATCCAACTTTATGTTTTCAGACACAACAATAATAACAACAAAATCTTAGTCTCAAATTTTGTATCGATCATACAAGTATTCGGACAAAAAGTAAGAATATTTCTTTGTACACTTGTTTAATGGCGAGTGTTATAAATCATTAAATAAGCGTAGAATACATATTTGTTACTACCTCATATCATTTTCACAAACCCAGAAAGTAAAAGAAAAATTAAAAAGAGGGAGCCAAAAGAAAGAAGAACTTGTCAATCTTATGGAGAAAAGTTTGTTTCGTATGGTATTGTATCTAGCTGAGCTAGCAAGAGATCTGTTTTTTTTTTTTTTTTGACTTAATCTTTCATGCTTTCTATAGTGTAATTAATTCACATAATTATAAGTTAACTATCAAGTTTAATAAATTTAAATTGTGATATATGGTAGTCATTACCAGTACCACTGCTGAACTATATTTATTTTAAGATTACTTCCTTTTTAAAACGTTTTATGATAATTATAATTCGGTCTTGTCAACATATATTAAGTTATTAACCTGCCTCTTTCTCAAAAAAGAAAAGAAAAAGATATTAACCTGTCTAGGTTTCAAGAATGCTGTTTGTAACAATTAAAAAAAAAAAGAAGAAGTAAATAAATACATCAGCAACGATGACTCGATGAGGGAGGAATGCATACTCAATCAGTAGTTATATAAAATAGAGAAGAGTTATATCCACAACATTTTCATCATAAATCATAGATGGTAAGTTATTATTGGTTTTAATTTGAATACCAATAATAATCCGTAACAATCTATCATTTAAAATTTATTGTGAAAATATCGTGGACAACTCATTTTTTATTATAAAATATGTATAAGCATACGTATATATGTAACTCAAAACATAAATTATAATAATAATAATAAAAACCTTTGGCAAAGAAAGTCAATTTTGATTTATTAAATTTTAGAATTTTAATTATATTTCCAAGCATCCTACGTACCAAGATGGAATAGGTGAGCAGGTCACCTGATTTTAACAATTTAGTTTTATCTAACAAATTTTGCCTGGCCTAGTGGTAATTTCCCCCAGGCTATATTTATTAAAAAATGAGGTTTTTTTTTTTTTTTTTTTTTTGGGAAAAATCCTTTATGCTCTGATCGTATCTCGACGCAAGAGATTCTTTCTCATTTTTTTGCCATAATCTTCAAACTCAAACCATCAAGTAATTGCTAGAAAAGCAAATGAATTAAGCAATAAACCCAGGTTGATCTATCTTACTTAAAAAAAAAAAAAAAGAGTTTGATGACTCTCCTACCATATCTATAATAAAGATTACATCGTTAAAAAAAGATAATGTCAATTGTTAGATGAGTAACGTGGATTAGATTATATATATAAGATCCTCTTTTTTAATGTCTTCATTAATTATATTATTATTATTATTATTATATAGAATAATAATTACGATCATGCATGGGTTTAGATATATATATATATATATATATGTATATATATAATCTTCTCAAACCCAGCACTTGTTTGAAAGTCAAAACCTAACTCAAACAGTTTGAGCCTTGCTTTACAAAATTTGGAAAATCAGCTTTTATCGTACTAGTTGGTGATGCGGGTGATAAGGACATAGTGATAAACAACAGGATTAATCTTGTGCAGTAAACTCGATTATTGATTATGTAGAAGTAGAAATAGTTTAAGGCCTATATTATATATATCCAGCTAGAATGCGATAACTTGAGTAAAACCATGATAATTTCATTTTAATTCAAACTTTAAGGTATCAAACTTAAAAGTCAAACCATGATAATTTCATTTTAATTCAAACTTTAGGGGATCAAACTTAACAATTGACAGCTTATGGACTAAATTGGTATAGGACCAAACCACATGCGGGTAATTATAATTTTCCTTTATTGTGTAGAACAAAGTTGTTTATGAATATGTCGAGTATGATTCAAGAAAAGACTTACTTATTGTAACGACCATGTTCTAACTGTGTAGATATTGTCTGTTTTGGCGCCTATACCCCTCACGATTTTCAAACTTTTGGGGATCAAACTTAACAGTCAAACCGGGACAATCTCATTTTAATTCAGACTTTAGGGGATCAAACTTTTTCAGACTTTAGGGGATCAAAATTAACAATTGACAGCTTAAGGACTAAATTGTTATAGGACCAAACCACATGCAGGTAATTATAATTTTCCTTTATTATGTAGAACAAAGTTGTTTATGAATATGTCGAGTTTGATTCAAGAAAAGACTTGCTTATTGTAATGACTCTGCCCCAATTGTGTAGATATTGTATGCTTTGGATCTTATACCTCTCACGATTTTGTACTCCCCCAAAGCACACAGCAGTAGGGGAAAATGCCTCTACACACTAAAGGGAGGTCACTCCTTATAATGACATCCACATATGCTCCCCTAGGTGATGTGGGATTTCATGGATTGCAAGACTCCCCTTTTGGGTCTCTACAATCCACCCCCTTACGGGCACGTGCATCCTCACGTGTGGGGCCCACACTTCTGGCTAAAGCATGGTTCTGATACTATCTATAACGACAATGCTCCAACTGTGTAGATATTGTTTGCTTTGGGGCCCATACTCCTCACGATTTTGTTCTCCCCCAAAGCACACAGCAGTGGGGGAAAATGCCTCTACACACTAAAGGGAAGTCACTCCTTATAAGCACATTCTCATGTGTTTTCCTAGGTGATTTGGGATTCTATAGATTGCAAGACTCCCCTTTTAGGCCTTTACACTTATATTTGTTTGTTTTGTAAACAACCCAATCTTAAGTCTAAATTTAAGCTCGACTATTAAAGGAGCTAAGCTCAAACATTATATTGTGTTTGTGAATAGATCTATATAATATCAAACTATTATTTGTAGTTTATTACTAATATAAAAAAAATCTATTTGTAATAAAAATTTATAGATTTTATAAGGGGTAAAATTTAATAGTAATAGATACTATATATAAGAAAATAATAAGTTAATCAAGTAACTCGTAAACAATTTCAAGTTTGTTTGACTAGAAAATGAACTAGGCTCACGCGTCGAAATAAAATTAAATGAACAAACCTAAATTTTAAATACTTGGTTCGGCTCTAATTTTATGGAGGGAGAGAGAGAGGGGTTGGTTATTATATCATGAGTAATGTTTAAGTTGTATTATCACTAAATAATTTTCTATTTAGTGTGTATTTCGACAAATCTATTATCATATTACATTTTCATTTTATATCTTGTGCTATTGTGCGCTTGTAAAATTTGAAGATGATAGGAGATTAATAACTTTCTTATTTATTTAATGTTTAAATATCAATTAAACATTAAATAGTAAATAATATGTTATTAACATGGAATTTGATTCAATTAAAAAAAAAATTATACATATCTCTAATAGTAAATAATATGCTATTAACATGGAATTGATTTGTGCACTAAACTAATGAGAATATATAATCTGAAATTGAGATTTTAAAAATATAAATTTATAAAGAAAATATTGAATAATGTAACAATAATTAAAAGTTTCATAAACAGGATGTAACTTGTTCATGTTCTGGAAATACTAATTTTGTTTATGATATGAGGATCCTCATATCATAAACAAAATTAGTTTTTCTTCCTCCACAAAATAGGCTCAGGTTAAGAAAATGTTGGCATGCATGTCAATTTTTAAGAAACATAAGTAAAATAAATAAAGAAATTCTGGCTGTTCATACAGCACAGTGCAAGGACACTGGAGACTCCAAGGAAACAAAAAACACTAGTCAATTTTTTGGGTTGATCTAGAGTGCATGTCATAGTAAGAAAATATTTTTTTTTTCTCTCTTTAAATATTTCATAATTTTGAAGTCATTGCCTTTGCTTCATGGTGCTGGAACTTTTAAGAAACACATGATCTTGACCAAATTAAAGAAAATTGGACAATAGCTTTGCTGGGCTATCTTCCAGTATGAAACCTATTAAATAATTGCTGGTCCATTCTTCACAAAGAAAATCTCATGAAAAATATAATCTATTTGCTACTCTACAATATTGACAAACCAATAATTATTTATTATTATTTATTTGTTTGTTAATTTGTTTTGCATGTGGTGAGATTAATGCCGTGTTCAAATCTGATGTTTGCTAATTAATTATACTTAAATGAACTGGTCTAGTCAGTAATAAGAACAAGCGAAGACTCTAATTAAATAAATAAATAAATTGATACAAATTTTAACATTATTATTTATATGATAATAATAATAATAATAATTACATTACTTGTTCTAGTCAATAAATATCCTAATAGATTATATTCTTAAAATGCTGAATAAGAAATGTTAATATTTTTGTATATTGAGCCTATTTGCACGTGTTAGTGCGAGAAGAGGGAAGAGGGCATATTATGTACGCCGGATTCGTGCACTTTCATTATTTTACTATGCAAGTATCGTGCTATGTAACTCAAAAAATTATAAAATAAAATGATCATGGTACCCAAAAAGGAAAAAGAAAAATGAAGGGAAATTAAGAAGTCAAATTTGATTATAAGTTCCAATTAACTCAATTGGTAAAGTTTTTAATAGTTGATTCAGGTTGAATAGAAGATTTGGAGTTCATTAATCCTCGCTTACACCAAAAACCGATTGATATTTTGATCTAATAATAAATAACACAATTATCAAAAACCAACGTCATAAGTTAAAATTCTATATATTTAAAAATAAATAAATAAAAGTCAAATTTGATTAATAAATTGCCTGGTTTTAGAATACAATTGTTACTGCCCGTAAAGTCTTGGTAGCAAAGTAGAATAATCATTAAATGGATGTTGTCGGTTTAAATCTTATTAAGTATTATTCTAAGGATCAAATCTTAATCAAATAAACTATTCTTAATGTTTTAGGTTGAAATTTTAATGCTTACAATAAAATAATGTATTATTTTTAGTATTGTACACAAATCAGGATCAAATCTTAATCAAATAAAGTAATCAAGTTCTAGATGGTTTTAGCGTGGTTTTGCTCTGCCTCAATATTTTTTTGAATCCAACCTATAGCATAAGTGCTAGAGAAGCAATTCAATCAAACCCATTATTAAAGCCATCAACCAAACCTGATCTTAAAGAATAATTCAAACAAACAACTTTTTTTTATTACAAAAGGTTACGGAAATATATAGTTCAATAGTATTAAAAAAGAGGAAGATAATAATATCAATTGTTTTAAATGAGTTCATAGTATAAGATGCTATTTTTAATGTTGTAGTAGTTGTAACAAATACTAAGGAATAAGTTCATGCATGGGATTCAGATGGTGAATTACTCAAACCCAGCACTTTTGTCTGAAAGGGTAAAAACCCGAACTAAGAGAGTCTCGCTATATACATGTTTGAAATCAGTTTTCACCATACATAGTCACGGGTGACGATGTGGTATAATAGCAATCTTTCACATAAACTTTATTATTTTTAATGAGTGATTTTAGAAATATTACAAATATTATTATAAAAATTTATATGTCTACATTTATTGTTTGTATAAAATGTACAAAATTGTATGCATTTGCATGAGCAGTATACAATATTATACTCTGTTCATGCAAATGTGTACAAAGCACAATATTATACACATTTATTTAGTTTACAACTTAAATTGTACATGAATAGTAAATTAATAAACATAATTTTGCTATTATTATATGGATCATGTAAACGGATATCCTTCAAGCTATTGTTAATAAAACAAATTAGAAAAGTTTTAACATCACTTTCATGAGAAATATAAAATGCTGTCAGAAAAATTAATTGTTTTATCAATTTTGAATAAAAATTTCTATCGTTCTTAGCTCAAAATTTTGAATAAAATGTATCTAAAAATGGTTCCTAAACCAATGCTCTTAGGGAATTTGTTAACATTTCCCTTAATATAAGTCTTTTGAACTAAATTTTCATTTATTGTTAAAAAAAAAAGCGATTCTAATATTTAATTATTATGTTATTGAAGGACATTTATTAATATTTGTTGCATTCAATACTACGTGTTTTTATAAATAAAATAACACATTGATAATAAATTTAAGATTTTTTTTGAGGATTTAAGATTTTCTTAATTATATATGTGGAAGTGGACTGTTTAAGACTTGATTTTCTATAGCACGAGATACCTAATAAGACCTTAAACTGAAAATAGTTTAAAGGATTCAATATCATCCTGCCAAGTTTATCCTCTATTTTTTTTTTCTTGCTAGTTTCAATTTGATCATTTCCATTAAATAAGTGCTTCAATTCTCAACACATGGACTACCCATCATATTTATTATATTTTATAAAACCAAAGCACCCAAAAAGAAAAAAAAAAAAAAAGGAAAGCCAATTGGCTGGTTAATGTCTCAAGCAAAAGATTATTCTTTTCAGATTGCAGAAATGCTGGCATGCATTATGCGTTTTAACAATTTAAGTTAGTTAAACTTGATTAATAAGTTTCCCTTTTTTTTTGGGGTAATAAATAATAATAATAATAAGATTGAAGACACGACGTGCATAATGATGCAACTTAAAGAGTAAGACTAAGAAACACAATTCTCAAAAAAAAAAAAAAAAAAAAAAGACTAAGGGGCTATTTGGTACATGTGTTTATACATATGTTTTTAGTTTTTAAATAACATTACATGCATTTTCACACACTTTTTTACTTATACATATTTTCAAAAAAGCTGAAAACTGTTATTTAAATACAAAAGAGTAGGAGCCAGCTTTAATTAAAGTAGAAGCGTACTATGAAGAAATTCTGAGTTTATGCCACGATGATCTATACGTACCAAACGGGCCCTAAGAAACACAGGGTTGAAAAAAAGAAAAAAGAAAAAAAAAAAAAAAAAAAAAAAAAAAGAAAGAAAGAAAGAAAGACAGTAGCTTTGCTAGGCTATCCATGTTTGCAAATTATTCTATTGCTGATCTATTATTGAGAATAGAAACACCAAATCAATAAATCATATGGGTTTTGTCTATAGATCGACCAAGTGTGACACTTAATTTTCTTGATCAATTCACTAATGTGTACAGTACGTATAAATTTACAAGTCGTGCGCAATTAAAACAAAGAAAATGTCAGATCTTCCTGGCTTCAAGGCTTGGTTTTAACGATCTCACCCACTTTTTTCCAAACCTGGACCAATTCAAATGACTTGATTTTGATATTCATAACGACGTTTCTTTGGCACTTTGGCAGTATAATAATACCACAATAATATATCTGTGAATAAAATTTTTTCTATTTTGTGATTGAAAGTTGCTGTTGACAAAACCAGCCATGCACACATCATGGAAATTTTGAAATGAATTTCCAGTTCTTGAAAGTCTAAAGATTTCAAGCCACTGGAGAAGATACATGGCACTGTGTTTAGTAACCTATATATATTGTGGAATAAATTACATATTTTCTATCTACCACTTCTAGAGGAGCTTCGTATATTTGCTTGCATGTTCATGCCTAACTGTAAATCCAAGGATTTATAGCTTTGCTTAGAAGCAGGCAAGGCTGAAGGCTTAAAGATATTAGGCCTATTCTCTCTGGACCTGTCACTATGTGTTAAAGTGAAGCTACATGAATCTTGTTGGAAAGAGACTTGAGCAGGTACAGCATACCACTTTGATAATTGAGAGTTATTAACATGAGCATCTTGATCAAAGGGATTATTGAAACAAATCTGAGACTCATCATAGACTGTGATCTCTGATGAGGGACTGTAAAACCAAGGAACAGTACTGTTGCCATTAGAATTAGCAAAGGCTTGGCTGTAAGGTTGAAGGTAACAGTTGAGGCTGGCTTTCCTTGCTTGAAGCTGCAACCTTTTCTTCTTCATCCTCTCCTTCTTATGGGCATTTTGGTGACCCCCCAATGCTTGTGAGTTTGCAAACTCCTTGAGACAATATTGGCACTCGAACTTCTTGTCATCAAGGCCCCCAATTAAGCTCCTTTCCTTGGAAAGTTTCTTATCTCCTTCAGATGAAACTGTTGTTGTTGATGAGTTTACACTTTCATCTCCTTCTGCTGAGCCTTTCATGGTGCTCTCATCATTCTTACTAGGTGTTAACTCAACCCCAAATAATTTGAGCTTCTTCTCTGCATTAGAACTAGCAGAATAGCCATTTTCTCTATCCCATGTAGGAGATTGGAAATGATTAGAGTTAGAATTGGACTCAACCTTTGCCATCACTCTCAAAACTAGAAAAGATTTAAAAAGATATTTGTAGTACTGATGCACCGATTAGTTGTTTGGCTTCTCTTCCTTTTATAGTAACCACTATGGTTTCCAACGATGCATTGCATCTCAAGTTTAGATTTAATATATAATAATATAATAATCATGAATGGCACAAGCATAACCAAGGGTCAATAAAAATGAAATATAAAATAAAAGTCAGATCAGAGGAGCCGTCTCATGCAATATTGGTATAAAAAAAAATCTTTCTTCTTCTTGTTGTTGTTGTATATACACTCCAACTTTACCTATCAAAGAGGATTCAGTGTGTCTAATTAATTAACTAGGAATTCCATGGTCTATAAGCACTTAAAATAATTTAAGACATGCAATTGTGCTGCCACTTGGACATTTAAAACATATATTCCATGCTTTAAAAGATTGCTAAAGTATTATATTAATACCAAAAAGTCAAAGAAAAAATGGGGATGCAATCACCTGGAAGGAAGGGGCTCCAACTTTGCAACAAAATTCTCACTGTACTTCAATGCATATCTATGATTTTTCATTTTTTTAACTTTACAAATCAATAAGTCAGTGGATTCATGTATTGCCCTCTATTAAAGCCTAATCATATAATATACAGATAACTACATAAAAATTATAAATGTGGGTACCAAGTCCCATCTACTACAGTCTACAGCTCCTAATAAAATCCTATAAAATTCAAAGTTCTGTAGAAAATGTGAATAATCAGCACTTGATGAAGCTTCCTTTGTAATTATCCCTTTAGGTATACTTAATTAAAAATATAAGCCCAAATTAAATATGTCTATCTTGACCATGTTTGAAAATGCTTGCTCTTAGAATAGTAACTGAGATTAGTTGCTAGCTAACAAAGGAATATAAGAAAGTGGGCAATGATGTAAGCATATATACTAATAAGGGTCTTCAATGAGATCTGGGCATATCTTCTTAGAGCAGGCAAAGCCTATAATTTATACCCAAAAAGCATATTTTTTCAGGTGAATCAAGTCATCAACTAATATTTTTGTATAAGTAAGCAAAGCATTTGTAATGGACAGTTGTTCTAGTTGGACCCACTTTTTTGTGGGTTTGGGGACAATGTTACAAACTATTGGATTGTGTTGTTATTCCATTGTCTCTACCCAAGATCTTCCAAATGGTGGACTTCTTCATCCAATAGATCGCTCATGCTAATCAATTCCCACTCCTTTTTCTTGCTTTTTCCAGTGTATTCAAATTAACTTTTTCTTGCTTTGGAGGAAGAATTCTAAGGAGGCATGCTGTCATCAAGCATATCACTATCCGAACATGTGGAATAAAATGAGGCTATAATAAGAGGTGAGATTGGATTTTTGGTGGCTTGGTGGGTTGGTTGGTTGGTTTGATTGATTGATTTCGGCTATAATTTCATTTCATTAATCCACTGATTGATAAAGAGGATCATATGGTGGCCCCTACCATAAGCCACCCCTAAACACATGTTCCAATCCACTCTAATTTGCTTCTCTTCTGGACATTTACCACAAGAATTTTCTTATTTTATGGAATCCCAAAGAATGCCAATGTTGACTGTGGCAAAAAATATTATAAATTATTTATTTTGTAAACAAGAGAACGCAAGCACTGATATATAAAAATTATCTTATTGATCTGGTATATGTATTATTTTTCTTCTAACACATGTCTTATATAATTACTGAACTTATATGTCATGAAAGAAATGATGTATATTTTGGATGCACAATACTCATTTTCGTTAATATGACGAACGTATGACATGTTATATTCTTATTTTGAATCTGTAGCTGAGATGTGAAATTTTCCCTACTAATCCACTTTTGTTAATGGCCCTTGTACTTCAAACAACTGCATGCAAATCTGCAAACTATAATATCTTGAATCAATTGGTGTAAATGGGTTTTAAGAAATTTATGCGTCATTCCCTCTAGGCTCTAGCTGTCTAGCATTTTAAATATAATGAGGATAGTTTATGTGACAAAGTTTATCACACCCATGTTCTCAATACTTATGCATTGACTATTGGACATTATTTTAGTGAGAAAAAAAAAGTTAGTAGCAATATTAGTCCTATATGATCCCCCAATTACGTGAGGGTGGTGAAAGAAGTGTAGAAGGCACTTCAAATATTCATATCTAAGCGGTACAATAGAATACATGCCACCTGTCAGCCAATATACTGGAAAAATTGGAAAACAATTAGGAATAAGTCAAGCAGAATAACTAATAGAACTGGAAAAAAAATCATAAATAAACTCTAATAGGACAATAGAATACATGCCACTTGTCAAGCATCATATACTTAGGAAAATTGAAAAACTATAAGATAAGGAAAAACACTAGAAGAATAATAAGAATAATTATAATAGTACCAGGAAAAAAAACTTAATAAACTCTAATATAGGACAAAGACATAGTAGTACAAGATTGACCAAACCAAATTTACAACTACCAGTTTTGTGGAAAGAAGAGGCTCAGATCCTCAACAATTAATTAAGACTTAATTAAGAGTTCACTTTGTAGATAACAAGTACCAAGTACCAACCACAGGTCCACAGCTCACATTTGTGAAGAAGAATTCTTCTTCATTAGGGAGTCTAGGCCATAAGGGCAAGCATGTCCTAGACAAATTAACACACAGTATTCTCATATTCTGTGCCTAGCAATTGCTATGGTTAATTTGTTACCGTGGGCTGCACAATGTATGTTGAAATAGTTTAAAAATTTATAAATCCAATGGATATCTGTGTTCCCAGCATGAAGCTACTTCGCATCTTAATAGTCACTTGAACATAATAACATATAATTCTTGTTAAATATTACAAATCTAAATATGTATACAGGGCCATATCATTAAAATTTTTCATAACTTGACATTCTAGATGTTAAATTCAACTAATAAAATCTTAAGTAGTGATTTTAAAATTGTGGGTATACATGTTATCAAATGTATGTATATATGACACGTAAAAACCAAGAGTAAAAAACAGTTTCATAATAATATAAGTTGGTGAGATTTGATTACCGTCTACACCAAAAACTAGTTAATATCTTGGTCTAATAATAAAAACAATAATCATAAACGTACACTTTAAGTTAAAAACTAATATAGGTTGGTCTCCGAACCTAATTTGGCCAGTAACAAGGGAAGCTTTTTGGAATGAAACAAACAAGGGAACAGTGCATGTCATGTTTAGCCTACCAACGAAGATCCATGGAAAGAGGGTTCAATCATCAATGGTCTTCTTTGGGCGTGGTATTAAAGTTTTTCATGACTGTATCAGCAAAGCACTTTCATAATAATAATTAAAGTGTGTTTGTAATTATCCTCCGGCAGAAGAAAGAATCCGAGGAGAGATTGTCATAATATATATATTAGGGTTTTCATTGCTCTCTAATTTTAATTAGCAGCAAGGTTTTGATTCGTTGATGCGTCATATTCGATTTATAGTAGCTTTTTTGGGCAAAAGCATGTAAAGGGTCTTTATATAAAATTAGAAAACAATATAATTGTTTTGTCTAACTTTGAAGATTTGCATAAGGATATAGTGTGGTTTGCGCACTATAATCACATCATATTTGAACCAAATATATATTAATTAAGGTAATGGGGCGACTTCTGTCACATGTTTTTTTCTTCTTTTATTTTTTTTCTCTTTATTTATTTATTTATTTATTTTATGAAAGACTCCTTCACATGTTAAGACAGTGCATATTAAAAGGGCTACTAGAAAAATGAACAATATTAATAATAAGTATCCCATCAAAAAAAAAAAATAATAATAATAAGTAAACTTAGCGTGTACATGAACAAGATGCAAAAAGTACACATAAATGGCTTGTTTAAGTGTTAACTACCCCAACCAACATTACACCTTATAAATTTATAGGACATAATCTTTCACAAAAATAAAAAAATAAGAAAAAACATCTGATTTTGATTTGAATTTTATTACAGAATGAAAAGAGTCTAAATTTGGGGCGGGTTTAGGGTTTCTTAGGTTTTAGGTGGAAAAATAAAAATAAAAATAAAAAACAGAACAAAACAAAACTCAATAACATCAAACTCATACTTGTAGGCAAACAGGGAAATTAAAAGGAAAAGAAAAAGCCCCGTAAAGAAACTCTAATCTTTATAAACTAGCAATAAAGAGGATATGCATTTAGGTTATTAAAGTTGTTACAGCACTTAGCATTTGTTTGACTAATATTCAAATTTATCCTATTTTCGTGTTAACTTATATACAACTTTTTAAAGTTTACTTTTTTATAGATTTAATATACTTTTACCTATTTATTTTAAATTATCCAAAAACTGATCCAAAAATTGACACTTAAAATCGCCTCTGTGTATCTTTGATGACTTTTTTTACAAGTTTCATTACCAAAGAGACTAGCTTTACCTATATAGGTCTAAGACAAATTTGTAATGATGTTATTTTTGATTGTCTATTTATTTACTTTTTTTGGAACTTGGTTAGAAATACTAGATATGCCGCCCCATAGCTTGAACCCGTTCCCCCCATTCTCAACGACTCTAAAGCACTTAGTACTTGGGGAGGGACTAATCTATCTCAAATTCGGTTGGTTTTTCAATTGTCTATTTGAAATGATATATTGCTTTGAACTAAACTCACCTAACTTTTGAGATTTATGAGTAGCTAGCAAAATTGAAAAGTATAATTTACAGAAAAAATGATAGGTTAACGTTCGGTACAAAACTTAATTACACAAAGCAATGATAGTTTTGGAGGGTGGTGCGGGCACAAACAATTAAAGAAGAATTGCATTTTAAGAAACTCCTATGTATTTTCCATCAAATTAAGAACTATGCATCCATTTAATTAAGAAAAGACAAAGTCCTGTACAAGCAAATAAATGATTTTCGTCTGGTACGTTGTAACAAACTCAAGAAACCACATTCAATGTTTGGAGACAACAAGAATAGCTTTTCTTAAAAAAAACATAATCGCCCCAACAAACTCAGTTTGACTTCTCTTTGTTAGGAATCTGAATTCCCTGCACATTATTGTTTTCCTTTACAGATCTTTCCTCGTGGCTGCTGAGCCTTGTCTGGTTCCAAAATTCATTCACACTTTTTCTCCATTCACTGTATTACCACAGTACAAAGAATTGATTTGGCGTTTTACAAAAGAGTTGAACAATGAGCTTTTTCATTTTTCTCATGTGTTGGAATAATCTCCTCTATTGGTTTGAATTGGAGTAGGGTTTTCTCTGTTAATGGGAAATTGACCAGTGGCTGACATGATTGTTTGGACAGTTTCTATATAAGTTTGAGTGAGAGTAGACCATACTCTCTTGTAGTCAGGTTGTGAAAATTGAAAAATCAATTTTAGGCCAAAAGTTTTGTCGTTAATTAATGACATATACACATGGTAATAAAGCAATTCAAAATTGTTGATAATGTGGAAAGCAAGGATAAATTTGTAGAGAAAGTCCACAGACAAAAAAAAAAGTTGATAAAACTTTTCATATCAGCTAATGTGGCAGATTTTGTGTTAATAAGATTATGAAATTGTTTACTATTCGATTCATAAATGTATAATTTAAAATTTAATTTAAATTATTTATGATGAACGGATTAATAATTTCCAATTATTTTAATGTTTTGCATACATGGAGAGTATAAAAAGACAATGTGATTCAATCATGGATTTATTAAAAAAAATGCACTTAATAGAAAGTTATTAAATGGTGTAATTTGAACCAAAAGAATATAGGAAAAATGTTAAATTTGTTGCACACACACTATTTTACATAGTTTTACACACCCTAAAAAGCAACAAAAACTATGATTTTAAGCCATCATTTTAGTTGTTTTTTTTTTTTTTTATGTGTAAAACTATGTAAAACAATTTGTGTGTAATGCTGTCCCATCAAAAGTTGACCCATGCCCACACTATTGTGTGTATAATAATCATATTATTCATATATCTAATCATTCACACAAATCTATAAAACCTGAGTTTAGGCAACTTTCAAATTTCTATTGAATTAGTGAAGTAATATGGTGTATATTTCTACTTATTAATTATGATTGTATAGTGAATATGTTGCCTTTTCTTATCATATAACAAGTCTGATTAGTGAACACTACCTAACAATAGTTTATTTTTTTCCCTTATCAAATTACTCTCAAGTTATATTTTTGGTGCGACTTTTGCTAGAATCACACCATTCAATAACTTTTCATTACATTGCATGAATGTTAATTATAACAAATCTACAAGGGTTTGGGTTCAAGTTATACTTGATGCAACTCTAAGCAATGTTACACCACTCAATAACTTATTACCAATCATTGAATTACATGTTTTATATATTCTTAACATGCATGCCAAATTTCATGTCAATCAAATGTAATTTACCATTCGATCCACAAACTAATCTTTTATGCATTTTTTCAAATTACAAAAACTTGAATTTAAATAATTAATTGATGACATAGCTGTTGATCTTTGATCGCCTTGAAATTTTGCAAGCATAGAGAATATACAAAGATAATGTAATCTAACAGTAGATTTGTCAAAATTTGCATTCAATTAAAAACTATTGGTTGATGTAACATTGCTTAGAATTACACCAAGTGTAACTTAAACATAACCCAATCTACAATTGGATTATTTTGTCTCATCGCTTGCAAACACTAAGATGATAAAGATTAATAACCATCCCCTCTATGAATTTATGAATTGGATAATAAATTACATTCAATTAATATGAAACTTAACGTACGTATTTGAATTGAAGGGCCATGTCCACTCTCAAAATCCGTAAGAGGCTCAAGTTCCATCTGTGCACGGTGGCTTCTAACATTATACCAACTAGGAGCAAGCTTTGTCTAGGAAGATCACAGATGACTCATGTCCGCTCTGCCAACAAGCCAAGGAAACGGTATGCACCTCTTTAAGGATTGTGAGTTTGCAAAAAGAATGATTTGCGAGTATGTGGTGTCTAGACTCTCAGATGTTTAAGCACAATAAATTTAGAATTTGTGGAGAGCAACTCCTTTAAACCATGCAGCCAGCTCTGTGAATCAAATTTGGAGAAAATAGATTTCCAAGAGGAAGAGCAAAACTCACATCAAGTATTCCAGGTAAATAATGAGGGATTGACTCACTCAAGAGTCAAGAAGAACTCCCGTTGTAGCAAAGCGAAAAAATTTTCCTAAAATTTTTTATTAACCCCAGCATATCTCTCTCTCTCTCTCTCCTCCCACGCTCCCACCCATTTTGGGTTCTCTTTCTCAGTCAATCTCTTATTGTTACAGCCATGATTAGTGGCTCCATCTTCTGAACAATATGTGCCACCGTTATATTTTTTGTCTTCTTCTTGGACCCGGGGCTATGGAGGAAAATATCATCAATTGGGTGGCTATGGTGGCACGGAGTCGTTCTAGTAACGAAGTGGTGGGACAATGAGATTTGGATTGAGTTGTTAGAAAATTAATATTGAGATTGAATAAGGAACAAAGGAATGAGATTGCTGGAAAGTACATCCAGAAAGATAGGTAAAATTTAAAGACACCTTTCTGGAAAATTATATATAGTGACTGCTCTGCTTTAGAAAAATAAAATAAAAAGTAAAGAGAGCTTCAACTCTTTTGGCAGGCAATACCAGCCAAGAAGCAGGCATGCCTATAGTCAGAAAAGATACCACAAACACATTAACCCAACCCAGCCAATAAATCTATAGTACTTCAACTAATCCAAATCATATGGTACTTGCACAGCTTCTCCTAAATTCACAAGGGAATTTGCAATGATCACGACCCAATCATGTTAAGGTCTAATCAACTAAATTCAGGTACCAGCACAGTGGAAAAAACACAATTGTTTCTACTTTTAGTCTTTACATGGCCTCATCTACCTTTACTTTCACTTATCATGGCAAAAGGTCATAGGCAAACGAAAAAAAAATGATTGCGTCCTCCTTGATTCCCTCCGTAACATTTTATGCAGTAAATATCAGCTCCAGTAGACAAATGAAAAGATATCAGCTCCAGTTGACAAATGAAAAGAAACCAAACACAATTAATAAAAATGGTAAAAAAAAAAAATTAAACTACATCTTAAATTTTCTGCAAGATCTATTAATATCATTTCACAGAGGAATTCTTTCCATGCAAAAATGTGAGACCTGATTCATAGGCCGCTTTCACACCCAATTTGAGTAGGTACACAATATTCATTTCATGTAAAATACTCTCGATAATTGCTCCCCATAGCAAAAACGAACAGAGGATTCCAATCAATTTTTCTTTGAAACACTCACTGTCATGGTTGCCGTTTAGATCGAGGTGCAAGAGCGAGAAGAATCTTTTTTCTAGGCCCCTGCGATTCAAACATCCTTTATAAGAAACACAAACAGAATGTGATGATGCCTATGACATGCAATAAAATATTCACACAACACAAAAACAGACACAAGTGAGGAACATTCATAGTCACCCGACTACTTGTGTGCTTCTCCCACTTTCCAGGCTACCATTCCTGTACGAGGAGAACCAAATATGAACCCCCTCCCCCACTAATGGTAACAATAGAATTTTAAATTTAACAAATAATCAGAAACAGAGGAATTCAGGGGGGTTTGGTAGGACTTGGGTCCAGTAAGGCTTGAGCAACCCACACAGAGAAGACATCAGAGCATCTGTTTTACATGGCATTTAAAAGTAAGGTGCAGGAAAAAATTGTATTGAAGAATTGTTTTATTACAGAACCACAGCATTTGGGTCATCAAATTGGAACCCGCACACACTTAGGAGACAAACAGAGATCTTTACGTTAAGATATAATCATTGCAGGTCAACAGGCCATCACCAACATAGCTAGCAGAGTGGCTACTGACTAATGCCTCTAAACAACCAATCAGCTATTCATTCTGCTTTTGATTCAAATTAGATTAGTTATGGAGATTCCTCTAGTTTCTTCGTGCATAGTGACTATAGGCATTTGACACAATATAATGTCATACACATCATCTCAAACTTCATGTTCTTAAAGCACCTATTAATACAAAAGTAGCTTGACGATGCATTTTTATTTTTCCACTAAGGAAAGAGAAACATGGCACTACATAATGTGAACTTAAAATGAAAATTAACAGTGGTCAGGAGACAGATTCCAACTAGAATTGTCAGTGAATGTAGTGATCCCCTAACTACAGTATCCCCCCCATATAATCTGATTTTCTACTTATAAAAAATAATCTGATTTTGAGTAGCATATTTATACGCAGGAAGATTTACAAGTTGGTCTCCATAACACCATACACAATGCCGATAAATTGGATAATCTATACATGCGTCTTCATTTGCTACTGAATTTTACGGTTCATTAAAATTTTGAAAATTAGAAAAGAAAAATATAATAGGTTGATTTTTATTTTTATTTATAAATAAATAAAAGCTGAGAAAGAACAGAACAGAAAAAATATACCATAGGGATCCCCAGTTCCTTGAGGTCATGTTCCCCCATCTGCTTCAATGCAGTCATATCCACCTAGAAAATAAGTCAAATTTATCAATTATCATCTGAATTATAAAGTAAGCAGTAAAAGATTTATCTTTGTTCAATGCAGAATACTTTAAAACCTAATAAAACGTTTAAGGTTTTGGCCATTCAATTTAAAATCCAATTAGGAATTAATGATTTCATATGATGATCATATGGCTACTGGCTACAGCACTTGAAAATTAAAGAAACATGATCTCATCCAATACAATGACTAGGAAACAACAACAACAAAATAAGGATGAAAGATAAATTTCAGACGTCTTGGTGGTCCACCAAACATGCTTGATAAGCAACCTTTCATCATGCTTGAATTTCTGATGATCCCTCCACACCATTACCTATAAGCTGAAGACTTCTCATTCATAACCATTTCCATGTGACATGATGTGCACAGGATATGTGTCAAGACCTTATGAAATCACTGCATGATTTTACAGTTTTATCTAAACACAAATCAAGAGAGATTGTAACTCCTACCAAATAGAGAGAAGGCAAAAGTATTATTCTAATGATTGTAGAAAAACACAGATGAGTAGTGGCATGCTCAAACTATAGGAATCAATTTTGAATTGTTAAAGCATAGTTCATATCTCAGATCTTCACCACATCAATTCACTAATGAATGTATTCTCTATAATTATCAAATAGGAACAAGTACGTAGAGCAAGAAATTTTTTTCTTCTTATTTAACTTCATTTTACCTTTTTAGCAAATCAAATGTCCAAATAACCCATACCTAAAGCATTGATTACATTTTGTAGCATAAAAGATTAAGCTCTTAAGCAGCCATAAAAGTAACTGTCCGATGGAATTAAGAATATAACCGTGTAACTGGGAGATTTTAGTAACTAAAAATCCAATCCAAGCCAAATACCATTAAAAATTGAGTGCAGTGAGCCAAACCTAAATCATCCAACCTTTTATTCAAAAAAGAACAAAACTACTAATAGTATGATTTTTGAGATTTTTGTGACAAAGGTCGACAAGTAGACTATAGAGGCTATGTCAATTTAAGGAATGCTTAGATTTGCACCTACAATGGGTGATTATATCTGACCTTGTATTCCATTGATAATGACAGGCTTTGAAAATTAAGATTTTTCCAATGCTGGAGATAATTAAAACATGTAGAATATAAACAAAAAATCCTGTGATATGTTGGAAAATTTTACTTAGATTAATTCAATGAATTTTTTATCGTAGAAAAATGAAGGTGAGGCACAAAGTTGAGTTGGAAAAACCTTTGTCTTTTTTTTGGATGAGGGAGAAGAGGGATGGGGGAGGGTGGAATGAAGAGACATATGCTTTTAAACAGAGTTAAATACAATTGAACCAAGAAAATTACAAATAACTAGTAATATTTACAAAATTCAGTAAAAAATAAAGAGTAGTGTTTTTATGGATATCAAGCACAACAACCAACAGCCAAGTATTTTCCTCTTTAAAAGGTAAGACCCATTTATTGGATCTTACTACTTTGAAATGATTTTCATGTATTTCAAAGATTATTCCTCCCAGATTCTCATATTTAAAGAAGCAGGGGGCATGGGTAATGTGGTGCATTAATCACAAAAACAAATGAAGTACAGTGAAACTATGTAAAATAAATAAAGAAATATAATTAAAACCTAACATTATTTTTGTTGTTTATTCCCATTGGCCATTGCATAGCATGGAGCTTTATATATGGTGAAAATGGGTGACTTTCACTCTTTACATAAAATTTTGCATGATTCAGGACATCAGAAAATTCTAGATATTTGTCAAAGTAGGCAACCGAAGAACAAATAACATACTTCCTCAGCCTTGAAAAGAATGACATATTTTCCCAATCCCAGTGACTGTAACAAGCCATCAACAGTTTGCTGTTCATCACCCTACATAACTCATCAAAAACAAAGGTTATCAATTAGCACACAAGTAAACTGCCATTGTTTGAAAATGAATAGAAAAATATATTTCAAAAATAATAATAATACACTTTTAGTGGCATTTCATCCAAGTAACCAGGAGATTGATAGAGTTCAACCACCTAGATTCCCATTATTTAGAAGTAGCAAAATAAGTAGTACCATATATGAACTCTTTTGTGCAAGGCTGGTCGGTGGTGCATGTGGTGGAGGAAGTTGTCCGAGAGGAGGTGGCACAGGCTTGGCAGGTATTGGAGGTACTGCAGGTTTTGCCATGAAAGGTGTGGTACTCATAGGTCCTGAAGTATCAAAAACTTCTTTGCTCATATACGGAACTGATCTTAAATCATGTGTCCTGTTCAAAGGCCTTCTATGTTGTTCTTCCATGTTCCTAGGTGGGGAGCGGTCCCTAGAAGCACCCATACCAACAACTCTATCAGGCGATCTTCGTCTTAAATGATCCAACGTCCAAGTAGAATAAGAACTTCTCACTGAGTCCATCCGAGGCAAATCATCTGCACTTCTTGTAGGAGGAACTCGCCCCAAGAAACCTGTGTCTTTTGGTTCGGGCGGGCGCTGCCTTGAATCAACAATAGGTGCTGGGGGTCGAACTGCCTTTGACAGCTTCTCGCGAAGGTCACCACGGTTCTGATCATCATCACTCTGAACTCGTCTAAATGCATTTTTTTGCATGAGTTTATATCGGAGGTCATCTCTACCAATGCGCACATCTTATTTTTTTAATGGAAGTGACATTAGTAATGGAAAACTAATACAGAATAACAGAAATGTAATGATATTGCGATTGCTTCAGAATAAACTTACTACCATTCGAACCATTAGCACTCAAACTTGGTGAACTAATATCTGATCGTTGTCTGCAAATGGAAATTATAACCATAAGCCCTTATGCAAGAAAATGGTTGAAAACACCATGCTCAAAAAACCTATGCATAAAAAAAAACCCCGAAACCTTGTCTAGCTCCATAACCCCACTTATAAAAATGTTGAAATTTTTTCAATTATCCCATACATAATATATAATTCGTAAGCACCCAAATGAATTAAGGACTTATAGAAAGTTTGTTATTGGTATGTTACACTTACACATACACCCAGTAGGTTTTGAACCCACGACCCACGACCCACGCCCGTCATTACATTATAATACGAATTAGAGCTCACTGGTGAGTGCATATTGAAAGTTCAAAACACGTAAATAGCAAACAAGCGGGAAAGGCTAGTAGCCATATCATATGATTAGGTCACCACAATGGATTAAAAAAAGAGGAGAGCAAGACACACCGTTTGTTGTTAAGTTCACTTCGATGCGACGCGGAACTATCTGCATTACTTCCTAATCTATCTCTCACAGACCGCTTAGCCCCAGCCGCGTGCACAGAATCAGCATTCGAAACACCCGATAATTGAGCAGCCCGCTTTACTACCTGTTAAAATTGATTGGCACACAAGAAGTCAATGCACTTATAGAACACCACTCTGAATCAAGTTATACTATCCCCAACTCCCCGAAAAGTCGAAAACCTAACTTTCCCCACTTAGGTTACCAATAAAATTGAACAATTAATTCAAAAATAATAATATATCCACTGCTCTATATTGCTTGTATTACCCAATAAAAAGAACTAGTTACACTAAAGCTCAGTTGCAACAGCCTTAAATTAGGGTTTTTTTTTTTTTTTTTTCATTTCATCATTTTCTCGGAAACCAAACAGAGAGTTAAACAATAATAATGTTCTTCCATTCAATTAAAACGAAATCAATTTAAAAAAAAAAACAAAACCCTAGAATGAGGAAATAAAACCCTAATAGAGAGATTTAGAAACCTGGCCACTACGCCCAAGAGTGATTGTGACTCGGCCACCACGAGCTTCGGCCATGCTCAGAACCCGAAACCCTAGTTTCGAATCAGCTACTCTGGCTCCTCCAAATCCAATACGTATCGAATCGAACAGTTTCACGAAGCATCACCGACTTTAACCCAACCACACAGAAACCCTAATTTTCTCGCTCTCTCACTGTAAACCCAAATATTATTTTGGCTTCGCTCAGAAAATATTGCACTTCCTTGATTTTCTGGGTTTTTTTTTTTTTTTTTTTGGGTTCAGCAAAATTCGAAAATTTTCGAACTGGGTTTTTGATTTTTGAAGAAATGGAAAAGAGAGAGAGAGAGAGAGAGAGAGAGGTTGTTGGGAAGGAATTGGGTGGAAATGAGAACAGGGAAAGCTGGAAGTACGCCCTGTTGGTTGGGATGTCTGATGTGATTGTGTGTATGGGATTTGATCAGATTGAATAAGGGACGTTTGATTAACATTTAACGGACTGTTCTCTGGCAAGTTCCTTTTATAAAGGGATTTGCATTTGCTTTGTAATAAAGAGAATTAGGCCATTTTTGGATTTCTTTATATAAATGTAATGGATGAATAAAATAGAAAGGAAATGCAATATATAGTGTTTTTTTTTTTTTTTTGGCGAGAGTTAATAAAAAAAATATAGTAGTTTTATTATATATTTTTTAATCTTTTATTTGTTTTTTTTTAAATATGAATGAAATTGGTATTTCAATTATATTTCATATATCATTTTTTGTATTTCGTTTTATGCTCTACTAAATTATTATGTGCCGCTTTCTCCAAAAAAAAAAAAAAATTTATTATGTGTCATGTGTCTAATTTTTTTAATTTTAAATTTTAGTTATTTTATATGGAAGAAAATTATTATTAATAGATTATAAAATAAAACACAAAAACCGGAATTAAGGATTGAAACTAATTTTTGAAACTAATTATTTTTAGAAGGATTGAAACTAAAAAATTAAATAAAGAAAACGTGTAAATAGACTCAACACAAGAGGGCCTCAAACTTTCAAGCTTTTTTTTTTTTTTTTTTTTTTTTTTTTTTGAGAATCATGTTGGTGTTGGGGGCGGTTTACACGCATAGCCACTTGTTTTCTACTGGAAGTGTGACTCTGCTAGATCCGGATTTGTTTTGGACAGTCCAATCCGAAACTCGACATTGGGCCGCATAAATCAATGGCTTCCGATGCATTTTTAAGCCTTCAAAATAGATAAACTCCAAAGTCTTAGAATCATGATAATGATTAAAATAAATAAATAATATATTTAATTGGATAGATTTGATTAAATGGTGAGTTGAAAGTTATTATTATACATATTAAGTGATATCCAATATTAGAAAGTAATTAATTAATTAAGTGTCATAAGTTCAATAATGGGATGAGTCCAATAATCCATATCCAGCTATGGTATTGTTCATGTCCAATATAATAAGAAATGCCCAGTAATGGCTTATGTCCAAATAATATTTTTTTCAAATGTGGTAAATCAATTCATTAATATGTATGTTCATTAATGAAGCATTAGTGAATCCATGTTTATTAAATAGTGAAATAATATTAAAGTATTTTGCATCCAGCGGTACAATAATAGTGGGTTAACATATACTTAATAATGTAATTTCAAAAATGGAGAAAACATTGACTTTTCTCTTATGTTTCTAACTCCAATGGTGTAGCATCACTTTGTTCTTTATATAATTTGTGGCTCCAACCATATAGCGTTAATGAGTTGATAACATTCCAGCGACAAAATAATATGAGTACAACAGTACACTGATAATAAATTAAAACATATTCAATAGTATAATTTTGGAGATAAAAACATAATGACTTATCTTCACAGTTTGTAGCTCCAGCCGTAGAACAGCAGTGGACTTATGACATTTCAACAGCATGATAAAATGAGCCTAGCGGTACAATATGATATTATGAGTCCTTCCATGGTGACTTCATGATTGAAGAGGAAAAATGGGTGTAACTGGAGGGAGAGAGAATATATTCAGCTATGTGCATACGTTGGTTAAGTTTATCCCCTTTTTTCGTGCACTTAAATGACTTTCCCCATGTAATACTCTTTTAGTTTTAGTCAAATATGAGTGATGTTGCCTTCCATGAGAATAACTTTTAATATTATAAGTTTTTGCCTTTCATAAGAAGGGCTTCTAGCATTATAAATATATGTCTTCCATGAGAAAAGGCTTTTAGTAATAAGTTTTTGGAAGAGTGTTTGATATGTTTTAAAATGTGTAAAGATGGTAATATGTATAGGAATTATATGTAGATACTTTATTGGACATGAATCTTGTATATGTATACTTTGTGAAACATGGAGTTTATATGAGAAGTATGTATGGGTATTTTGTGAGGAATGTGTTTGTAAATAAATGGAAGTGTGAGATAGATAATACGAAGATTAAATATAGTAAATATATGAGATTATAACTGTTGTTGGAGTGGTTTTTTGTGTTATGTCATGAGTTATGTTACTTTCTAAGGAGAGAGATTTTGTATGAGAAATAAAGAATGAGATGGAGATGCAGGTGGCTTGATCCTCTTTATATAGAACCAAGCATGTAACTAGATTAGAACTAGTTAAAGGGAAATTTAGCAAATAAGGAAAAGTCTTTGACAAAGTAAGTGGTTTCATTAGTGGCTTTTTATTTTTTAGCCAAAAGAAGAAAGTTTGAACCTTTAATGCTGCTGTTACAACTGTCAATCACAGTTGTCAGCTTTACAGCAGTAGCTACTTGATGATGTCATCTGAATGACATCTTCTGCTAGAGGAAAATATTTAGCATTAAATTCATAGTTTGGTTAAAAATGGTAATATAACCTTTATGGGACCTTCCTATTTCTGGTACTGCAACTGGAGGCTAAGGATCTTAGCTTAAAATGGTAGGATTTCTTTTATGGGATCCTTACTTCTTTTGGTATAGCAGGTAGTTGTTGGAATTGGGCATTAATGAGTCGATGATGTTACTTTTGGACATGTGTCAGTTGCCTAAGCTGCTGCTGAAGCTATTGTTGGTATTTTTGGCTAAGTTTCATTTTTTGGAAAATTATATGTTTAATCCATATAATTTTGGTAAGTAATAGACTAGTTGGTTGATATTTGATAAAGTTTTAGAGATGTAATTATGGTCTCTTTGTATTTTAACCAAATCTTGGAGAGTAAGGAGAGCATTTAATGCTAGATATGAGATATTAATATATATATTTAGTAATGTGTTTGGAATTGATTTAAATGAAAATAATAATAATATAATTTATGTGAAATAATATAATTATATTTTTAAACTTATATTCTATGATGAATATTAATTTTTATATAAAGAGCATGAGAAGTTTTATCATTTTAAGTGTTATGTGATATGAGAAGTTTACCAAAAGTTATTTATCGCACACTGACTAATCAGAGTTCAGGGAATTGGGGAAGACATGTCAAGCAACATGCCAAGTAACATGCTTTTCGTTTATCAACTTTGAACCACTAAAACTTTACTGAACATACTTCTTGGCCCTCCAAATCACGACTCCCAAAATTCTCCTGATGAGACTCATGAGCTTGATACATAAGCTGAAAATGAGATGATGTGTCATGAGCTTGAACCATGGGCTTTGACACCTTTTTGTGTAAATATGGGCTCTTTTGAGCTTTAAAAGAGATTTTTCCAAAATTCATGATAATGTTGATGTGGTACAGGTTGCTAATGAAATAAAGCCATATGACGTGAAAAATTTATCCTCAATAGCTGGTAAGTTTTATTAATCAAGAATAGGCTTATCAGCCAAAACAAGAGTACAAATATCAGGAGAATAGACTCCATCCAAACAGTTAAAGAAGAGCCAAATCTGGCTTTCTTTGCCAAGGCATCGGCAATGGAATTACCTTGCCTATAGATGTGTGAAAAACTATAGCTCTCTAGAGAGTTTACATAAACCAACATATCTTGAATAAGATGGCCAAAAGCAAATTGAAACATATCACCTTTCCGAAGGGAATTGATGACAATTTCCGAGTCTCCTTCCAAAATAGAATTGCGAAGACCTACTTCCTTGACAAAAAGGGCAGCTCGCCTAATTGCTAGTAATTCCAATTGAGTAACAGATTGTGGTAGTGAGATTTTTTCAAATAATGCTGCTATGACTACTGCTTCATGATTTCGAATGACTACACCCAAACCCGCTTTGCCTAAGTCGTGGAACATGGCACCGCCGAAGTTTGTCTTGTAACCATTCCTGTCAGGTGCTATCCATTTCTCCCTTGCAGTTTGGGTTTGCTTCATCCTGGTTTGTGGGGTAGGTTTAGGGAGATATAAGTATCTCCTTGCTTCGACCACAACCCGATTCAAGGGGAGTGCATCAATATTCAACCTGAGCTTGTTTCGCTGAGACCATAGAAACCAAGCGGTGACTACAAAGAGCTTAAACATGCTGGGTTTTTCGAAAATCAATTCCACGAGGTTTTTAAATGTTCCCATAGAAGCTTTGTTTCTGTCAATCCAGTGGAAGTCCACGTCCCAAACCTAATAGAGAGAAGCATAGTCCTAGAGTGTGTGTAAAACTGATTTAGAATGAAAGAAGCATTGATGGCATGTGTCTTCAGTGGTGATTCATCGTTTTAGAAAATTTTCTTTTGTAGGTAGAGCATTAGAGCAGGCTTTCCACAAGAAGTGCTTGATTTTTCCTGGCATTTATGATTTCCAGATTTTCTTCTAAAACCCCTTGACACTCTCAGAATTCGACACTGAAGCAAGCTTTGTCAAATCTGTTTCACACAGCCACTAGTAACCCGATTTTACCATATAGGATCCATCTCCACTCCTAGGCCAGTATAGGTAGTCGGGTTGCATTGAGGAGCACAGGGGAATAGCTTTAATTTTCTGAGCTTCAAAGGGCATGAATTGGCTATCAATAGTGCTCACCTTCCAACATTTTGTTAGTGGATCAATTAAGGCAGAGACCATGGCATTTCTGAGAGAAGGTGCTGGTGATGATTGTATTCGGCCTTGTGTGTTCTCCTGGTAGCCAGTTTGATTCATAAATCCTGATTTGGGAGCCCTCTACCACTCTCCATTTTGCACCTTGCTTGATAATGTTTCTAGCGTGGAGGATGCTTTTCCATGAATGAGCCAAAGGATGCTTTAGCTTCAAACACAAGCCCATTTGGAAAAGATTTTGCTTTGAAAACCTTGTAAAAAAGGGAATTTTTATCATGTACCAATCTCCAAACTTGCTAGGCAAACATTGCTTCATTGAACTTGCATAAGTCTTTGAAGCCAATTCCTCCCTCCAATTTTGGTTTGCACAAAGTTTCTCAATTCTTCCAGTGAACTTTTCTCCGGTCTCCCCGTTGTCCCCACCAATATTTTCGGATCATCATCTCAATCTCTTTGCATAGGCCTACGGGTAGGTGAAAGCAACTCATAGCAAAGGTAGGGATTGCTTGCACCACAGCCTTGAGAAGAATTTCTCTACCTGCTTAGGATAGTAGTTTTTCCTTCCACCCTTGGGTTTTTTCCTACACCCTCGCCTTGATGAAATTTATGCTAGCACTTCTATTCCTGCCCAACACAGCTGGTAGACCCAAATATTTTTCATACTCCTTTATCTTCGGAACCCCAAGGAAATTTTTTATGTAAGTTTTTACCTCCATGGTAACAGATTTGCTAAAGAAAAAAGTGGATTTTTCCTTGTTAATACGTTGTCCCGAAGCATGCTCATACAAATCCAAAATTCCTTGGATTCTTAGGATATCACTGATCTGGGCACGACAAAAAAGGAGACTATCGTCAGCAAAATATAAGTGTGAGATTTTGGGACCATACCGGCAAAGAGAATATCCTCTAATTTTATCTTTATTCACTACTTGTTGGATAAGGGCATTAAGACCCTCAAGCATAGTAGAAAGAGGTATGGTGACAGTAGGTCACCTTGTCGGATGCCTCTTGAAGGTACAATATTCCTTTTTGGCTCACTATTCACTAATATTGAATAAGAGACTGTGCTGATACACTCGAAGATCATATTTATCCACTTTCCATCAAAGCCCATTTTTTCCATCAATTTCAACAAGAATGCCCATTCCACTCTATTGAAGGCTTTACTCATGTCGAGCTTAAGAGTCATAGAGCCTATTTTTCCAGATTTCTTTGTTTTCATGTGGTGGAGAGTCTCGAAAGCAACAAGTATGTTATCTAAAATTGCCTTGTCAGATTGGAAAGCACTTTAAGATTCAGATATAATATCAGGCAAAATCAGTTTTAATCTATTTGTCAATACCTTAGAAATAAGTTTATACAAAATATTACACAAGGCTATAGGTCGAAATTCAGTTACCTTCTCTGGACTTTTCACCTTTGGAATAAGAGTTATATAGGTGTGATTTATACCTGCTAGAATGTGACCTGAAAACATCACCACCAATTTCCTTCCAATAGTGTTGGAAAAAAAATAAGGGGCATTCCATCGAGTCCCGGAGCTTTCAGGGGGGCCATTTGGGATAGAGCAACATCCACTTCTTCCCTTGTAAACTCTCAGCCAAGGAAGGAATTCATGTCATCAGTGACTGAATGTTGAACTAGCTGGCAAACAGTGTCAATCTCAACAGGATTGGAAGAGGTAAACAAGTCGGTATAGTACTCCACCAAAAGTGTTGATACGTTCTCATTTCCTGTGCACATATCTCCATTTGAGTTTTGATGCCCATGAATATTGTTACGCCGAAATCTGTGTGAAGCCTTGCTGTGAAAGTAGCTTGTATTTTTGTCACCTAATGTAATCCAGTGAGATTTTGACCGTTGGTGCCAGAGTTTCTGTTCTGCTGATAGTAGGATATTAATCTCATGCTTTAGTAGTTGGACAGTGTCAAAGGTATCCCCCTACAATGCTAGAGTTTCTGCTTGTTTCAAAATTTTTTTTTTTCAACTAGCTGCCTTGTAATATTCCCAAAATTCCTTTTACTCCACCAACGCAAACTGGTTTGACATTTGCTAATTTTTTCTATAACATTAACCATGGGAGAAGACCCACAATTATACCTCCAAGCCGAGCTTACTATTTCATGGCAGCCATCATTTTCCAACCATACCTGCTCAAACCTCCATGGACGTTGTTTCCAAATAGTGATTCCCATTGGGTGAATAATGATTGGTTTGTGGTCTGAAGTATCACACTTATGAGTGGTCACCTTTGTAGTGGGGAATAAATTCAGCCAATCTTGCGATCCAACAGCCTTGTCAAGTCTCTCCCATATTGTTGTCCCATTCGGATAATTCTTGTACCATGTAAATTTATTTCCCCTACGAATTCCAAATCGATGAATTTATACTCATCAAGAACATCATGAAAATCTTGCATCTATTGGTTTGGTCTAGGTTTGCCACCAATTTTTAATGAGATTTTGTAATCTCATTAAAATCACCAGCACATAGCCAAGGTAGAGTGAATTGTTGTTGCAACCATCTCAATTTTCTCCATGATTCAATGTGATTTTGGGTCTCCGGATAGCCATGGAAGCTTGTAAACCTCCAACTGTCCTCTTTCCCTTTGTTTATGATAGCATCAATATAATTTAAAGAAACATTTTCCACCAGTAAATCTATATCCTTTTTCCAGAACAATGCTAATCCCCCCCCCTCTTCTGATTCTGCAAACTCTAAAAGAACCGCCAAATCCTATTTTACCTTTCAAACCAATTAGTTTAGCTTCATCTAGCCATGTTTCAGCTAAGAACACAACTGTAGGATCTTGTGCCCAGACTAGATCATTGAGCTCTCGAATTTTCTGGAGGTTCCCAAGCCCCCGAAAATTCCAATAGAGTAGACTCATTACCCCTGGCGGGGCTGGGAGGCAACCACCGCCAATCTTGATTTTGTCGATTGATCGTCAGAAACTAATCTTTTTTTGCTAGGAAAGTCAAACCAGTCATTTGAAGTGAAGGGATGTTTCAAAGAAATAGCTTCATTTAGCCCTAACTCACCTTCGTTATTTGGGCGTGATATCCTTTTCCAAGTCCTAAGAGTTTGAACGCAATTTTTCAAGACCTTACAAGGGAGACACGGGGTAACAGAAGGTTTGGAAGTGGGGGCATGCGGTGGCACGTGATCACTTAGAGTTAATGGTTGTAGGAATGAGGCAAAATTCTCATTAAACGTATCCAAGTCAACCTCAGCAACTGTTGCCCTCGCATTGAAGAGTTTCAATTCGTGATTGTTGCTTGCCTCGCTGTCAAATTTGTTTAGCTCTCTATCAATTTCTCGTAACGTATCATTGATATCTTTTCCTATTATTACGTTATCTGATTCTCCAAATAACTCAAAGGATGATCTGATTCGATCTTCATTAATGTTGCCTGTGAAATCCACTAGTTTCTCATTCTGTTCTTGGTTTATTGGAGATGAGTCCATCGGAGTTGCACCCCCTTTCGTCGTTGGGATTCTTGTATCTTGGTTTTGTCCTTTCAAGCCCTTTTCTTTTTTCCTAGCCTCATAGTACCCCAGAACCTTGATTACTATTTTCCTTGGCATGACATATGGTGAAGCTCTAATCCATGGATAGTATTCCTGATCTTCGTGGGATAAAGATTCATTACTCTCGATCCATTTGTCGCAGTCTCTGTCAACATGGTCTAGGCAACCACACCAGTAACAGAGGATTGGTAGTCTTTCATATTTAAAACTTATCCATCCTGTTTCTCCTTTCTCTAGTGATATCTTACGTCCACGGCATAATGGAACAGTCACATCCACTGTAACTCTTACACGGAAATTGTTTCCTCCCTCCATCTCGGCAATATCCGTGTCCTTGCATACCTCCCCAATCACAGTGCAGAGTTCTTCACCAACTTCCTTGTTTAAGAAGCGAAGTGGAAGATCATGAATCTGAACCCATAACGGAACCTTGTTGAAGCAGAGCTCACTAACAAGGGTAGCAATGTTGTATTGACAAAGAACAACTAAATATTTATCGAAAATCCAAGGTTGGGATGATAAAATCTTTTCAACCTCTTCTGAATTATCAAAGAAGAATAAAAAAAATGTGATCTCCCACAAAATGGACCTGAAAACCATTTTTCGAGTGCCATAGAGGGTTGAAAGTTCTAATGATAGCCTCTATGCTCAATGCTCATTTTGTAAAAAATTTTGCAGCAAGAATTATCTCACTAGACGATCTCTCCTCAGATAGGTGGAGTTGACCATCTTCCCTATCATTCAAGGATAATTTGCTCCAATGTTTTGTTAGTCCCTCCATAGGTAAAAAAAAAAAAAAAAAACACTCGTGTTTCCCAAAACCCCTGAAAGAAAAAACCCCCAAACCTTACAAATAAACTGAGTTATCCTAGGGAAAAGACAGCCTTACAAGAAGGGACAACTAAATTCTACAGTCTAAGAGAAGTTTGGAGCTCCAAAACTTTTCTTGGCACAGAGAAACAAAAATAATATAACCATTAGCAAAATGTTAGCTTTCAAGCCATTTAAATAGCAAGTAAATAAATTTATTTAAGTAGAATGTGGACAAGTAGGTCATAAATTTATTTCATCATTGTACTAAATTAGCTTAGGTTAACTAGTAACAACTTGACACATTAAGCAAGTCATGCAATAAATATTTAGGATTACCATTCTTCTAGTATAAAAATTAAAAACATGTAAAATTTCCCTAGTTTTCACTTCCTTACATCTCATTCCATTCTAAACAAACCCTTATGTCTCATACCCTTACACCTATCTTTCCTTCAACTCCCATTTCATGTTGTAATTTCCATTGATAATAAAAAATGTTGTAGTTTTGACATTTCATTTGTTTCAATGGAAAACTTTATGTGAAGATAGTTTTATGCATTTTTCTATATTTCATAGTATCTAGAAAAAAAAAAAAAATGAGTCAAAAGAAAACTATCTGTTAACTTTTCTTGTTTAGGTTGGCATAAGATAAAGTTGTTTTCCGCTACAATTTTATGGAAAACAACTTTATCTCATGCAAAGCTAAATAAGGAAAACAACTCTATCCCATACGAAATTAAATAAGGAAGTCAAGAGGTAGTTTTCTAATACATTTTAAAGTTGCTACCAAACATAAGAAAATGATATAGTTTTTAAGAAATTTTTTTTTTTGAAAAATTATTCATTTTCTAGAAAATATTAATGTCCAAACAAACATATATAAACTTCCCACTTTTCACAATATTCCCATCCCTTGCATCATTTTCCCCTTAATTGCGTTCGCTTCCTCAACTTCCTTTTTTAAAAAAATAAATAAAATTTATTCTTAGGACTATCTTTTAATAGGTATCATTTGAATTATAACCTACTAGCCTGTGAGCACGCACTCACGCGCGTGCTTAGAGGCTCTTTTATTTTGTTGGGTAAAAGTTAATAATTTGCATCCATTATAATTTGGGATTACTACATTTTCCAATTACAAAAAAACCTAGGGATGTGATGAAAAATTATTTCACCCAAATTTGTTGGGTAGGAGTTTGGAGTTGTGTGTATGACTAAAATGTTGGTGTATGGCTTTTTTTTTTTTTTTTTTTTTGGTTTTTTTTATCAGTATGGCAAAAATGTGTGTTTGTTTTAATTTTAATTTTTTTTTATAAATGGATAAAGCAATTTAAAACCATCAGGAGAGTGATCCTGTTTTGTAAGCAGCATTTTAGTGGGAGTTAAAGATGTATCTACTTATAAAAAAAAAAAAAACATGTATATATCCATTTAGTTTAGTTCTTTTTTTGGATAAACGTGGGATGTTTTTTTTTATAGGAAAAAAAACAACGTTGCTCGGATGTTTAACTTGTTTTTCTATTTAAAAAAAAAAGAAACTTATAATTGCCTTGAAGGAGTGGGTTAGTGGAAGAGTGTTTCTATTTTATAGGCAATGTTTTAGTACAAGTTAGACATGTATTTTTACCAGACTATTATTTAATTTTGTCTCTACTTAAACCTAAGAGTGTAGGGGTATTTTGGAACAAAAAAAAATCCGGTCCAAATAGAGAAAACCCCTTAAATAGTAGTATAGATAAGATTTTTGGTGATTACAAATTCTTTTGAATGAACATCATCATCATTATCATCATCATTATTACAAATTCTTCCTCATCTTTTGTTGCTGTCTTTTTTAGATTGGCCAAGATCACTTGAAGGATCAAGTATAGTTCTCTACTTCAAAACCTTTATATATCAGTCCTACTACCATTAGTAAAACAAAGCATATACTCCATTAAAAAAAAACAAGAAGCACATACAATGTCTTGACCTGGCCCATTGTTATACTCATTCTTATTCATGAGGGTCCAATGATCAAAGAACAATAGGACATCAGCATCAAAAAGAAGAACAATAAGAAATTACAAATATAGCCCAATGGGCCAACCCACCACTTTCATGCAGGGAAGCTGATACCGTACCGTACCGGCCTGTACCGGCCTCGTACCGGTACAAGTACCCCCCTATTTTGTACCGGAAAAAATATCGGCCGTACCGGCGAATTCCGGCCGTACCGGACCGGAACACAAAATGCTGTTTTTTTTTTTTTTTTTTTTTTTTTTTTTTTTTTGTAATTGTGACAATTTTTTAAGGGTAGGATAGTAATACTCATATATATTATGGTCCTGAAGTAGATCATTTTGATAGATGGGAGTAGATGATCCTATGTAGTTTGTGTTAACTTAATTATTTGTATTATTTGTTTTCTTTGTATGCAATGAACAATTAAATTTTTTGTTTTTTATATTGTGTTTTTTTTTCTTTGTATGCAATGAATAATTGAAGTAATGTTTTATTGTAAACAGGAGGTAATGTTTTATTGTAAACAGAGATTTTGTGTCTGTGTGTGTGTGTATATATATTAAATATAAAAAATAGCGGTAAACCCGAAACGGTACACCGGTATTGACCGGTATCCGAAATATATCGTACCGGTGGCCAAACCGGTACAGCCTCCGGTACGGTATTGACTTCCTTGCTTTCATGAGTAAAAATATTTACGAGGGTCAAAATATGATTTCGATCCAAAAATTATGTGCGAGATTGTAATTTAAAGATCATTAGTGTGAGAAATTTTCATTTTGTTCTTGAATGGTCGATTCAATTTAATCCTTCAAGTGTAAAAATGTACCATCGATATCACTTTTTTGCCGTACCATTACCATGAGAATTGAGAACTATACTTGTTATTAGTTTGGTAACAATATTGACATGCCACATTAGCTTTCACGCTGACCGTAAAAAATTAAAACACATGAAGATTACTCTGCATTCTTTATGCAGTGCTTATGGCTAAGCAATTAGGTGTCAAATATGTTATTTTTGAAGAAGATGCACTAAATATCATCAATGCAAAGTAGGAAATAAAATTATTCGGCAGCATCAACTAGTCTATTTAATTAGTTTGTTGGAATTTCATTTTTGTTCCAACATCAGCCTTTTTTTTTTTTTTGATGGTCCGTTGCCAATACCTTCTTTCCTTACTTTTTTATTTTTATTTTTTATTTATAGAGAGAATCATCTTCTTTCCTTAATTGGAATCTCTACCCAAAGGAAGGAGATGGCTTAGGAGCTAGGAGTTAGGATCAACATTCACATTTAAATATAGTCTTATCTTTATCTAGCCAAAAATAAATAAAGAGCTTAATATTTAAAAACAATACCAAAATATTGTCCTTAATTAGCAAGAGCGCTATTGCCTGTGCGCGTGCGCGCGCACACACACACACATATAAAAGAAGATAGAAAGAGGCTTTCTAAATCGTAACTCTTTAAATATTTTACATACTAAATCTTATTAAATTTTAAGAATTTTACCTAAAACCCATCTCAGATTTAGTATGGCATTTATATGGAAGGTAGTTGGAGTCGGTAGCTCTCCTACGGATCCTAGATGACGGATCTTTGGGGAAGAGGATTAAGTTGGCCTTTGAAAACATCTTGATGCATTATCTCCCTTCAACCCTTTGAGTGAAATGCGGCAAAAGGAAGAAAAATCCAAGGGTTGATCCCATCATCTCCACCCTATAGGAACTACAGGATCACCCTAAAGACACCCTCGACAACTAGCTAGGAGTTATATATATATATTAATCATCAATTTTGGAAACTTTTTATGAGAAGTTGAAAAAATTGCTAAAAAAGTTAATCACTTTGTCACTTTTTCAAAAAAAATTTCTTAAAATAGTTTGCTAATGTATGCCTATAAGCATTTGTTAGGAAAACCTTATATATATATATATATATATATATATACACACACTATTCAATTGTTGTGATAATACATAATAATAAATTAAATAAATTGTTGTCTCTATCTTATTGGTGTTAGAGCCACCTCATTTTGGATGGTAATTAAAATGCATTCGCTCTGACCTATCTTGCTCCAATCTTGCATGAGCTTTCCCCACCCCGAACATGGGATGGAAAAAAAAAAAAAAAACCAAAATGAAATTTCTAAGTAGACTCTTGTCCACATTTTAAAGATCTTATTCTCTAAAACTTCTTGAAATTCCATTTCGCGCACCTCACCACCACATAAACTCTTCCTAAACCAAAAAAAAAAAAAAAAGTTGTGGGATTTAACTCAGCATAGTTGTGTTGCCGCCCACATATAAAGATTATTTTTTCTTCATTTAAATATGGTACTCAGAACCTGTGAGTAGTCTCTAGACTCTAGTAGATTCAACATAAGTGATAAGACACAACAAATATAGTGCACCTAATGATGGAGACAGATGAATATACCAACTTCTCAGCCCTGAGAAGATAACCTTTGTCAAAACGCCCTTTTCCATGCATGTTCTCATGAGGAAGTTCTACTTTGAATTAGATAATAAGCCATAAATTTCTATAGGCATAGGCTCAACGCGTGCAGAAGATGGAATCCACAGTTTTAAACAGTCACAGTTTCAGTGACCATCCTTCAGAAATAGTTACTCTGCAATTCACCAGTGATTCTGATAAATGGATTCACAATAATGCCAAGTTGGGGTTGCAAAATAAAAATAAATGGATGCAAGAATTTTATTAAACTGTAATGCAAATATCAAAGAAAGTCATATTAAACTAAAGTCAAGTCATCAATGAAAAAGATTAAGGAAAAGCAAAAGTTGTTTTTTTCAGCACGTGTTTCTCTTTTTCTTCTGATAGACATTGACTGAAAGGCATATCCCCGCATATAGGTGAAGGTGTTGAACAACACTGCAATAAGCTCTTTTCCCATCATTGAATACGTAGGTGCAAATCTTAAATAGAAACTTGTGAAAGCAACAATGGTTAATTTAAGAGATCTGACATTCTGTTGAGTATGTCAATGTGCATTGAACCGTACCAGAAGTTAACAAATACAGTGCATGCACTGTTACACCTGTCTGTACCTCAGATTTTATTTGTGTATACGTATACACAAATGTGCATCCTTGTACATATTTGTGTACATACCTCAACTGTGTATCTATTTCACCAAAAAATGGTTCACAAACTGTACCATTTAAAGCTAATAGAATTGTAAGTTTGTAACTCAATGTCATTACTTGCTTTCCTTTATACTTGCTTTCCTTTACGAGGAGAATCAAGATTCGAATCCTGTTCTTTATTTATGTAAATATTAAAGTTTTATTTTTTAAAAAAACTTTACTAATCAAACATGATAAAAATCTTAATTTAAAATAATTGGGGAATTTTCTTAGTGCTTAAAAACTCATTGTTGCTCCACCAATTTGTAACCCTGCAATCCTAGTGAAGCATTAAGAAGAAAAATTGTACGAGAAGAACTTGTAAGAACTAAAAACTAGCACCACCGTACAATTTTGGTGTGATGGTCACTCCACAAGTGTAAGTGCTTGTAAGGTGTGGGGGGTAAGGGCTGGAATTCAAGTCTCTAGAAAGGAGTTTCACACACATATACACGAAGATTAGGTTAGAATATAATTTATATCTTGTAAAAAAAAAAAAAAAGAACTAGGAACTGGCTAAAATTGTGGTGCATTAAGCAGCATGCATGCACAAAGAATCAGCAGGCACCTTGAGAAGAAAAAAGTTTATAAACTGGCAACAAAATAGTGAATGAGTGGTGCATTGTTGAGCATAACAAGAGAGAGAAATATTTCAGGAGCCACGAGAACCAACACAATGATTTCCTGATGTAGATCAGCTTAAGAACTTCTGATTAGGCAAAAGGTCAAACAAAGAGTATTTCCCTTCCTTTAGAACCAAGGCTAAAGTTTTTATTTTTTGCTAGCAGCGCACAAGTAAGCAATTACATGCCCCAAAAGCAGTAGCGCAGGGAAAAAAATGACTTGAGTCCAACTAGTTTATAACAAATCTATTTTTAAAGCTGCAATCTGTTAATTAAGGAATTCCTATTAGAATTTCAGATGTGAAGAAAAGTAATATTACTTATAATCCTCTCAACTTCATATCAAATGGTGATAATCCATTTATTGTTCAAGATTAAATTTTATAAATCTAAAAGCTAATGTATTATCATGTCATTTAAAATTTTAAATAACATAACTCTACCTAAAATCAAGATCTATGATATACTCTCAATTTCACTTAAAATACAGTTGATCCTTATTTGACTCAACTAGGTTTAAAACATATGTTTATTTTACTAGATTATCTTGGTTATCATTAATTTTTGTAGAAGCAACAATCTTGTGCTTTCATCAAGTCCACAGATCAATTGATGAAGAAGGGAAAAGGATATAATTAAGTCCAAACTTTGAAAACTTCGAGAACAAAGCCAGATATGGTTATATAACTTATCACAATATTGGAGTATTCTCTCTCATATCAGGTTTTGCAAGGAATTACTACTAGTATATAAGTCTGACGAGTCAAACCCAAAAGAATAACGAACCCTTGTTCAAGAATTGTACTAGCTAGCAGAGTAAATGATGGATCTGTAGCACAGAAGAAAATAACTATTAACATCTAAATAAATAAATGTCCACATGATTTACCAGCTCATCTTCCAAGGAACAACATTTATTGCCATACACACACATAGAAATCTAGATCTACCTCAAACTGTTTTCTGAAACTTGCATCAATACAATTCAAACACACAACCAAATAAAGCAGTGTAAATGGTAATAATATTTAGCACAAGTGAGAGAGAGAGAGCTCCATATTATCCTAAAGCACAAACTACGTACCACATACCATGGTATAATATTTCTTCATGCCAACTCCTTCAACAAGCACAGCCGAAAAATATCTACCTGAAACTCTCATGACATAATAAGGTAAAAAACAAAAACAAAGAAAACCCATATGAATAATAGCTCTTAATTAAACTAGTTTAGATTTGCTTGATCTAGCAAACAATCGGACCATAAGGCTTCGATTCCCCGAGAGAAGAGAAGAAAATAACATCGAAGGGTAGAGAAGAAGAAGAAGAAGAAGAAGAAGACCCTTCACTCAAAACAAACTAGAAATGAGAGGGTAGGGTAGGGTAGGGTTACGTTTCTTCTTCTTGAGTGAACCCATGTCTTCAACTTCTAAAACTAAAAGCTTCTCTTTCTTCTTTCTTCTTTCTCTTTCTTCCAGTTTTGATCTTTGAGGAGAATGGTAGTTTTAGTGGGGTTGGTGGGTGGTGATGATGAAAGTGAGGGGCTAATGATGACGAGAGGAAGAGGCGAGAGGACATGATGATTGCTGCAGGCCAGGCTGTGTGTTTTCTGCGTTGAAGGAAGATATAAAGAAATATATATGAAATTCCAAAGGGTTGGGATATGGCAATTCTCAAGAGGGTTTGATGGCTATTATTTCTTCTGTCACATGAGATAATTATCATGAAGCTACCAATACCATGATACTGTCTTTTTCTCTCTCCTAACCCCTAAGCACTTCTTCTACTACACATGAAATCCTGTGTTTGACTGTTGAGAGAGAGAGAGAGAGGGTTCATGGAGATTTTCTGTGATTAACCTTTTCTCCAACATGAGTGAAATTGACATTACAGTCTATGTACTTGTCAAAGGAGGAGATAAAAAGTAGACACTGTATCAATTTTTTTTTTTTTTTTTGGAAGACTTTAGTAGACACCGTGCATCTGGGGGTCATGGTTGGTGTAACTGGCTACAGAATGAATGCCTTAAAATCTTATCTTTCTGTTAATTAATAAAACACTGTTACTTTTTTTTTTTTTTTTTTTGCTAGGTAATTATGGGGGATAGATTCCCCGAACTCATAGATACACATGATACCGAGTACCACCAGGTTATAAGGTTCGGTGGTAATAAAACACTGTTACTTATTTCTTTGTAGAACATTCTATATGTATGATTAAATTATATCATTCACTATACTAATTTAAAGAGAGGGCTTAATTCTCATGCCACTTTCATTTTTAAGGGAAATTACTATGTACTCTTGGAGTATTATAAATGCGCATTCTCTTTTCTCACATAAATAGTGGATCCCACTAATTAAATTCATGGTGGGACTCACCATTAATGTCAAAGTGGGGACTACACATTTATAGTACTCCAAAAGCACCTAATAATTTTCCTATTTTCAATATTAACCCTTCCATACAAAATTTTTAATATTTCATTTTTTTTTTTGGCTTACATTAATCCATGGACCATGATTTATTCTCAACATAAAGAAACTCGCCTAATGGGGAAAATATCTCATGCATTGGATATTTGCATTCTAGACTCAATACAAATGATAATTATTGCGATTGGAAAGCATCCTTTTCCCTATAGGAAGTGTAGTAAGTGCAAAACATATAGTGTAATTTACTTTGTTATACATGTTACAATAGTCATTAATTTCATCACTTGTAAACAAGCTGGCATCCATATATAATAATTATAAAATCATGTCCTTTATTGACACTTATACCTATATTAGTTATTCAAATAGGATTGAGACTTAATTCTCAAGATAGTTACCAAGAGCTTTGTAACTCAATTAGTATCCTATAATGTTTCTAATAAGAACGTTTAAAATTCAAATCCTCTATTCCTATTGTAACTATCGAATTTAAAAAAAAAAAAAAAAATCTGATGACAGTTTCATTTTCAATGTCAATCCTCCAATAAGATGTAGAAGGTGAAAATATTTTGTTAACTTATTTTATATTTAGCTTCTACTTCATAACCATTGTCTTTGTTATTGTAATATAATGAATTTAGTTAACAAGTAACTTTTTCTTTGTTATTGTAATATAATGAGTTTAGTTAACAAGTACAATTTCAAATAAATGATGAAAATTGAGTTCTTATAAAATATATCAGTAGTTTTTTAGAACATGATAATTTTTTTTAAAGTTTATACTTGAATTAATAATCTTTTTTTGTAAATTTTTTTTTTTGATTTTTTTTGGCTAAGGTAGCTAGTAGAAGCTAGTAGACAATAAAAATTGAATTAGTTTCAAACAGGTTGAAATTAGTTTCAAATAGTTTGGAAGTAGTTTTAAATGAGCTTGAAGTTGTTTTAAATTAGAGAGACACTTCACACTAGGCACAAAATTAATAGAGAATGTAAAATCTAATTAGAATGGTACATGATAGATGATAGTTGATACAAAATTAGAATGCAATTACAATTTAATTTAAATTTGTTATCAATAAGTAGTCTCCACTCTCCACTTTAAAATATATAAATATTTTTATATAGACTGCACAACAATATACAAGCTTACAGTTAACGGCAAAATGTGTCATATTCATTTTTGCCCTCATCAATAGATGTCAATGATGGTGGCGTTACATATGATGATGAGTGATGACAATGTAGATGAAGACAAGTAGATGATAAAATTAATGATTAGTTAAATGATGCAATATTGACAATGATGATTGTGGTGATGAAACTTCATTACTTTTTGGTTTCTGCCAATTTTTTCAATGGGAAAATGGTTAGCTACCTGAAATTCGCATATACACACCCTTTTGAGTTATACTTAGTTCACAGTTGTCAACTAGCTTGTTATATACCCATGCCTTGTTGGTAAGTGAAAAACCTTTTGCTTCCTGTAAACTAAAGCAACACATATGCACAATATTGAAACAAAGGATAAAGCAATAAATCAAAACACAATTATATAATTCACTCACAATAAGCCTATAGCTCAAAACCCCACTCTCCCATCTTATGAATACCAATACCAATACTAAGCTTCACCTTTTAGACATCAAAAAAGTATGTTATTATTTTAGTTTCCAAATTAAAATAGATGATGTCGATAAGATTGTGATTTTTAGTAGTCAGGTCGGATTCTCTCTTTTATATATATATATAAAACATGGGACTGAATACCCCATTAATTTATTGCAATACTATAGTCACAAGTATTTGCCAGGTTAGTTTATTATACCTTTCACCATAGTTATATCGCTTTGCCTCTTATTCAAAATTTCATGAGGAGTTATCATAGTGTTTGGCATTGGATTCTAGCACATGGCCGGTCAGGCACTGAAGTTGGCCCCCCCCAAATGCTTAATTAAGATATATTTGTTCAAAAGAACTTTTATAAGGGGATCGAGTTCAGTTTTTAAAATCGACATGCACCTTTAACAAACCATATTAGAAACTTTTTAGCAAAGTCCCACCCAAACCCCTCTTTTTCTTCTGAAACGTACGCATAATGAGTACGTAACAAAATGCCAATTGATCTGCCCAAATGTGAACTTTTCTAAACTCCAATGCATATCTTGCCCAACTGTTTTTGGGCAAAATGTGTTTGGTTCTTATACTTGGCAACTTCTTCCACCAAGATATTTTAGTTGGTGCTATCTAGATGCCTAACTATCAGACCCACCTACACTTCACTTGGCCAATACTCTTCACATTTGTGACTTGGGGAAATTTCGGTAGCACAGAATAACCTCATGCTTCTTCAAGCAGATCATTACATATTTACATTACCAAATAATACCATATTCACAAGAGTTACTAACTTGGACTGAAACACTATCGCATGACTTATATGCAATCACAAGAACCGCAACATGCCACTCTAGTTGTCTTTACCTGGCAAGGTCCGACATATATGAAAAAGTAAGGATTTAGCTCTGGTGCACTGGACTCAAGCTTTGCCTGAAATTTAAAACTAAACACTTGACGACAATATTGCCTAAGGTAACGCTGACCCGGTAGGAGATGGAGTAGGAGATAGAGACCTAGTCCCTGACCATTTAGGGAATTGGTTGAGAGGTTTCTCTCTTAATATAGGCCTTATAACGAACATTGAAACAAGAGTACGTAGAATTGGCTTTTAAATGGGATAAGGGTTTTAGAGACATTATTCTCGAGGTGGATTCCCTTTCTGTATTTACATGATGAGCTAACGACTCCACCATGTGCATCTATATGCTTATCTTTCATTGTAGAAACCTGCTCACTATAGAATGGCGAGGAGAGTTCAGGGCCTCAGGCATGTCTACCAAGAAGCTAACTTTTGTGCAGACTAACTAGCATTGAAGGGGGGCGGACACCAAGTATGGTATTAGGAATATGTTGAGCCTCCAACTTTTGTGAGATGTCATGCACAAAAAATCCCTAAGACATACTTAAATAGTATTGTGATGTGAATAATATACTAACTTCTCCTATAAAAAATATATTGCAGGAGATTGAAGAGAAACCTTTTCAATGCCACATATTATCATATATACTGTACACCGTTCATGGTAATAATAATATTAATGATTTCTACCGTTCCACATGCACTTTTTCTCACAAAAAGGCGAAGGAAAAAAGAAGAATCCCGTTTATCCTGTCTTCTAACTTTATTTTTTCCTTTTTTATAGCTAAATTTTCTACTTTTATGTTTGACCCTAAGTAATAAAGTTAGTACTTTCATTGGACTTATCCAATTTTTACAGGTTCCACCTCTCGTCTATATTAAAAAGCCTATCAGGGTTAGTCTTGGGGTCAATTACAAGGCACATAATTCCACCACTAAAGAGTGCTTCTGTCATTTCATCGATAAACATTAAAGTGACCCCAAAAGAACATAAAAGAGCTGCGGCCTTCTTTACAGCTGAGTGGAGGCATGCATTGCCCCTGAGAGATTTGGTTCCATGTTTTAATGGGAAACCCAAGTAATAGACACTGGTCAGGCTGTGTGTATCCTAGTTTGTTTTAGACAATAGGGGACGGTAATGTGAGATTTCAACCACAGACATTAGACACTATAAATATCATGTCATTATTATTATTGGACTTTCACTTGAATCTGCATGTGTTCTAATTATAATTCTTTTTTTTTTCTCTTTTGATAATTTTGTTCCAATTTTAATCTAATTGATAAAGTCTTCGAATATTGAATAATATATTAGAGTTCAAATCCCATTAATACAAAAAATTACTTAGTGCCTAAGTCAAATGGTAAAGATCAGTTAATGATATAACTTCTTATCTTTTTTAGAGAACTTAGTTATAAACTTAAATAGAAATATACATCACCATACGGTCTCATTTACAAAGAGAAGCAAAGTTTGAATCCCTTTTTACTTATTACTTATTATAACAATTGAATTATAAAAAGAAAAATTTGATGACATACGGAATTGATGACATACTCGTGAAAACATAAAGACAAAGACTAAAGTTTCATATTCAAAGTGAAGAAATTGTGCACGCTATATGTCCTTCAACTTTGAAATAATACTGAAAACCTGCACCATAATCTGCAGGTAGCTTGGTACCATTGACATTTACTACCAAAGACGCTGTACAATGCTACAAAGGTCTGAAAATGTGTGAATACCCCAAGAAAAATCACTTTTAATTAAGTAGATATTTTTCTGCCCAAGATCAAATAATCAATACTCCATTATGCATGTAAAGCACCATGCATGAAGCCACTAGAACTTTCATAGGGCATCAAAGAAACCCTTACAGAAGACCATAGAGGAATACTTTAATATGTTAGTTACAACAAGCTCTCTCTCTTGCCTGATAAAGCTCTCTTCATCCTTAATGTGTGTTTATAATTTTAGTTTTGCACATTTGTGAAAATAAACCCACTTACACAAGATTAAAGAAGGGAGAAAAAAAAATTAGATAAAAAGAATTTACGTAGTTCTGTAATATGCCTATATTCACAAGCGGTGACAAAAAGTTTTACTATAAAATAAGAAGATTACAATATATAGTAATACAATAGGACTCTCACAAGACCCAAATCTAAATGCACACTTGACTGTACTCGTGTATTCTAACAACAGTACCACAATAGCACTCTCACATAAAATTTCATGTATATACCATTAAATGGAATTGGAACATAGAAATTTTTTGGATAGGACCAAACCATGAGCTTTTTAGAAACCATTTGGAACATGCCAAGTATGCAGAGTTTATGAGCAATTTGTATATATGAAGCATGTGGGATTGTCCTCTCCATATTATTGGTCATTTAAAAATTTTCAGGTGAGGGTTTTTCAAGTTCTCATCGTCATGATTATGGTTCCATTTTCTGGGGCAAACAGAAAAGTCATCAACTTTGGAATCAAATTTAATTTATTTGCAAATTGGGGAGCCAAGCCATACAGACTCAACGGCCACCTATGTTGGGCTCCACACCCAATTTACTTCTTCAACCTTCCAACTTTTGGGCAGCTGCAAGAATTGTCACAGGTCTCAACTTTCAAAGTTCAAGTTTTCACTCGTTTGGGAAGTCCATATTTCCTAAGTAAATTGACTTCTCAAAATACTACCCAACTACCTTTAGCCACGTGCTAGGCTCATGAGCATCAACCCATGCAATCAGGACATAGAATTTTGCATGATTTATCTAAGCCTTGTTGAACTTTCAAACTATTTTATTCAAACCTTAAAGTTTTTAAAAAGAAAAGTTTCATTTAAGCCTTGTAGTTTCAAATCATTTTGAATTTTAGAGTTTTGGTTAAGTTCCATTTAGACTTTAAAATTTGAAATAAATTTTATTTAAACCATCTAATCACACGATTTTTAACGGGGTTAACCAAAAAAAAGAGTGATAAAGGGTTTAAATGAAATGTTTTTAGAAATGTTGAGTTTTTAATGAAACATTTTGAAAATCTAATGTTTAAATGAAGCATAAAAACAAAATTTTGAGATTTAGAAAGTAATTTATCCTAAATTTTTTCACAATACTTTTGCAACTTATTATGGTGGAATGTTATGATTGAAACAATATTTTTTTATGGAAAAATTATCAAATTTCATTCATTCAAGAACTTGAAATAAAGGTTACATTAGAATTTATAATAGATTCTACAACACTAGGGATTTCTTCTATCCATGTAACGAAGCCGTTAATGAATTGAACATGTTGGGTGAATCCATGTACTGCTCTGTTACCCTCCTGTTTGGTATGAGAGATCTCAGCACATCTCATATACAACAGCTGCTTTAATGTCCACGCAGTGACATTGTCACATTGTCAATGGTTATTGGAGTCACGCTTTCTCCTTGCAAAGTCGAGCATACCAATAGAGACTCAATTGACCGAAATAATATTACCTTTTCATATATAAATTACTGACAGACTAACAATACTTTTATTATAAAGTACTAATAATAATGGATTACGTCAAGAATTATGAAAATATTTGTGTAATATGACTTTTATTGTTTTCCTAATCCTAATTAGTCTTGGAAGGTGATTATAAAAAAAAAATAAAAAAATAAATAAAACAATTACTCTTGGAAGGTAAGGGATGGGACCCATCCAAGAACACAGGGGAGGAATTTGCGGTGCAAACTAGAATGTTTGGTTAAAGTTAGGAAAATGATATGTTTTTGAGAAATAAAGTACGTACCATAATTAAAGTCAAAGCACTAGTTGACTTTAGTCCCACCGTCAGTTTCTTTCTTCTTTGTCGGCTTATGGAAAATGCAAATATCTCTTATCTTCAGATTGTTGTCTTTTTTCCAGTCCCACAAACTCAAATTCTGATTGCAGATAATTACGAAAGTACGAAAGGAGGCCCAAATTGCCTCCAATTTGGGCTTTAGGTTGGCCCATCTCGGAAAATTATGTTATGTCCCAGTTATCCGTGAAGTCATGATTGCAATTTATTTTTTTATTTTCACCATTTCCGGGGACATTGAGAAATTTTGAATTTTCTCCAATTTCGAGGAGAATTAGGCAAAATTTTCAAATTTTTGTCTCCGGGGAAGAGTGTGGTTTAGCATTGATAGTATATATGTTCTGATTTGTATATGCCTATAATTAAACATTTGTAAAGGCTAAAAGTAGGATGGAGCTAGAACTTAGAGTTAGGGACAGCTTTGTTATTAAATGTGTACTGCGGTTTAGCCATTGAAGTTTTTTTGTTTTTTTTTTTTTTTTTTATGTATCTTTGATGCATGCGCCTTCCACCAATAAGAAAAAATTATTTTGTTTAATTTTTTAAGAATTAGATTATATTTTGAGTAAAATTGGTTGATTAGACTTAATTTTTTTTAACTTTATTATTGGTAATTTTTGAATTATTTTGAGCTTGTATAATTTTTTTTTTAAACTTTTTTAGATTTTAGATCTATAAATTTTTTTATGATCTTTAATAAAAGGAAAAATGTTAGGATTACAAACTTTATTTCAAGTTACTAATGTGGTAAGTAATTGTTAGTAAGTAAAAAAAATGGTGTAAATGATTGATTCAGATGCGAATCAATAAGAATTTTTTACAAATGTTGTAAAAAAATTTATGGTTATAGCATTACTTTTTAAAAAAATAAATGATAATGTTAAGAGGGGGAAAAATGTTATTTTATAGAACAAAATTGCTAAAATTAGTTCCTATGTATATACTAGTATTTAATAAATAAAAAAATTGGGGTGGCAAGTCAAATAGTGGCTCCGTCTATGGCAAAAACCTTATAGTACAGCTGGTTGACATTTTCAAGTATTTTCAAAGGAAGCATATAGGTTAAAATCTCTATCTTTCAATTATTGAATCATAAGAGAAGAGGGTGGCATTTGTCACATCTATTCACATGACATGTTCTCAGGGTTCAAATAGGGAGTTTTATGGTCAATGGCATCACCACCACAAACCCTGGCCCCATTGTGATGGCCTCTATAATCTATATGACTACTAAAGTTGAGAGTTAGAGTCTTGCATGATGAAATAAAAGCCAAGGAGATTGTAAATCTTATTAGAAATCAGCATTTATAAGGCTAATAAATCCATACATTCACTTGTTGATGAATGCAGATACCATATTAACAATCTTTCCGCAGAGTTTTGTTGAACACATGCAGTTACAAGGAGACTAATAAATGAACATATGTTGCTCTTTGGTTATCATTAGATGCCTCGAATATGTATCATTACTACAGTTTTCTTGAATTGAAGCCTCTTTCAACTTAAAAATAAAGCCACATAACTTATATTTTACAAGCTCCCGTATGATTGGTTAGTTTCTTGCTATGATGTCATAACCTGCTCTCTGTCATTGGCATCATACCAGAAATTTATTTTCTCAAATCTGCTGGATAAGTCTTTTGTGTCAACTTGATTTTATGGACCACAAAGCAGATATGTATGAGTTTGCATAATTGCATATGGTTCGGACTCCACCCGACCTCTCCTCTCACCAATTATTTTGCAGAACCTTACTTCACATCACCAGAGTCCAGACATATGATTTTCAGGCTTTGTGATCTGCACTGAAGTTAGATATTTAAGCTTATAAAGTTATAATTCGAGGGAATCTTTATATTGGATTTACTTTTAGGTTTACATTGCAGCCTCAATCTCACTTTTGCTGAAAGTGGGGGTTTGGGAACCGTGGGCAAGATTTAAGAGGGAATGTGCAGAGTAGCAGTGTGAGGGAGAGCAATATAGTAAGTTAGCAATAAAACAATTTGATTCAGTAAAGTAGTATCTCGAGTTTTAGAAACTCGAGATCTAATTAAAAATCGTGTTTTAGAAACTCGCTTTGTACTTGTATTGCAATTGCTGACTGGATTAAAAAATGCCACATAGATCTCGAGTTTTTGAAACTCGATTTCTTCCAAAAAAAAATCGAGTCTTTCAGACTTGATATTAAGCGAAAAAACCCAAAGATATCGAGTATTAGAAACTCGATATCTTCTCATAGAACTCGAGTCTTATAGACTCAAGTTCCACTGGGAAAATTTTATAAGTAACACGCTGCAGCCATTCTCACCCATACACCAATCTCTCCTTACACACTGAGCTCAACTCACTGCCTCACTCACCCCACACCACATTGCCTCTCACAACTCCACATTGCCTCCCCCACACCACATTGCCTCTCACAACTCCACATTGCCTCTCATAGGACATTGCATCTCTCACTGCTCTCTTCCTTCTCAACAAATTCATATCTCAGGTAAGGGTTTTTTGATTTGAATGTCTTTGTAGTTGGGTATTGGTTGTTATTGGGTGTGGGTTTAAAAAGTTTGACTATTTATTTTGTAGACAGTTAACATAACTTAGTTTCTTATCAACATTATGAATTATTTGTTTTGTTAGTGTTAATTTTTTGAGTATTTATTTGCATGGTTTTTGTGATGAATGGGTATGAAATGGGTTGTGAATGAATTGTGATGAATGGGTATGAAATGGGTAGTGAATGAATTATGATGAATGGGTATGAAATGGAATGAGTGACTACCCCCCTCTTTGAATTGTAATAAAATGGGTATGTCATTCATGCATTTGAATGTGTAATGAAATGGTTTTTTTTGTATTGGGTATGAAATGAGTATGGAAATGTGGCAAATATGTGACATTAAATGTCGTATACTTTTACAAGGATTTTGCCTTATTTTATTTGTATTGGGTATGAAATAGGTAATCTTAGCATGACAGAAAAATTATTTGAGTATGAAATGTGTAACGAATGTGTAATGAAATTCATACCAGTTGAATGAATTGGAATTTCTACTTTGTGTAGTTTGAATAGATAAAATGTTTTTTAACTAACATAGTAACTTGACTTTAACAAGTTTACAATGCCTGAAATTGATATAATCCTATACTACGGTGGTCCGCTTAAGAATGCCAATGCGAACAAGGGATTGCCATTTGAAGGGCCGGGTATAAAGTTATGTTATACCCAAATTGATCGTAGGTTGAAGACCCTTGATGAATTGAAGATGATAGTTATGGAAGAATTGTGTGAGAATCCTGCTGTACACAACATACAAATTACTTATCGTATGCCACATGAAGTCCTGAAGCACTGGATTAATTACAAGTATATGGCGATAGAAACAAATAAACATGTAAAGATCATGTTTGACAAGTTGGAGAGAATACCTAAAGTCAGTGGTATTGAGTTGTACATACAGTTGGAGCCGCGTGCAGATGATGAAATCCAACAAACAGCCATAAGTTTACAAGTTACAGTTCCGGATGCTCAATATGAGTATTATACATATCTAGAGGATGATGATGTTCATGCCGATAATGATGTTCATGTCGATGATGATGATGATGATGACGATGATGATGATGGTGAATATGATGATGATGATGACAACGATGATGACGACAACTATGTTGATGAGACTACTACCATTAACGATGAAAATCTTGTTGATAGAGATGACTTTGAAGAGAGGATTGATCTAGGGGACTTTGGGGACTTCGAGAGGGACTTTGGGGACTTCGAGAGGGACATTGATGATGATGAGACATTGGACGGTAGTGGACCTAATGCTGACAATGTTATTAGTGTCCTAAACATGGAGAATACAATCCCTGCCTACACACCTCCTGCCTTGTCATTTTTTACAAATACTTGGGAAAACATGGTTGATCCTTCACATGTTGAGATACCATTTGTGTCTACTTGGAGAGAGGGGATGAATTTGTGCAAAGGGTTGACTTTTGCCAATAAAGTAGAGGTACAGTGCGTATTAATAAGTTGTGCTCTGAATGAAAAAAAACATTTTATGATCAGTAGGTCAACGATGAAAAAACTTTGTGCAAAATGCGTGGATGAGTCATGCAAGTGGTATGTCTGTGCGGTCATGAAGCCTAATCTCCACGGACTTTGGATGATCACCGTGTATGTGGGTCCTCACACATGTATACCGACTGGGGTGCGGAATGATGGTAGAATGATGACTTGTAATTTTATTGCATCAGACATCCTTAAGAAGTTATGTGAGGATCACACTACTCCAATTAAGCATCTCAGGTCTATAATAGAGTCGAAATATTAGGGCCATAAGCCTTCATACTACAAGGTATGGGATGCAAAACAGAAGGCAGTTGGGAAGATGTTTGGGAATTGGGAAGAGTCTTACCAAAAGTTGCAAAAGTTGCTAATGGCATATATTGATCAGGATTAGACTACCCAGGTGTTCTATTGTACCAAACCCACCGGTGAAGATGACTCATTATTTTTACATTATGTGTTTTGGTCTTTCGGTCCAAGCATTGGTGGATTCAAATATTGTAAGCCAGTTATCAGTATTGATGGGACCCATCTCTATGGTAAATATCAAGGAAAGCTGTTGGTCGCAATGGCAACCGATGCTAACAACAAGGTATTCCCTCTCGCCTTTGCTGTTGTGGATTGTGAGTCAGGGTCCAGTTGGAGGTGGTTTTTAAAATGCCTCAAAGATATGATTGGTCACGTGATACCTGACAAAGGCATTTGCATAATTTCTGACCGACATCTCGATATCAAAAACGCCATTGCAAATTGGCCTAGAGGGGATGATAGAAAACCACGGGTATTTCATAGATATTGCCTAAGACATGTGGCTAGCAACTTCAACACAAATTTTCAGAACTCGACTCTAAAGTCAGTGGTGTTGAAAGCGGGATATGCTACTCAGGAAGTAAAATTTGATATCATAATGGAGTCCATTAAGCAGGTGGAAATTGAGGCCATTAGGAATAAGAAGAAGGTGACGGGGAAGGATGGCAAGGAAAAAGATTTTCTTCCATACACATACCTAATGAACGAATCTGTGGATATGTGGACCCAGTCACATGATGGTAGGAGACGTTTTGAGGCAATGACAACCAATATATCAGAGTGCTTCAATGGTGTACTGAAAGGTGCACGGGGCCTTCCTATTGCCGTAATGGTTGAGTTCACTTGGTCCAAACTTGTTGAATATTTCCACGACTGGCACAAACAAATTACGAATGAGTTGTTGGAGGGTAAGAAATGGAGTACATATGCCTTCTCCACGTGGGAGGGAAATAGGCGTAAATCTGAGAAACAATATGTCAAGGCATTTAGCAATGAAGAGATGCGATATCAGGTAGTTACTTCACACAACCCATGTAGCGCAAGAGGGGAAAACCACAGTTATGAAGTTCGGTTACTGGAAAGAACATGCAGTTGTGGAAAATGGAAAAACGTAGGATCCCGTGTTCACAGAGTATGTGATGCGCTACAAATTGATTCAACCATATATATTCACCCATGTTATAGTTTGAACTATGCCCTTAGCACTTACTCACATGCATTTGTGGTTCCTAAGTCACAGTCATTGTGGAGGGATCCCATGGGGCCAAAGTGGTTGTCTAATCCAGCATTGGTTCGGGGCAAAGGTCGACCAGTGAAGTCAAGAATAAGGAATGAAATGGATGGAGTAAGGAATAAAGCTCGAGAATCGGGATGGCGGAGGGAGGACACAGATTTGATAGAGAGTCAACCCAAGCAGACATGTAGACTGTGTCATGCTTCCGGGCATAACCGCCGAAAATGTCTGCAGTCCCGTGGCGCTTCCAGAAGCGGTCATGTTCTAAACTAGGTAGGTGACAAATGGCAAAATGTTTTGGATTCGGTTGTTCATTCTATGTTTACATAATATTTACTACCTTGTCTCCTAACAACCATCGTCTACCTTTTTCAGGCATGCTTCCATGGACGACGTTTTCGTTGTGCGGACTGCCGATCTTAGGAAAAATGACTACGTTGTATCGGCACAATTGACTTTTTGGTTTTTGTTGAATGTACCTGTAATTCTCTATCCAATGTACATCTATGAATATTGTAATTTGAGTAATATGGTTAGAACTGCAAATTAAGCGTGGTTGGGCATGTTTAGAATGTCGATATATTGAGAATGGCTTTTGCTGTGATTTAAGTGCATTTACACCGTAAAATTATGTTTACGCAGAGAGCGTAACAATTTCTATAGCTTGGTGGTTATTGAGAACGCCTTTGGACGTGCTTGAAGTGCATTTACATTCTCTGCTTCTCTGCCTCTCACTGAGTGTTTGTGGATTACATTCTCAGCTTCTCTATCTCTGCTTCTCAGCAGGCGCATGTGGTTGTTTCTGGTTTGCCTACATGCCCAGGGGAAAAAAAAAATTTCCAGTGAAACTCGAGTTTCAAAAACTCGAGTTCCACTAGTGTGAACACTTCGAAAACAGAGTGTCCAATCTGTCTGAAACAGGGCATGCTCGAAAAATGTAAAAAAAAAAAAATTCCCAGTGAAACTCAAGTTTCAAAAACTTGAGTTCCACTAGTGTGAACACTCTGAAAACAGAGTGTCCAATTTGCCTAAAAAAGAGCATGCATGATTCTGGGGGGAAAAAAATTTTTGTTATAGAGCTCGAGTTTCATAGACTCGAGTTCTACAGGAAAAATTTTCCATTAAAACTCGAGTTTCAAAGCATCGACTTCATTCAAATTATTTTTAAGCAAATCGACTTTCAAAAACTCGAGTTCCGCTCATATTTTTTTTTTTCAATCTTTCATTTAATTTGCCTTTTATTCACAACATGGAGTTCTCTTCAAGTAGGTGGATGTCTGCAAGCTCAAAAGGAAATCAATTCCCATATCTGAATTTCACTCATATGAATTTTACAAATCAGTCAATATTGTGCACTTGAATAATTCGAGTTTCAAAATTGTCAGATATCATTCATTGGAATGTTATTTCCAACACAAATACAGTTGCCTATACCAAGTTTTCATAGTTTGAGTTTGAATTCAGAAAGACACCCAACACTCAGTCAACCTAAAATGACCTCATATGTTATAAATAAGGTTGCTGTACAGAGGAAATATATAAAATTCATCAGGGTAGCTGCCATTTTAAATACATAATGTAATTTACATACACAAGCATAAAATACATATAAGGAGTCTGAAGGAGAGCCCTGTAATTTACATACACAAGTTCAACAAAGGAAGATTTTACAAGACAGACCCTTGTTACAGTTTCAGATGCACTTCTTGCTGCAACAAGAGAATGATTTTCATAAGTACGCATCAACCGCATCCCATCCACTGTTGCTAAGATTTTGATTCTGTTGTCATTTGCAGAAACAGCGAATAATGTCCCTTCCTTGTTGAAACAGATACGTGGACTTGCCTTCAATTAAAAAAGAATTTGAGCAACTCAGACCACTGTTCTTTTTGTACACATTATTGTGATAAAAGTAGAATTGCAAACAAGACAAAAAAATAGAAACAATATATAGAATTTACAAACATCCATAATAGATTTCTTTGTTCAGTCTAAACATCCAAAATAGTCCAGCTCATTAACAACCCGACTCATTTGTTCAGTCTAAACATGAATATAATAGATCTTTAGTTCCATGGCAAGGAAATTTTTTGAAAGATTAAACAAAACAAAAGAAAAATTGTAGAAGAGAGAGAGAGAGAGAGAAAGTCAAATTTTATATGACTTAATAAACTTCCATGGAATCCATTTTTTTAAAGCTAAAAAATTGCACACCTGAGCCTTAAGTGCTGGAGTCTCTGTTCCAACATTGACAGTGTCTTGAACAGTCTACCAAAAACAAGGAGATACAGAAATTATTTTTCTTTTGCAATGATTCCATACTTTAAAAACAGTAAAACTATTTTTAGATTTTCTTACTCTTTTTTAGAGGCTGGGAGTGGGGATATGAAGTACATGAGTTAGTTTTAGTTAAGATTTTCCAGAAATAAAACAGAGGAAACCATGATCACACTTCAAAATAGCATATGATACTTATCCATTTTTAACTTGCCAAAATAAATAAACTTATTTCTTAACAAAATGATCAGCAGAGATAATCCAACCTTTTTTGACCTCTCAATGGCTTGATCAGTCTCATTCATCATCCGGTTTCCACTATCTACTAGCTGTTGATTTGTCATGGCTGCAGACATATAGCCACTGCCTCAGCATTAAATATACTTCATAATTGAGAAACATTTAACATATAAAGTACTTGAAGTAACATATATTGGTATGGAATATATCAAACACAGGGCATGATTCCAGATTAAACTTAAAGATATGCATTGGTTACTTTGCCTCTCTCTAACCCTTTTTGCTACTTCAACATGATCAAATCAATATTTCTTACTGGTGCATTAATTACGTCTTTATTGCACAAGGTCTAGCCATTTTATGGTACTTCCCTTCATTTTATGTGCAACTATCTTGAATCCTAATCTCATATGGAACACACATAGTCAGGAAATGTCCAACACTATTATTATAAATTAGTATGTCACTTATGAGTTTAAGAATATGCAACATACACAAAAAAACTAGTAGCTGAATGAAAACAGGACCTGAACTATCTCCTTCTTTTTGTGAACCTCTCCTTTACGAAGTGGAATATACTCTTCTGCTTCAAGGTCAAATTCTGTAGCAAAAACGTCAATTCTGCCCACCCTCTTTACAGCTCCACTATTTGCTTCAATATATATAACATCACCAACAGCCACCTGCAACATTGTATCAGCTAAACCAAAAAGGGATCAAACTATAATCAATTTTTTAATTAGATTCTCCTTTTAAGCACACCAAACCCCATGTTAAAAGTTTTAAAATAAATAAATAAAAACAGCAGGAAAATGAAGAACAGGGATCGAAGTGACAAGACATCAGATTGAGTTGCCTATCCTAAGTTTAAAAAAAATTAAAATTAAAATTAAAAATAGAATAGAAATTAGCCCCCGCCCCCCCCCCCCCCCCAAACAAACGACCTGGCATACTTAAGCACATGTTGCAACACTAGTAATTCGGAACTTTTTATTAGGAAAAAAAGGGATGTAAAGTATACAGAAGATGTGTACAAAGGTTCACCTAAAGACCACATTTAAGATTCATCTTGTCTAGAAAATCTATTTATAAACCAAAAAAATGAGGATGCAGCCAAAAGCATGCAAGCATTCACTCATACTGCTATCATTTTGTTCTCTACAAATCACCCATGTTATACATAGAGTAGCATTCCATATTGATCTGTTACTTTGCCCTCCAAACATAAGGAACAAATCAGTAACCTTTGAAGGTATCACCTACTCAAAATAAAGAAAAGGTAAAAGACCACAAATCTCTAGCAATAAAACAATAAAGCCTTAGATATTCAACTAATGTGCCACTAGCTTTACACATACAACACCAATCCACAAGGATCGTATTCCTTTTGATGGAAGAACATTTTGCAAAGTGACAATAATAAATGAACATAGTCATTGAAAATTTTGGGGCAATAACAGCTTCACACACACTCCATGGATAAGAAGGATGAGTAAATTTAAAATACTTCGCAAAGAGATTATACAAAGTAAATGGATATATCAAAAAAGCAAATATATTTCTATCATTGTAAAAATAACAGCAAATAAATAAAAGGAACCTACCTTCTCCTTGATCAAGGCATCATAAATGGTTGGGTCCAACTTCAGTTGGTTGGTTCCTTTCACAGTTTTTAATCCAATGATCATATGGCTAATACTTTTACCATAGCCACCTGTCACACTCTCAGCTTCTTCTGGGGAAAGTTCAGTAACCTATGACAAGAACAGCAAGATATCAAGAATTAAGAAGTAAAGATAAAAATAACAGAAAGAGATTATGGTCACATCAGACTAATATCAAAGAAGCATTAGTAACTTGCCTCTCCTTCATAGACTTCTTTATTTTCCTTGATACGTAGACCAATGGCCTGTCGAAAGTTTTCCATCAAAACCTCAGTTTTCTTTACTCCTGATGAGTACACTTCTGACCCAACCATTGGGCAGAATGGAACCTGCAAAATAACAAAGAAGAGTTTTATTTAATAAGCATGAAGGACCATCAATCATCTAATATCATAATGGGGGAAAAACATGAAAAATCAACAAAGAACTCTCACCAGGGAAACATAAAAAATGTTGATAAATAAAAAAACAAAACAAGTTACCAAGATAAAATGTGAGAAGTACCTTGCTCCCAAGTTCTTCCGCTATTCCAAGAGCCAGAGCTGTCTTTCCAGTACCAGGAGGCCTAGCCATTAAAATTGCCCGCCCAGCCATTTTCTTCTGCCGTATCATATCAACAACAAGACTCTTCCCTTGCCTCTGCCTGACCCACAAACCCAGCAACCAAGGGCAATGCTCTTCCACTAGCCTGGAAATTAATGACCAAAAATCCAACATAGAATTACCAGTTATTCACATGAAGATCAAACCTAAAAACCAATCATGATCTACAATATCAATTCAAGCAAGGATCTATTTAGGCCTCTAGGATTTGGTCTTCTGACAAGTGACCCCTTTTCCCACCTTTGGTGCCCATACACAGGTGTATATAATTGACATTCACAAGCTCTATTTCAAATGTTGTTTTCTTGTCCACAAAACAAAGGTCTGCCAATTTATTAGTATAATAATAATAAAACACACACACACACACACACACACACACACACACACACATCAACATATAGGCGAGAGAGGACAGTACAAAGAAAATTAAGCAGAGCATGACAATGCACTATGAATATGTCCATACAACCATCTAAAATCCTCAGAATCATATAGTCCTAAAGAACTAATCTCAGCATCATATTCAGTGTCCAAACAAGTAGAACTACTACCAAGCACATAATTCATAATAAAGCGACTAAATTTTATGGGAGCCATCAACCTTGTCACAACCCTCCTCTTTCTCCAGGCTTGGAACCGCGCTATGAACAAAATATATGGCAAGTGACCCCTTTTCCCACCTATGCTGACCATAAACATTTCTTTATAATTGACATTCACAAGCTCTATTTTCCATATGTTATTTTCTGGCACACAAAGCAAAGGGTCTTCCACTTTTGAAAAAACACATCAACCTATGATATAGGTCAATATATCCATACAACCTATAACAAACACACTGCTGCTAGGTTTCCGGGGGAATGTGCAGAGGGGTCTTTTTACTACAACGTCAATCACTTGCAAACAGAACGCAACTCTTCAACAATAATGAAATATGAATACAATGAACTTATTGCTAAAAAATGTGTACAAACTTTGTACTTTACAACATACATTGTTATCACCTATTTGGCATAAAATTATAATAAATGGTAGACCAACCAATTTTGCGTTTTTTAACCCTCGTGTAATGTTTGGGCGGGGGAGGAGGCTGCGGGGCATCATCCTTAGGCTCATCATCATGCTGTAAAGACATTTGATTCATACAATCAATGTTCGGTGTAATTATAAGAATAAAGTGAACAATGTTATTTATCCTTACATTGTAATTAATGTTATCATACCATTGAGCTGTCTTTGTGTCCTATTTTGTGTCCACCTGTCCCATAAGTGGGTGCTCTTCTAGCACGTTACGGTCTACCTCGTGGGGGTGAGGGCTGCGGAGCGGGATGCTTGTCCGGTACATCAGTATCTGGCTGTACAGTGTCAATCCCAACCGGAGGACCTAGAGGGTCGGATGAGGATGAGGTTGGTGGGTAATGATGCTCTGTGTAGAGGCCAAGAGTGGGGATCATTGTCATGGGTTCAGTACGGGGTGGGTCTATGGGCAAAGTGGTTGCATTTAAGCTGGTGGGTGGGTACAAGGGTGTCTCGGGGTGTGTAGGAGGGGTCATATGGAAATCAACACTGAGATCAAAACTGGGCTGCGAAGGTGGGGTGGGTGAAGGGACCTCAGGCTGAGAAGATGCATCTACCATGGGTGGAGGGACCTCGGACTAAGGAGATGCATCTAGGATGGGTGGAGTGACCTCGGGCTGCGGAGATGCGTGCAGGATGGGTGCACGTATCTCAGGACTAGTTACAACCCGAGGGGTTGTGGCACGCCGACCATGGCCCCTAGCTGCACTTGTGCTTGGGCTTACTATAGCAGGCCGACCACGGCCCCTAGCTGTGCTTGTGCTTGGGCTTGCAGTAGCATGCCTCCGACGGGTTGGTGTACTTAGGGGTGCTGCGCTTGTGCTTGGGGTTGTAGTAGCACGCCGACCACGGCTCGGTGTACTTAGGGGAGTTGTGCTTGTGCTTGGGGTTGTAGTAGTTGCTGGTTCAGTCCCATGCCCATTATTTGCCTGCCCATTTGCCGCAGGACCACCACCAAGCCCAACCACATTATTTAGGACGTGCCGGACATGGTTGTGGTCTTGGCTGCCTACAGGAAGCATCTCTAATAGCGCTAAATGGCTTTCAATCTAAAACAAAGAAAGAACCATTACAATCAAATTTGAGACATTTATGTATGAATTATAGAATGGATAATATAGTACTTATTAATCTACTGAAATACTCAACTAAGAGCTAAAAGTTTTATTACAATACTATATGTAATAGAAACTTTTTTTAATTGGATGTCAGTCAGATCAAACCAGATTTGTTGAAAAAAGAAATCAATTGATTTTACATTCGTACATGTACTGAAGAAAAAACAAAGAAGGCAATCAAATCTAGTTAGAACACATTACCATTATATCTAATTTAGCGCTATTGCGGTCGACATACTTTCGAGTGACTGAACGGTGCCAGCGGTAATAGGCATGATCGCGGGGCATCTCACCAATTTGAGGAGGTGCATGGCAAAGTCGTTGTCTCAGACCCCATGTAAGGATATACAGTCCATGCTCCTCCCTCCAATTTTTTTCCACCTTCCCACGCAAGTCTATTCTATGCAGTCTATGATCATACACAACATGGTCGGGCCGCTCCTGCGCCAACCCAAACTGTCGAAGGACACGGTCAGGGTGGTGTGTCTCTACTATGCAAAAACGCACGAGTGGCACCCTTGCCGTCCACGTATCCCTCCCTACAACGGAAAAGGCAAGAAGGCGGCCTAAGTCTGCCTCATATGGCTGCCACATAATCTACAATACAAACAAAAAACAATTATCATAACATCTTCAAATGTGAAACAAGGAGGAGAATACGTAGATAAAGGGAAAAAACTAAAATTAAAATAGAAGAGATGTTAAAACAATGATTTTAACATATTTTTAAGGAAAATTATACATATGTTAATTAAATAAATATGATGAAACAAAAGAATGACAATCTTTATTCAACGTAACCAAACAGAATTTTTGTATATTATTACCTGACCCGATTGCATTCTAACTAATTGCTCTCGATAGTAGATTAATGCCATGCCGGATGGCCTACTCTTCGGGCTTGGCACCCGCACTCACCTATAGTTACAAGCGAATAACATAAGATAAGATAATACCACTTAGTTACTAAGAAAAGTACATTGCATAACACACTGAATATAATGAAAATACTTACTTAAATGCAAGTGGAGCTTTTGGCCATGGGCCATAATCAGATCTAAGTGGGGGCTCTATCCTCGGGCACAAGAATGGCAACCTTGCCCATGCCCAATACTGGACCAATTGCAGCGCCCTACCAATCTGCGATGCCTCTTTTTGGCTTGCCCAGCATAACTCTCTGTACAACCATGCCAGACAACCACTACCCCAACTATACTGTCGTGGATGATAAAGGTCCCGCAGGAACTCCAAGAACATCAGATGCACCCTATCTCCCGACTTGTCCATGAAAATCTTATCCACACACAGTTGCTTCCAATCCTCATCCTCCACAGCAGTCAACCCAATCAAGACCTCACTGTCAATAGGAAGTCCCAAAATGACCTCCACATCTTCTAGGGTGATCGACATCTTACCGTGTGGAAGATGGAACGTATGAGTCTCCGGCCGCCATCGCTTAACTAAGGCCGTTATTAGGCAATGATCTATCCCTTTGGAAGGGGCTCTAAACAATCCTTCTAGCCCCACCAACTTGATGATGTCAATCACTCGATTATCTTGCATCGTTATGGTTGCCATCTCCTTAGAGCGACCACGACATGTAAGTGGGCCCGGGTCCTGTAAAATCGACAAAAAATATAGCGGTTGTTAGATGCTAGATATACAACTTTGAAAGAACGTAAAGCGTTTTTAGAACTAGATCTAGATGTTTCACCTCGCCATTCCAAATGGCCTCTGATCGATGATTTTTTTGTTGCGTCAAAAATGAATTATCTTCTGGACCAGGGCGCACAATCACTGGGTCCTCATTCATCTGAGGCTCCATACTGCAAAGAGTACTACTGTGAGATCATACATAGTCGCAGACATACATTATTTTGTGTGAGTTATCAGCAATCAAGCATTGACCCAACTATTTTCCATTGTAATGCAATTTGGTCAACTCATTGTTGTAAACTTGTAATGTATCAATACCAAAAAAACTTGTAATGTGTCAACTCATTAAGGAAAACTTCCCCTTAATTTTTCAATGGCAAAAGATTCTAAAGCAAAATCAGAATGTAAGGAAATTTTAATCTTTTTCAAAGTATCACCATTTAAATAAATCTCCACATTAACACAATATGCATATAACAATCGACAGCATTGTCAATTTTCAAAGTCAGACATCAAAGCATATGAACCAAACTATAAATTCAAGAGGGAACTAATTAGAAAAAGGCTATACCTTTGAAAATCCCAGACCCAAATAGAATTCTGAGCAAACTGGTTACAAAACCTGCAACGAAATAATAAGAATTCAAAATTACGAACAAAATCCCCCATCTTTCAAAGATACTAACAAATAACAACATTTCAAAGAACCAACTAAATCACAAAAAATATAAACAAACTGTTAAAAGAACAACCACCAACAAAAGTATTCAAACCCAAAACACAAACAAACACATAAAACAGCCTTTATATATATATATATATATATATATATGAAAGAATGCTATTAAAAATAAATAAATAAAAATGCAAACAAACACAGTTTCAACTTCAATCAAACTTTCTTAGCATTCAAGAGGGAATATTTGAAAAAGATATACTTGAATCTAAAAATATATGCTCACATTGAGAAATATTATACAACAGCCAATTATGAATAAATATTTATTGATGAGCACATATATTGGATGATGCCTCATATCACTTTCACCAAAATTGTTTGTACTAAGGCAGCAGCTTGTGTGGAGACAGAATAGTATAATGCAGCTCTCAGACTATAAATTGAGGATAATAGTTGGTCAAATTTTTAGACAGAATAGTATAATGCATCCAATCAAACTTTTTTATTGTATGACCAATTTCAACTCCATTAATTTTTTCCACCTGCAGCTGCTTGTGCTCAACCACGGTTTTGTCCCACTGCTTTCTATAATCATTGTCCATGTAGAAGTTTTTTAACATCTCAGGAGAGCAGTTCTCAAATACTGTCACACTCAAGTATTTCAAGGGGCCATCCTAGGAATGGCTAAACCAGTTGAATAAAATTGGACACTGGCCCATGTCAATAGAGATTGCAAACTAGGTGTAAGCTTATTCAGGCGACATTAACCCAGAGGACAGTAACTGGATTTTTCTTTTGGAACCTAATTTGAATTTGTTTTTTTGATAGGTAAGAAAAAGTTTTTTTTTTTTTTTTGATGAGTAGTTAAGGAAAAGTATCATAAAAGAAAGTCAGCATTATGCAAAGAAACATAAGCAGCCATAGGTTACAGTCTTGACAGCAGTCACTTCATTCAAAAAAGACTGAAGTGTCAAGCTATATCAAAGCTACCACTCCCAGGACCCATTGTAATTTGGAATAGCACTGAGTAATAACCCTATCTAAGGATATTTAGTGCTTGAAGCACCAACCAACCGCTTGTGCCACGTACCATACGAAAGCATAAGCATCTAGTCCAGATAAACTTAATAAACCTGCAGAGATTCACTGCTCTCAAATCAATTTCTTACCCTCAGTCCACCACCCAAAAAATAATAACACTACTTAGTTCTAACCAACCAGCAAGAATAAAAATGCAAACTTAAACAATAAATCACCCACCATCACCACGTGTGTGTGTGTGTGTGTGTGTAACATTGTTACCTCCATTCAAGACCCCCAGAAAGGCATTTCAACGAACAAATTGTAGGCAATACTAAAAAAATTCACAACAACACGCACACGGAATATTTAAGTTCCAATAATTTATCCAAACAATAACAATACCCTGAAATAAGTAGAATCAAGACCTATTTCAACGGCAATAACAAAACATCTGTATACATACACAGACTACACAGAAACAAAAGCAAGAGTAACACTCAAATAACCAGCCAAACTACGAATACCCATTTGAAAAAAGTTGATAAAAGAATGCATATAAGGTTCAAAATCTCACAAAGCAAATGGGAGAAGTGAGAAACAGCAAGCAACATGAGCAACAAAATCTTCTTGACCAATGTGCACAAGCAGAACCATCAAAGGAAGCTAAGCTACTTTTTTTTTTTTTTAATAAAAAGTACAACTTTGCACGTTTGGGCTCAACTATACTTGAAACCCTAAAGCTCTGTTAGGTTGCTGGGAAAACAGTTTCTACGAAAAAGAAGAAATGGGAAAAAGAGAAAAATGGATAATGAGGCACTCACTGAGTTTCTGAGGAACCAAACAGAGCGTAAAGCGCAAAGAATAAGAGAGTACCTGGAACGTTCTTGGAGAGTCTCCGTTAGAACAGGAATCGAGTGAGAGTGAGAGTATGAGTGTCTGAGAGAATGAGAGTGAGAGAGTGTCTGAGAGTGAGAGTTTCTGAGAGAATGAGAGTGAGAGAATTAGAGTGAGAACGACGACTCAGGCCAAATTTAGGTTTTAAGTGGTCAAAACCATGTTTCTGAAACTCGGTTTTAGAAGAAAACGTTCATTAAAAATCGAGTTTTAGACACTCGAGTACTTAAAACGAGTGTTAGAAACTCGATTTCATAAAGTTATCCACGTGGAATACTTTGTCCACGTCAGTTTTTGAATAACCCTAAAAATCGAGTTTCTAAAACTTGAGTTCTAGTTTAATCTCGAGTTTTAGAAACTCGAGATGCTAGTTTCACACATACTTTCAAAACTGGGCAACTAACTTTATTGTTAGCACAATAAAGTTATTTGGAAAAAAAATTCCAAGATTTAACGTGTGCAACTTTTTTGAATTGGTTTTAGATTTGTGGAATTTGATGCATCTTAAACTTAAAACTTATTTGTGTTATTTATTAGTTTAATTTTTTTATATTCTAATATTTATATTTAGATTATAATTCTAAAGAAAAAATAAAATAAAATATTTAAAAATATATATTATATTTCTATATATTATTTATTATATTTATTTTATGGGGTTAAATTTAATTCGTGCTGATACTTCTGTACAGTTGTATACCATGTTCTTACAGTAGATCCAGCCATTCTAAGCAATTTGGCTTTGCAAAGAAGTAAAGTAATGTTAGGAACACTATATATTTTTCATAATTGTTAATATAGCTTGTTGCGATTAGAGTAATACTACTCTTATAAGGATTTACTATTGACACTACTTTTATTATGAATCAATCATAACAAGCTATACCAATAGTGATGAAAAATATTGTGGTCTTAGAGTTATGGATCTAATTTACATAACAAGAGAGTCAATGGAAGAAAGGGAAATGGAGAATCTGTTGTTAATATGTAAACAACATTATTTTCCTGTACAGGTCTATATTGGGAATGTCCAACTAAGCTAGCATCACTTGTTAGCTCATCAATAATTGCCACCAGCTTTATGGTCTTAGCTTCCTCTCTTCTTCTTTTCTTCTTTTTAATTATTTTTTTAATCTAAAAATAAAATGGTGCAACACTAAAACTTTCTAGGAGGTCACACATCTTAATACAACTATCAATCAAACATGCTTAATTGCGGAGTTCTTGAGATTCGGGGCCTATTTGGTATGTAAGTTCAAATAACAGTTTTCAGTGTTTAAACACTAAAAATTGTGGGCTCTTAAAAGAAAACTATGTTTGGTAGGTGTGCGCACCCTAAACAAGGCCAATAGGCAGGCACTCTCTTGGACTCACAATTTATTTGTAATGTAGGCTTTGGATTTCCTACCTTGGATGATCCAGACTTGGAGACTCAACTCTATCTCTCTAGTTTTTGTTTACCTTTTTTCTCCCCTCTTTTCCTCTTTGATTTCTCTTATTTGTAGCCTCAAATCAGTGGAAGAGTCATGATTACTCTTAGGGTTAGTGCAACAGGAGGTCCAATATCGTTAATTGTAAGTGGGTGTTTAGGTGGGAGTGGCTTTGGAAATAATTCCCACTCCGGTAGATATGTTCGGCAGCGATATTCCCTAAGGCATTGCCAAGCATATCATTGATGGTGCATTCAAATGTCATTCTTCTTGCTCAGGCATGGCTCTCCGAGCAGAGGCCAGGTGGCAAAACAGGGTGTGCGTTACTGCAAATTGTCTACTTCTTAGGCTTTTGAGCAATATGAAGCTTGGGCCCGTGGCTTTCATGAGTTCGGGCTGGAATTGTGGGTAGGAAGAGGTTGGTGTCATGGGCCACATTGTTGGACCAGGGCCAAAGGCCCAACTGGGCTTGGGTATTATAGTGCTATACAGTAGGTGTTTTTTTATCAAGAGTGTTTGAGTTACCGTTCTCAATTTAGGATGTTTAAAACTTATATTTTGAAAACTTACTCTACCAATTTTTAATTTTCAAGTAACGTTGCTGAGTGATCTTTTTGTAAATAAGTTGAAACCAATTTCAATGCCTTAGTTTACAAAAGAAGAAGACGTGCCAAATTCGCAACTACTTCAACATGACTACGATTTAATCATTCAACAACCCAATCTTTTAATAATATTTGCTAGATTTGAACTTAGGGCAGTATCTTACTATTTGTTTACATGAAATTGATATTTCTATTCGCATGACATACTTTGATATTTGATTTAATACCTATCTCAAAAAATGTCTATAACTAATAGCCTAAATGCCTAATTAGTAGGAAATTTGCAGCAATCTTTGTGTTAGGTATAATGTACTTTTCTCGTTAAATTCTTATGGTGCACTTGGATTGAAATTGGTTCCCCCGTGTGGAAATGTTATCAATTTTTTGTCACATTATTAGAAAAAGTTTAGATCCAAGGTGATGATTAAAAGTTTTACAATCGTGCATCAGAATAATATTTTTATAGTTCTTTTGATTTTAGTGATAATATTTATTATAATCAAAGCTATAAAGAGACTACTAGAGCTTTTCTTTTTAACAAAGTACTTTTCAACGTTGCCGAAATTAACGTGTACAGAAATGAAGCTTGGAGAAGCTAGGTTTAATTCTCTCTAGAACGTGAAACAGGTGAGAATGTTTATTATCTTTTATAATCACATTTAACTGGACTACCAAATATTATTTTGTCCTGTCTCCTATATAAAGTCCCATCTCCATTATCTTTGCCTATTTTTAATTGGGTGATCAAATTTGAGGATTGAGTGCTAGAGGCTTTTAGCCTAACTCTCATGCCACTTGCAATTAATTAAGAGATAAAACCTTTGACCCTCCTATTGAAATATTAGTTTAATTATATTAAAAATAAAGTTTAGGATTTTGCATGCCAGATTGCCACGCTGATATGAAAGATACTACTAATGAAATCATATGAGAGAGATTAAGATTTATAAAACATACTTTGTTTTAGTGTAAGAAACACAGACACAGACACGGGTATATACGACACAATAATACGAGCAATTTTTGAAAAATTATAACATAAAACGGTCGGTACAACGCCAGTATAACACGGTACTACATGGATATGACACAAATATTGCACTTTAAATGAAGTGTCCATATTTTCTTGGTTTTAATAAGGGTGTACTAAGATATTACTGTATTTGTAATTCCTTTTTCTCTAAACCTCTTCAAGCCTTTGAAAAGAAATTGCCTAAACTTACTTTGCCAAAATTGCACTCCTGCACTTCTAAACTCAAAAGTAAATAATAAAAAAAATAAAAAAAGAGAAAAGAGAAAAGAAAAGAAAAGTCATTCCGAGGTGTTGGCAAGTAGTCTAGAACAGCTAATTCTATATTTCTTATTCAATCTAAGAAGCCTCTTGACAAGATGTACTGTAAAATCAGAGAAGGTTGTAAATAAAATGAGTTTCACCAAACATTATGCAACTTTATTAAGTTGACAGAAGACGTCGAAATTCAGTAACATATTTTTGGATTATAGGCCTTTTTCAGTGCTATTGCAGATTGGAGGAAAACTCACCATCTAGTAATGTTATACTATGCCACGATTGATAATGAAATGATCATCAGTCATTTTATGAGCAGATCAGTAAGTGTCAATCAAATTCAAGGACTTCATAAGCTTTCAGCTCAGATAGCAACTTGTTGTGCAACTACGGAATCTCTAATATCAATTATTGTGATTTGGGATCAAGGAAACTCAAACCAAAACTGAACCAAAACTGAATAGGAATTTGAGGCAATATACAGCACAACTCGATTGAAACATGTTGATCAATCTTAGTTGGATTTCTTTTGTTTTTTTCCGTCTTGAGTGAATGTTATTGATTTGCATAATGCAACCATTTAAAACAGCCAAACCTTTTGGTCACACCATACGAGGTGGTGAGATGAGGCTGCCCCAACCTGTCAGCATATAGGCATGTTGAGAATCGAGACTGTATGGCACAAGACACCAATAAACGCATTATCATAAAATAAAAAAAGAAATTCACAAAATTATCTTGAAGCCTTAGTGGTTACCTGCTTATTAAACAAACAAATAAAAACATCATTTGGTAATGGAGAAGACATAAGCGTGTGTTTGGATAAGTTTCCTTAGCTTACTAGTTTATTACTTTATTTGTTTACTTGCAGTTTTTTTTTTTTTATAGATATATTATAGCCCAAGTTACCCAAACCATTGTAGGCCGATGAACTTATAGATCAAGTATGTTAGCTTTATGTTAGTCTATGGTTAACGTAGTGTTAATCAACTACTCTCTAATATATAAACTTTATATTGTGTTCATTGTAGCACAAGTGCATAGTATAATATATAGTCGTCAATGGTTTTTTTACAGTGAATATAGGCTGTTAAGCTAAACCACGTAAATTTTTGTACGTGCTCTCTCTTTCTTGCTTTCGCTTATCATTCAATCATACACCATCACAAAACAACTTTTATGTTTTTAAGGCCTAAATATTTTTTGTGACAACTATACTTTTGTCAACTTTGAATAAAGAAGCAAATAATAACAAAAACTTAATCCAACCTCTCACTCCAGCCCCTTGAAGCTGCTAATTTTCTTGGCATCTCTTGCAGGCAATAATGGAGCATAGAACAAGAGGAGGGTGGAAGTTAAATCATAAATGCGTGAACGCGCGCAAAAGAACAAGAAAGGGAAAATTAGCTTTTTCCCCTAATCTCCAAACCCAGCTATGGTCCTTGTCGAATGAAAATAGCTCTTTATAGTGTTAGGTCTCCTGTCATGTTAAGGCACAACAAGGAAAAACACCGGAGCAATAATTTCAAAACCGTGATGCCATCAAAGCTATTTTGATCACTTTTCTTATCTCAATTTTTGGCCATAGTTAAGTAGTAATCAAAGCTGAGAAATTTAAAGCAACCTCAGTCTTTAAGCTTCTAGATCATGGGCCCCTAGATGTCAGCTTGACACAAGGTTTCATACAGGAAAAATTGACAGAACCTTTCCTCCAAAATTGAAGTCATCCCCATATAGCACTATCTGAATATTTCAGTCAAAACGCGTTTGCCTTCGGATAAATTTTTTATGAAAATTTTATTTTCTTATTTGTTGAAAATTGACCAAAGGACAGTTTCACCCAAAAATAAATAAATAAGTGTGATATTGAAAAGATGTTCATAAACAAACGGAACTATATCAAGTTTTATTTCCAAAATTTTGGAGTGGGTAATGAATCATCCACATATTTGTTATGTTAACCGTATGTATTCTTTTTTTATCGTTTTATTTAATTTAATTAAAATCATAATTTTTATTATTTTCTTAATTAACATGTCCAAAAAAAAGGTTATATATAAACAAATAAGTTAAAAAGTACACAAAAAAAAAAAATTACAAACTCACATTACAATTCTCAATCTCTTATACAAAATGCAAAAGTAAAGCAAAAACCTTCTCACCCTTGTAGCCTCATGTACAAAATTGTAAAAAAAAAAAAAAAAAACACTAAAAATAATTTTACTTTTATTAAAAAAAAATTATGGGTCAAAGAGAGGGAACCCATATTTGCCAGACTTTAATATCACAATCCAAACTACCACTGTAGACCAGATAAGAAGTTCCACAATCAGAAGAACCACTTTTACCGCCATTATTATTACCATCAAGAGCCATTGCCAAGGACTTAACTGGGCGTCTATGTCCTTCCAACACATCCAAACAAGAATAGCTCTTCTCAATTCCTCTCCTCCAGATCCTAACAGTGTTATCAGCTGAGCCACTGCACACCAAATCTGACACCACAGCCAAGCACAATATAGCTTTGGTGTGACCTCTAAGAGCACCCACTAACACCATTTGACCAAAATTACTATCTATTGCTTCACTATCTTTCTCCCACACAAGAATTGAACGATCACAAGCTCCTGAATATAATACAGACCCATCACTGCTTAGAGCCAATGCATTCACAGCTGACTTGTGCTTCTCTAATGTAGCCACTAGTGAATGTGAATGTGATTTGTAATTGTCCCCAGCTTGCTCTCTCTTCCACACCTTGATTTTCTTATCAGCTGAACCCGTGTAAACAAATCCATCTTTGGACAATACTAAAGCATTGATTGCATCATCGTGTGCATTCCCAACAGACTCTAAGCACTTAAAATCATTGGTTCGCCAAATCTTGAACGACCTATCCCACGAAGCTGAGTATAAAAAAGACCCATCTTTGGATATAGCAAGTGCTGAAATAGTATCAACATGATGTACCCACGTACACTTCTTGTGTCTACGTACTTTTACGTAGTTCTTGGCAGAGAAAAACCTTGAAAAACGATCATTCAACGTTGGAAGAGTGGCTATGCACTTGTACTTTTGGTTTGGGGTATTGTAATCATTGTTGTTGTTATTGATCTTCCACACACGGATTTTGTTGTCTTGATGAGCACTGAATAGCTTATCTTGTTCCAAATCTACTACAAGGGACTTAACCGCACCGTCGCTTAGAGCAACCACGTTGTCCACTGAATTATTGCTTTCGAGGCCAAAAGGGTCTCTGCTAAATTGGCTTATTTCGCTGTTGGAAGAGCCACTGTAGAGGAATTTGCCAGCGAGAGTTAGAGAGGACACGTAGGAGGAGTGGCCTTTGATAGTGGCTATGCAGAGGTGTTGGGCTGTGCTTGGATTAGGTAATGATTGGTCATGTTGGTGAGATGGTGAGGTGAGAGAAGGAATAGAGGGAAGACTTGGTTGGGAAGAAAGTGTAGAAGAGCTTAATGAATCTGATTGAGATTGTGACTCTGAGTCTGTGTGGCAAGGCAATGGACATGGAAGAAGCCCCATGTTTTTTTTTTTGTGTATTCTTTTATCACAACACTCAAGAGGAAGAGAAAGAGAAATAGTTGAAGAAACAAAGGGTTGGTTGGCTTTTATAGAATGGATCTGCCTGCGAGTAGAGAAAGCATCAAGTTGAGGGGAAGTGGACAATACTATTTTTGTAGGAGCCAGTTTTAGCTATCATGGGGGATACTTTTTCCTGTCTTTTTTGGAGGCAATAATAGCATAAGTGAGGTTACTTGATAGAAAAAAATTAAGGTGACCTTTTTGTCTGGAAAATATTAGCTAATAGTAGATCTTTTTAGAACATTTTATTTGTAAGGTTAATTGTAAAATTAAAGTTAATGGCTAATATTCAGAATTTTGTACATAACACTATCATTTTCTTATATATGAAAATCTTGTACACATGATTTATCATTAGCTCACTACCTTTATAACTATATTATAGCTATCACATATGTCAAATAAAAAAGATTATTTATTTGTGAGTGTGATAGAATATGATAACTATCATATATCTCATGCATCCGACATATGTATATTCTCTCTCACAAACATGTGAGAGCACATATCTCTTTTTTAAAACAAGGAAAGCCAAGCATAGAATTTTTTTTCTTTTTTTTCATGAGAGATATATCCGACAAATTAGATACCTTATCAGTGGCATGTCTAGCATATGGAACCTCTTTTTTTTTTTTCATTATTTTCTTTTGTTCTTGTTTATTTATGGGCTTATAAAAGTGAGACATTTTTTTCCCTCTTATATGCTATCCAATTTCTTATGGAGATTGAAGTATCTCCAAACCACATTGTAATTTTTATATATAAAGAAGATTATTTAATTGTGGGAGTATCATAATGAAAAAAAAAAAAACCAAGGTAGCTTTTTTCTATTTCTTGATTAGAAATTCTCTGACTCTCTCAAGTCTCATTTAATACTTCTTAATTAAAAAAAAAAGATAATATTATTTTTGCATTTCTTATGAAGGTTGAACTTCATTTTATATATATATGAACTTCATTCTTGATTCTACTTAGAATGAGAAAAGCAATTAAAAAAAATATTGAAAAAGGAAGGAAAAGAAAAGGAAACGGATGGCGGTGCTAAAGCAGGCTCTTGCAAGTTGCAAATAGCAACAATTCAGAAAAAAATAAAAAATAAAAGTTGCAAATTGCAACCCCTCACGCCGTCAAACTTGAACTGCTCACCATACAACTTGGGGCTTTCATTCTTTTCACTTTTCAGCACAACTGATGAGAAATGTCGACTCGTTTTGTGGGTTCAGACTTCAAACCACTTGTCAAAACTTGAGATAAAACCAGGTGCTTCCACAAAATGTGCTGGACGCAAGTATTGAATTTCTTGGCATGTTGTAATCTTGGTTTGCCTTTTGTTTGTAAGTTGTAACAACTTTTTTTTCTTATTAAAAAAAAAACTTCAGTCGACCTCATATCATGTGACGATAATAAATAATACCACATATACTACTGGGCTTTGATGGAGCTATCATCATAAGCATAGCACATTCTTTGAAATGTCACTACTCAAACCACTTAATTCCTACCAAATATCATGTAAATCGATACAAAAACTTCTATCAATACCATTAAACCACATCTGATCATGCTGGTAACAGCTTTTGGATGAGATGGGAAATTGGTTGGTTATTGGTAAGAGCATGTCACGTCAAATGAGTCTAAACTTTAGGTGAATAATTAATAGAATTACCTGTAGTGCAATTTCCGCTGCAATTTACCAATAAAACCAACTATGGTTTTAGTTTTACTGCATACTATTGCTTTTTGTCTGGTAACAGCTTTTGAGTGAGGGGAAATTGGCTGGCTATTGGTAAGAGCATTTCACATCAAATGGGTGGGTGAATTAGTAGAATTACCTAGTGTAATTTCCCCTGCAATTCACCAATAAAACCAGCTTACTATTGCTCCGCTCTTGCTCCCACTGTCCCACATACATGCTGGTTTGGAGGGACTGCCCAGCAATGGGTTCCACCACAGGAGAATTAACAATGGTGAATGGTTGAATATAATTAGTCCATGTTTATGTATGCTAAACAGCCAATATTGCTGACCACTACCCTTAAATGGATGCATTGTTGTCTTTTTTGATGGTTTTGAGAATGATTGATAGAACCAGATGAGTTTTAACACTTAAATTATTTTATTGACTTATTAAAGGTTGGATGATCTGGTCCAGATGGGTCCCCTCCAATATTGAAGGTTTTCTCCTGTTAGGGTCATGTAATTCTGTGTCAAAAATCAAAATGTTGTCAATTGTAACTGTTTTCTTGACTCTATGTTATAAGTCTTGTGCGTCTTAGACTCTTAGTGATGTATGTGAAAATCAAGATTCAAGACAAAGAATTAATCAAGAAACTGCTCAAGGTAACTGTTGCTACTGTTATCTCGACTGCAATTAAGCTTGACACCACTCGACTAATCAAGTCGCTGGATTACTGAAATCTTAATTCAGGTTCATGATCGACAAGTAAATCTCTCTCTCCCTCACCAACTAAATAACTAAAGATGTAAAGATTGGTGATCAGTTGAAAGTGCTGCAACAATCTACAAACATGTTGTTGCTACTATGAGAACCTTCAAGTTGGTAATTGAAGTCACGAATTAGGGTGTTCTATTGAAGAGAGCCAATGTCGAAGAGTTCAATTGGGTTGAAGTTTCGTGGGGTCACAAAAATAAGTTCTACTGGAGATAAAAAGTTAGAATTAGGGTTAATTCTATTAAAGTTTGATTCTATTAGTAGATTCTTCCATTAATGGTAAGTGTTAAACCCTGAAATAATTATTTCCTTCATAACTATATTGTTCACTCAATTATTTTTTTGCACTTTATTACTGAAAATTGGTTATGTGACATGTTTAACTGAATTTGAATCCAAGAGTATAATTGACTAATAATTTGAATTGACTTACATTTGGTTAAAATCGATCAATCAATCAGGGTCTAGACATTCTAAAAGTAAGCTTTCAAACTTGTGTGTGTGTGTGTATATATATTCTAAACAAAATGCAACCTTAGAATTGTATATTCAAATTTTAAAACTTTAAAAGATAAAATCAAAATAATCACAAACTCTAATGTGGTGTTTGGTACTGGGGAATCCACATTACTCCTGGTTTCCAGATTCCTAAGAATGTGATTCCTAAGAATCACATTCCTAGAATGTAACTATTCTTATATTTGGGGTCCGTTTGGATACCGCTGAAACTGAAAACTGAAAAACACTGTAGCAAAATAATTTTTTAATGTGTAAATAGTGTAGTGGGACCCATTTTTAATAAAAAAGTTACTGAAAAGTGGTATTTGTGGGTCCATGAACAGTGAAAAAAGGGTTAAAAAGTTAAAAGTTGCGGCTACTGTTTATGAACAGTAGCCGCACAGTACCACACAGTAGCATTTGGGGGGTGAAACGCGCTTCAGGGGGCGAGAAAAAAAAAAAAAAAAAAAAAAAAAAGAGAAAGACGCTGGACGCTGGACGCAACGTGCTATCCAAACCCAGCCTTGGTTTCATTGGGAGATTCCTAAGAATGTGAGATGATAATGTTTGGTGTATTCCCAGCAATCTTAAATGAATTATCTATTTTTCCCATTTTATCCTTAGATTTGAATATGAACTACCAAGTCCTTTTAAAGAAAAAAAAACTTTCTCTAAATAAATAATGAAAAAAAATATAAACTATTAATTAGTCCTTAAAAAAAATATCTTCCTCTAAATAAATTAATAATTTGTTGAACAACACGCACACAGCAGTAAAAGTGAATACCTAGCAAAAATGGAAGGTCTCCTTCAAACTTTTTTTTTTTTCCCACACGTAAGATCTAAATAGAACTTTGTTAAAAAAATATATTAACAGAGTTGTCTATTCTATTTATGTTGTTTTGGCGGGAAAAGATAAAGACAAGAGAAAAGATATTGATAATTTGTTTTATATTTTATCTTAATTGCTTAAATGATAAGAAAAAATGGTTAAAATTGTCAATTTATAAAAAATACAATTTTCTTTAAGTTTGGGAATCTGGATACCCACTTGTTTTAAAGGGAATCCACATTCTTACTAAGAGGGGTTTAAAGGGGGAATCCAAATTTCCTTGGCATCTGATTCTCTTGCGTAATTTGCAACCAAACATAGGAATTGTGGGGATAGGGGCTTAAGATTACGTATCTGGCCATAAAAAGGCTGAGAACCCCAAGATCATGTAATGGGCCTCGTAGGGTTAAAGGCCCATAACGGTGTGCGGAGCCTCCGGCCATGTCCGAGGACGTGGTATAGTTCGAGGAGAGGGAAGTGGACATGCAGAATCCCAAATTGCGATTTGTTACGTTTGGAGTAAGAGAGGCGGTCCGAGGAGGGACCCTAGCTCTAAGGAGATGGGAATCCCAAAAATACCTAAGGAAAGGCTGCCACCACCGCATTAATTGTGCTGCACCAACTCTTCTGGTCGCATTTATGTGGAGAAGACCTTAAAACAGTGTAACTTTGGCTATCGTGACTCACAGTAGGCCAAAAAGGATACATGATGGGACATGCACTCGAGTGAAGAAATCAGATGAGTGACAAGTGTAAGGTGGAGATAATCTTGAGAGAACTATATAATGTGAATGAATTCTCCTCTAGCAGTGAGGATTCTTTTGGAGAAAAAGAAAGAAAAGGAGTTGGGATAGAAGAATTTACCTCCTTGGACCTATATTGAGAAGAGTTCGTCAAAACTTGGGCTCCTTATGTTTTCTTTCTGGAAACCCTAACCTATTGCACTCGTTGTTTAAATCATCCTAGCCCAACTTTCGCATCCCACTCTCTACAAATTCATTGTTTAAGGACAACTTGGGCCGTCTCCTCCAGTTTGGGCCGGCTCACGAATCCGTGTCCTTATAGAAATCTTTAAACATTCCTGAGAATCTTAAAACATTACCCCGTACCAAACGCCACATAAAGGTATGACTGCAATGTTGAAAATTTTAAAACATTAACCCAATAAAAAATTTCAAATAATTTAATAATAACAAAGAGTTATATCAAATGTTCCTTATAAATGTTTGTGAATATATACGGTCTTCTCCACACACAAAAGAAAGAAAAAAGAAAAAAAAAAAAAGAAAAAGAAAAAGTGTATATATATTGCCTTACTTTTTTTTTTAAAGAAAGTATATATTGTCTTACTTGAGATCGAGAGTCCTGCAGACTTATTTGAAGCAGCCTGGCCCAGAAGTAAAGCAAGTAAAACCCAACTTCTTCTTTACTTTAGAGAAGCCCAACTCTTTTAATGTTTAATGTGAAATAACATAAAAAATAATAATAAAAGGCATGTGAGAGAAAACAGGATAGGGTATACCACAGCCCGAACATAACATGAAGTTAGCTTACAACAAAAGATAGGTGGTGACACTGGTGAGTGAATTTAGCACAGAAGAAAAGATTCCTTTAGATGGAATCCTTAGCTAGTAGATCATTGCAATGGCTACCTTAGGTTTTGCCACAAGCAGGAAGAGTATTCAATCAACATAGCCATTTGGAATTGCAATGACTGCTTTAGGGTTTAACACTAGGAAGAGTATCCAATCAGCAAAGCTGGCTTGGGTCTAGTTTTAAGATACAATCATACAATGCTCAACCGTATGCCAAGGCAGCATTTAAAGCTCCCCATGCCCATGGGGGTTGTTGACCAATCATTGACCAAGTGCTCACAGTCACAGCATGGATTTAAAGATTTTTTTATTTTTTTTAATACAACGATAGTTGGGAGTAAGAGAATTTAAACCATGAATTTTCTGTTGAAAACTTATAAGAATTGAAAGATTTTTAAGGGTCTTAAAATATGATATTCTCTTTACAAAAAGACACGTCTAGAAATATTAAACTGAACTCTTCATTATCCATTTGGTCTCCCATTAGGCCATAATTGGAGCACAGTTAGATTTTCCCAATTTCTTTGCAAATTTAAGGGCCATGAGTGAATGAGCGTACGTAATGGCAGAGTCCTCTCCAATTAATAATCCAATAGCGAAACTACTCTCACTCCCCCATTGTTAGCAATCTAGCCCATATATGCGGCTTTAACGCGTAGGCTCCAAGCCTTAGCCAAGGCCTTCTTCACTAATTTACCCCTTTTCTCTCCCATTATTACTTCTTTTTTGGCTCCCCATCAGCAGTTTTTACCTAAAAAATACACATCCTAAATTTAATGTTCACTGTAAAATGAAATGATTTCAATTGATAAATATAAGGGGTTAAAGTGATCACACAGAACTGATAACATCTTTAATAATTCTCCAAGTATATAGTTTAAACCCCGCGTTCCACTTGTTTCATTATCTATCTATCTATCAATCAATATATATATATATATATATATATTAAATACAATACAATACAATACCTAAGTTCTTCCCTTTAGATTTAAAAAATTTTTTTTACCCTTTTACTAAAACTCGGGTATAAAATTTTAAAGCAAGCAATCACTCTAACAATAATAATACTTACACAACATTTGAAATAATAGATTGTAATTAGTGTAACATTACTTTTTATATGACTATAAGTGATATAATTTTTCTTGTACACCAGTTAAAATCTTACCTGTGGAAAAAAATTGTGTATCATTAGTGACGCTCAATAATTTAGATTGCAAAATGAGTGAGCTTGAAATCAAAGTAATCATAAGGTCATAACATGTGGAGAAAGTCTACAGCCGACCAAAAATTGAATTCATTTTTGCTGCTACCCTTGAATGCGATGATAGAAACAAAAAGCCTTCACATCACATCTGTATATAAACCAAATACATAAATTACATCATTTTTCTTTCTTCCTCAATAATAATGTATGGTATTAAAACCGAAAAAGGAATACATGGGAGTTCAAGAACAAAAGTTTCCAAAAATTGGGCTTAGGAAAGGATTCACATCCAAACCAATAAAGTAGCGTGCACCAGCACGCTGCTGCATTAGCCACCACCGCAATAACCCAAACAAAAACACATACTAGACTATAAATGGAGAATGAAAGTTTGACAATATCTTTGATGACTCCTAACTTTCAAGTTTCAATATATTATTTCATGTTTATTATGTATGTATAAGTTTATACCAACATAGACAATAAAATGAAATGATAACGAGTCAAAGTCATTATTTAATCATTTTAACAGTGCTTGATAGAAAGTAAACAACAAAAACAAGGGAGTTCTTAGTACTACAAATAAACTCGCAATTTTTGTGGTTAATTGTCTATCGCTTTCATATGAATTCATCATTTTTTATTCACTAATCACAGTTAATCACACAAAAAATTATAACAAAAGTTGTGTAATTTTTAATCGGTACTAGATTTTTTGAAAACAAATATTTATTATATCTTGGACAGTGTATATAATAAGGAACACAAACATCATTAACAAAATAGAAAAGCTTTGGAACTTAAAATTTTCAAAAAGTTGAACATGATTTAACTCCACCAAACGGAAAAGTCCAAAATAATAATTATTATTGACAGAACCTCCCCATGACCAACATATTTCACATATTGACATATAACCACCCCAATAAAAAAAAATAAAAAAATAAAGGGTTAACCTCTCATAGAGCCATAGTACCTGCATGTTGTTAGAAAGAAATATGAAAAACGTTGTAGTGCAGTTTGTTTTTGTTTTTAGGTGAATCATTGTAGTGTAGTACGTATTTACTTCAACTACCATGCAAACCACACTAAAATTAGATAGCTTCAAATATTTTGTATCCTTAACAATATATAAACTCAAATTATGCTCCCAAATTCAACTAAAATTAAGTTAAAATATGAAAAAAAAAAAAAAAAAAAAACAGTTTTATATACCAATCATATATACAAATCACTATACATCCATATACTTAGACAAATAAAAATATTTTGGGTAAATTCTATAAACATACCATGAAATTCGGGCTAATGTCAATCAAGTTCAAATTGATCAGTTTTGTAAAGTCTTGAAATTGATTATCATTAGTCCAAATCTTAGAATATATTAGTGAAGCTTACATATTTTTTAGAAGCATAAATAAAATTTAAAACAAAATAAAGTATAAACCAAAAAACTAAAAAATGAGTAAAAATCCAAACCCAACGGCCAAAAAGGCTCTAATGCCCAACAGAGAGCTCGAAATCAAGGCGCCACCACCATCACTAGTTTCACGACCAGATGACGGCGGAGATGAACCATTGTTACCCGCCGGGTTCGCTCCGTACAAGTACTGAATCCCCATAACATCATCGCTATGAAGCTCGACCTTCCTAGTCCTCGACGTGATCGCAGGGTACATGATCGACTCCACCACCGACGAATGTCCGAGCCCAAGCAAATGCCCAATCTCGTGCACAGCCACCGACTCGAGATCGATCGCCGCGAGCGACGTGGACATGGTGACGTCGTCGTCGACGACCCACGACTCGGCGGCGTCTAAATGGAACCGCCCGCTCGGCGGCGAAAACGCGTGGGCCAGCGTTCCTAAGATCCCATCGAACGGCTCTCCGTCGCCGTGGTCGCCGTTGAAGAACCCAATCGTAATGTCCGCCAAGTACGGCGAGCTTGACAGCTCGAACGTTAGCGGCGTCACCCTGGACCAACGGTCGAACGCGCGTGAGAACACGGCCCTGATCTCGTCGGTGATGTCTTTTTCTGGGTTGAACGCGTAGGTTAGGTGGCGGTGGCCTTCGGGCCAGCGAGGTTCGCCGGGAAAAAACGCGTAGCGAGAGACGACAATGCTGTGGAAGTGCGTGGAGGACGAGGTGGCGTTCGTTTTTCCGGAGTTCATGGCCGAGGTACCGTTGACGATGTCGGCGACACCGCACCTGGGTTTTATGATCTGCTGTACGGTGTGATTGTCGAGCCTGCCGGTGACGTTAAGGTTGAAGTTTTTCTGGAACGTTTCGACGGCTGACTTGAGCGCATCGTCGAAATCGTCGGTGAAGTTCGACGTGTCGTTAATGTAGCCGAAGTAATGGAAGTACTTTTTGAGCCTGTTCAAGCCGTCGACTCTTTCGCCAGCGTGGTGACCGGAGAGGTTCTGGAACGATTCCCAATTGCTTCTTGTTGCGTTTAGCCATGGCGGAATCGAAGTTACGTTGGTAAAGAAGTGAGCTGAAATTGGATTTGGAATATACAAAAGCGAAAGAGAAAGCAGCAATGCTGAGTAGATCAATCTCATGGTTATTTTATTTACAGGGCAAAGAGATTGATGAGAGAAATGAGAGTAGAATTTCGGGTTTATAAAGAGACAGAGATAGAATATTGTTGTTGTTGTTGCTGGGACGTTGAAATGTTCATGCACCACGTCAGAGATAGATGACTGGTCAAAGTATCTAATTTACTAGTTTCTGACTCGTGCTCTGCATGATTTTTTTTATTTATAAGAACGTAAATATATAAATTTTATTTTTGTGGTTATTGTTATGGACAAAACTCACATTTTTATTTTTAATGTAACTTTTTTTTTAAGCATCAACATATAATTGAAAAGCAAACACATGGAAAATTAAGATTATTTTTGTAGAGTTTATTAAACAAATAAATAGAGGGAAATCAAGAAATAGAAACTAAGAAAAGCTCCTTTACATTGCAAAAATTCAAAGAAAAAGAGATATAAAAAAAAATACATTCTAATATATTAATAAAAAATTAACATCAACAAAAACAAAGCAAATGTGGATTTTTTTTTTCTATGGTTTAGTTTATCAGTAACCAAACATTTGAAATTAAGAGAAAGAAATGCTAAACATATAAAACATCAAACAACTTTTGGGTGAAACTATATAAACAAAAAGAAAATTCAAAACGCACAAAACATAATCCATAAATCAAACCCACCAACAAATAACACAACAAAATGATGTAAGATGGAATCTACTATTTAATTTTTATAATTTATTAATTTTGGTATTTTTATGTAATTTTTGTTATTTTAGGTTTATGATATTTATTTCCTTATTTTTAGGTACTTTTGATACTTTTTTGATCTAATTTGGTTCCTGTAAGGACGTAATTTGGGTTTCTAGCCCATAAGATGGATGGACTTAGGCTTAAAAAACCCAAAACAATGAATTTGTAGAGAGTGGGTTAGAAAACTGGGCTCTAATGAATTAGAGAAAAAATATAATAGATCCAGATAACCTAAAAAATAAGGATAGAGTGGATTTATTAAAAAAAAAAATGTCTTCGGCTCAATTCGAGGAGACTAGTTCTTATATACTGATTCACAATAGTTGATTACAATTTTAGTTCCAGGTTGCTACAGTGTTTTTTTCTCTATTTTTTGATCCCCTTCTCTTTGGGTATCTCCTCCATTTTATACTCTCTTCTTCTCCCTTCTTTACCCTCCATGTGCTGGCTAAATGGTTGGTGCTGATACTTGTCCCATCAGTATCTTCCAGAAGTCTTTGTGTAATAGCTGTAAGACTGTAATCCACTGTTCAGATATTACTTCCACATTAATGCGGTCAGAAAGTTAGCTGCAGAGCATTCAATGCGGTGGTAGCAGCTTTCTCGGATCTTCTTCCTCTGCTCTTATAACCACCATTAAACTTTGCACTTACTAAAATGGACTTCTCTGACAATGTTTACTTCTCCTTGGACGACTTCTAGTCCTCAGCTTGGGCCTGTAGCTCAATGTATACATGGATAATGTACCCCCGGGTCAAATGTTCCTACAATTCCTATTAAAACTTATTTTAGAATATTTTTCTTGTTTGTCAAGTTTTACGATGTCATAGGCCTCTAAGACTGTAAATGTTTTTCAGAGTTTATTATCAATAAAAATTCAAATTTTGTCTATTTCTTTCTCCAGTGGATTCCAGGAAATTATCATCTTCTGGATTCAAAAAACTCCTTGTGGATTCGAGATTTATTACCAAAAATTAACATTTTTAGTTTCTGTTCCATCAAATAGAGTATCGATCGTGTATACTTTTTTAAGGCTTCCGTGACACTAGTTGGCATTAAAGCCTTGACTTACTCTAGTCTGATGGAAAAATGGAGATCATACCATGTTTTTTTAATATAAAAATAATGGTAAAATACTATTTTAGTCCCTAAACTTTACCAAAAGCTGGGATGAAAATAGAAATTTTTTCAATAGTTTAGGGATGAAAAACAAACTTTTAGTAAAATTTAAAAACATAAATAAAACATTTTCAATAGTTTAGGAACGAAAGATGAACTTTTCAATAGTTTAGGGACGAAAAACGAATTTCTTAAAGTTTAGGGATGGAAAACAAACATTTGATAAAATTTAAGGACCAAAATAATATTTTATCATTTTTTTACATTAAAAAGACGTGGGATGATCACCATTTTTCCCAAGAAAGAAGGAAAAAAAATATTGTAATCCTCTTTCAAAGTGAAAGTCATGTGATGGGTTTCAGTTAGCTTAACTGGTAAAGTCTCTGATAATTGTATAAGAGATTTGTGGTTCAATTCCCGCTCACACCAAAAACTGATTGGTGTTTTGGTTTGATGATAAAGAGCTATCATCAGGAGCGGACGCCATAGATTGAAACTCTCTAAAAAAAAAAAAGTGAAAGCCATGTGGTGCAAATGCTTAAAAGTTAAAAGTTTGGGAATTTCATATGCCATTAAATTTTGTATCATATTAGTAATGCATTAATGCTCACAAATATTAATTTAAATCAATGCATTTATTTATTTATTTATGTTTTAATTTCTTTAGCCATGTCATTGTCATATGTATTGACAAATGTCAAATGTGTTAAGTTATGAACAAATTGCTATTTGCTATATGGCACTATTTGTCATTATCACTCTAAATATATAGAATATTGCACCACTTGTCAAAGTCATGTGCATCCACCAGCTGTGGGATCCAACTTTTTATAATATACTAGATTATATCTTGCTCGATGCGTAGACTACTTTATAATTTCATTTGAAATAATTTTTATGTATATTAAGACTTACATATATACTTATTTTGTTGTATAATATTTATATTTGCCCACATTATTGTCAAATACTTTGAAACTTGATTTTCTTAATTCATATTTTTTTAAAATGTATTACACTATAACACTATAACATATTATAATATTTAATGTTCAAAGTAGATTTTATTTTTTGAACTGATTAAATGATTTTGAAATCTATAAATAAGAATTTAAATCATAAAATACTTTTATATCCTAAAATTACATAAATTGAAGCAACCTCACAAACACTTTTAACCACTCTTTTCTCACAACCAATATGGAGACCACAATTGCAAACACCCAATTCATTATCTCAATTAAATTAAGGAAATCATTTATAAGTATCAACATAAAGAGAACGTGATTAAACAAAAAGAATTTAGCTAAAAACACATCCATTTATCAAAATTTAATTATCTTTAATTGGTCTTCCATATCCTTAAAAAAACATAAAATACTTTGAAATCGTTATTGATTCTTATTTTTATCACCATGGCTCATACTATATAAAATAGCAGTAAACAAAACCTACAAATTATGAGTTCTAGCACACAAAAAAAGAAAAAAAAAAAGAAAAAGGAAAAAAGAAGAAGAAGAAGCTAACTTCATAAATAATCAATTAGAATGTAACTTTTTCTTTACTTCTGTAAGGACACAAATTGCAGATTGGGCCTACAGGAGAGATTGACTCTGGCCCAACGAGTAAAAGGTATCCTCGCAATGAATTTGTAAGAGAGTGGGTCGAAGAGCTAGGCTTTAGTGGGTCAAACGGAGATGAACCGAGTGAAAGAGCGTCCTCGGCACAGTCCGAGGAGCTTTGTTCTAGTAATTGTGTTGAATCAGAAGTGTTACAGGAGTTCTTGAGATTGTTCTCCCCCTTCCCATGGTGGATTTCTCCTATTATATAGTCCCTTTCAGACAATCTGGACCTTCCATTTGTTGATCATCCAGGCTTATACTTGAGTGCCTATCCCATCAGCCACCCTCTTTAGTATTCTGTGTGTTGCAGAAACCGAGGTAGCACTGTTCAGGGGTCCTGTCCACATAAATGCGGTGTCAGCAGCCCTTTGTGAAATATCTCCTGGTTGCCACCTATCCCCTTTTGGCCCATATAAGTCAGGGGATTCCTCGGAAATAACAGGACCGGTGCTGGAGCATTCATCTCGGCCGTTCCTTTGATGATCCGAGCAGTAGGTTCTCCTCGGACAAGTCCTTTTCTCCTTCGCGTAGCTAATACGACAGAAAGGAGTCAAGCCAGGTACTTTCCTCAGGACGGGGTGCCCTCGGGATAATGGCCTCCTCGGACGGGCCCATGGCCTCCTCGGAGGGGCCGTGGCCCATTATTTAGTATTGGGCCTTTTACCCCTACAATAGCCCCTCAAAATTCCGGCTCTCCCTCTTTATCCGAGGAGAGAGGTGGGATTTTGATTTCTCTAGGGGTAAGATCCATTCACCCAAGGTAGGTCGTCTGAGGGACCAGATCTGAGCAAGGTTCTGTTTAGTACCTGAGAGGTACCATGGCGTGTTAATTTCCACGAAACATGCGGTCCGAGGACTCAGATACGACTACGGTGTTGTTTAACACTAAGCAAGAGGTCTGAGGGACCTGACATGGCTAAGGCTCATCTTAGCAGAGAGTCCAAGGACCCGGCGTAGCTAAGGCTTTGTTTAGCAGAGAGTCCGAGGACCCGGCGTAGCTAAAGAGTTGCTTAGCAGAGGGCCTGAGGGCACCGGCGTAGCTAAGGCTTTGTTTAGCAGAGAGTCCGAGGACCCGGCGCAGCTAAAAGAGATGCTTAGCAGAGGGTCTGAGGGCACTGGCGTAGCTAAGGCTTTGTTTAGCAGAGAGTCCGAGGACCCGGCGTAGCTAAAGAGTTGTTTGGCAGGAGGTCTGAGGGACCTGACGTAGCCAAGGCTTTGCTTCGCAGAAGGTCTGAGGACCCGACGTAGCGAAGGCTTTGCTTAGCAGAGAGTCCGAGGACCCGGTGCAGCTAAGGCTTTGGTTAGCAGAGGGCCTGATGGCACCGGCGTAGCTAACGAGTTGCTTGGCAGGAGGTCTGAGGGACCCGACATAGCCAAGGCTTTGCTTCGCAGAAGGTCTGAGGACCCGACGTAGCGAAGGCTTTGCTTAGCAGAGAGTCCGAGGACCCGGCGCAGCTAAGGCTTTGGTTAGCAGAGGGCCTGATGGCACCGGCGTAGCTAACGAGTTGCTTGGCAGGAGGTCTGAGGGACCCGACATAGCCAAGGCTTTGCTTCGCAGAAGGTCTGAGGACCCGACGTAGCGAAGGCTTTGCTTAGCAGAGAGTCCGAGGACCCGGCGCAGCTAAGGCTTTGGTTAGCAGAGGGCCTGATGGCACCGGCGTAGCTAACGAGTTGCTTGGCAGGAGGTCTGAGGGACCCGACATAGCCAAGGCTTTGCTTCGCAGAAGGTCTGAGGACCCGACGTAGCGAAGGCTTTGCTTAGCAGAGAGTCCGAGGACCCGGCGCAGCTAAGGCTTTGGTTAGCAGAGGGCCTGATGGCACCGGCGTAGCTAACGAGTTGCTTGGCAGGAGGTCTGAGGGACCCGACATAGCCAAGGCTTTGCTTCGCAGAAAGTCTGAGGACCCGACGTAGCGAAGGCTTTGCTTAGCAGAGAGTCCGAGGACCCGGCGCAGCTAAGGCTTTGGTTAGCAGAGGGCCTGATGGCACCGGCGTAGCTAACGAGTTGCTTGGCAGGAGGTCTGAGGGACCCGACATAGCCAAGGCTTTGCTTCGCAGAAGGTCTGAGGACCCGACGTAGCGAAGGCTTTGCTTAGCAGAGAGTCTGAGGACCCGGCGCAGCTAAGGCTTTGGTTATAAAACTAACCCTGTCGTGGAGCCCCTTTGATTTGCTGCACCATCGACATATGCCCTCCAAAATAAAGGTTCTGGAGGCATGTACTCGATGTGAAAAGCCCCCAGAACTTTGCCCCATTTAGCAATCCTCCCCATGTGACCAGCCCCTTGAAGTATAGACCTTGGCCTCATGTAGTGACTTGTTTACATGGTTTACCCAAGGATTCTTGCTGATGGGGGCCTAACCGTTGCACTCACTATCACACAAGCTCTTCCCACAGACGGCGCCAATTGTAAGGACACAAATTGCAGATTGGGCCTACAGGAGAGATTGACTCTGGCCCAACGAGTAAAAGGTATCCTCGCAATGAATTTGTAAGAGAGTGGGTCGAAGAGCTAGGCTTTAGTGGGTCAAACGGAGATGAACCGAGTGAAAGAGCGTCCTCGGCACAGTCCGAGGAGCTTTGTTCTAGTAATTGTGTTGAATCAGAAGTGTTACAGGAGTTCTTGAGATTGTTCTCCCCCTTCCCATGGTGGATTTCTCCTATTATATAGTCCCTTTCAGACAATCTGGACCTTCCATTTGTTGATCATCCAGGCTTATACTTGAGTGCCTATCCCATCAGCCACCCTCTTTAGTATTCTGTGTGTTGCAGAAACCGAGGTAGCACTGTTCAGGGGTCCTGTCCACATAAATGCGGTGTCAGCAGCCCTTTGTGAAATATCTCCTGGTTGCCACCTGTCCCCTTTTGGCCCATATAAGTCAGGGGATTCCTCGGAAATAACAGGACCGGTGCTAGAGCATTCATCTCGGCCGTTCCTTTGATGATCCGAGCAGTAGGTTCTCCTCGGACAAGTCCTTTTCTCCTTCGCGTAGCTAATACGACAGAAAGGAGTCAAGCCAGGTACTTTCCTCAGGACGGGGTGCCCTCGGGATAATGGCCTCCTCGGACGGGCCCATGGCCTCCTCGGAGGGGCCGTGGCCCATTATTTAGTATTGGGCCTTTTACCCCTACATTTCCCAAAACAAATATATTGCACAACGTATCTAGTAAGGAACAAAAACATCATCAACAAAATAAAAAAGCTGTGTACTTGAAAAAATTCAAAAAGTTGAACTTGATTTAACTCAACCAAATGGAAAAGTCCAAAACATTGTGCTGCAAGTCTTTCTTTCTTTTTCTTTTTCTTTTTCTTTTCTGTTGGTGAATTATTGTAGCGTAGCCTGTGTCACTTCAAGAACCTTCCAAATCACCTAAATAACTTCAAATATTTTGTATCCTTAACACTATATAAACTCAAATTATGCTGCCGAATTCAACTAAAATTTAAGATAAAAGATGAAAATGAAACATAAGAATACCATAAAAAAATGTGTATGCCAACAATCGTATATACAAATCACTGTACTAATGTATCACATCCGTATACCCAGACAAATTAAAAAAAAAAAAAAAAATCAATGGGTGAATCAAACTATCACCACATAAGTAAATAAATAAAAAAACAATAAAATAAAATGGTATATTCCTAAAAACTAAAAATAAATAAAAATCCAAATCCGATGGCCAAAAACGATCTAAGGCCCCACATAGAGCTCGAAATCAAGGCCTCACCACCATCACTAGTTTCACGACTAGCAGACGTCGTGGCCGAACCGTTGTAACTCGGGTTCACTCCGTACAAGTACTGAATCCCCTCAACATCGTCGCTGGCGAGTTCAACCTTCCTAGTCCTCGACGAGATCGAAGGGTACATAATCGATTCCACCACAGATGAATGTCCGAGCCCAAGCAAATGCCCAATCTCGTGCACAGCCACCGACTCGAGATCGATCGCCGTGTTCGACGTGGACTTCGTGACGTCGCCGGAGACAACCCAGTCTTCGGCGTCGTCTAAATGGAACCGACCGTTCGGCGGCGAAAACGCGTGGGCCAGTGTTCCTAAGACCCCGTCGAACGGTTCTCCATCGCCGTGGTCGCCAGTGTAAAACCCAATCTTAATGTCCGCTGAGTACGCCGAGGTCGTCATCGTGAACGTCAACGGCGTTACAGCAGACCAACGATCGAACGCGCGTGCGAACACGCTCTTAACCTCGTCGGAGAGGTTGTCATCTGGGTCGAACGCGTAGGTGAGGTCGCGCTTGCTTTGAGGCCAGCGAGGTTCGCCGGGAAAAAGCGTGTAGTGAGAGACAGTGTGAAAGCGCGTGGAGGCGTTCGATTTTCCCGAGTTCATGGTCGAGGTGCCGTTGACGATGTCGGCGACGCCGCACCTGGGTCTTACGATTTGCTGTACGGTGAAATCGTCGAGGTCGCCGGTGACGTTGAGGTTGAAGTTTTTCTGGTAAGTCTCGAGAGCTGACTTGAGTGCTTCGTCGAAATCGTCGGTGAAGTTCGACGTGTTGTTGATGTAGCCGAAGTACTGGAAGTACTTCTTGAGCTTGGACAAGCCGTCGACTTTTTCGCCGGCGTGGCAGCCGGAGAGGTTGCGGAACGAGTCCCAGTTGCATCGGGTCGAATTCAATGGCGGAATTGAAGTTACATTGGGAAAGAAGTGAGCAGAAATTGAATTTGGAGTATACATAAGCGAAAGAAAAAGCACCAACAATGCTAAGTAGATCAATCTCATGGTTTTTATTTACTTGTTATTTACAGGAAAAAAGATTAGAATTTGGGGGTTTTTATAAGATAGAAAGATGGTTGTTGTTGTTGTTGTTGTTGTTGTTGGGGACGACTTGGTTGCGTGGACGTTGAAAAGTTTATGAACTACAAATTTCAGAGAGGTCATGGTCGATGTATTTAATAATTTATTGTATAGTATAATATTTCGTGTTGAAACTTTTACTTCGTAGTTTGAAGTATGAACGGCTTCGTGGTAGTTCCGTGGTGTTACAGTTATATTATATGTGACTTTGTTTTTGTATTATATTTGACTTTATTTTTGTGTACTAAGACGTACGACTGGTTCTAAACGACATCGTTAGGTATCAGTTATGTTTCTTTCTAAAACATATATATATATATATATATATATACACATATCATTTATGTAGTAAATTTTTTTCCTTGATAGTAACATGTATTTTGAAAATTTTTTATGTAAATTAAATAACATATTTTGTTATTATAACTTATAAGTAGGGTGCAGTGGATTCAAGTTGGATGGTTATTTTAAACCTAACCTGAGTTTGTCAGATTTATAAAGAGCATTTTTAATCATGAATTTTAATAAATAGAAGATGATATTGTAATTAAATCTTTAATTTTGTATATTAAAATAAAAATTATTGTGAGATTTAGTACAAAATCAATAAAAGGTGATTTCTGAAATTTAAAATAGCTAAGTTTCATTTGAAGAAAATTATAAAATACTTTGAAAATACAATTAATACGTACTTTTTTATCTCGTATGAATAGTAGATTCCATAATGAGTTTAATTAATTGGATTTATTATTATGTGAGATGAAAGAATACGAATATATTAGTGGATAGATCTTAATTGGAAAGGACATTAGAAATAATATGATACTTTCTTCTTATTGATTCTCTCTTATTTGAAAAATTCTGGTGCCACACACATTTGCACAATTTTGCCCACAACTTGCCCATGTGACAAGTTGTGGTTGGTGGAAAGGTGATGGTGGGTCCATGTGCCACACCTCTCCACCAACCACAACTTGACACATGGACAAGTTGTGGGCAAAGTTGTGCAAATGTGTGTGGCACTAGAATTACTCCTCTTATTTCCCTTCTCTATTTTCTTCTCTAGGAGGCCTAGTTCCCTCGAAAAACTACCTACATTGACTCTCAATTCTTGATAGAATGATTCTATCATGTTAGCTTTTATGAATGGAAAACTCATGAGACTAAGAAGACCCACAAACTAAGTCTAGCCACGGCTAATTGATCTCATAATGGTCATGATTTTTTTTTTTTTTTTGGGTCTATAAAAGCTAATAGAAGTTTGTCATATGGGTCAATTTGGCAGATATGAAAATATAAGGAAGTTACAAGGAAGAATTGAAACCCTAAGAGATGTTTTTGCTACTGGCCAAACCACATGAATTATTTTTACATTTAGGCCATTTTATAATTATCCTTCATTTTGATATATCTTTTTTTTTTTTTTTTTTTTTTGAGAACCTTATACCGTATTTGATTGCACTAAAATGTATTAACATACAATTATATAGCATATTTGATTGGACTAAAGTATACCATATTTTGTGTCTTTTGCTCTGTTTATATTTTGTTGATATTATATAGTTTCTATTTTTTTTTTCATGTAGTTATTTAGTTTTAAATTTTACTATATTTCTTATATTTAATAAAAAATACTGTTTTTGTGTGTGCCTAATTTGGCCCCCAAACCTATACATAAAATCTTAATTCCATCCCATGAGAATAAAGATTTTATTATAATTAGTGTGTAACTCTATACATATACACAGATACATTTAAAATTAATCACAATTATATATATATATATATATATATATGATTTGAAATCTAATTGGATCTAGACTCTTCAGTTTTGCACCCAATAATTCAATTGCCATAAAAATTAAAAAATTAGATGGGACACATGGCACAAAATTGAACTTCAATTAAAATTCAATTTAAAATCTAATTAAATTTAGACTCTTTGATTTTTGCACCTAATAATTCACTTGACACAAAAATTAAAAAATTAGATGAGACACATGACGCAAAATTAGATATGATTTAGAATCTAATTAAATCTAAACTCTTCGATTTTTGCAATCAATAATTCACTGGCCACAAAAATTAAAAAATTAGATGGGACACATGGCACAATATTGAACTTCAATTAAAATTCAATTTAAAATCTAATTTGTAAGGACTAGATTTGAGTCACTCGCCCAAAGGATGAATGGACTTAGGCCCAAAAAGGCCAATACAATGAATTTGTAGAGGGTGAATTGGAAAACTGGGCTTTAATAGATCAGATAACAATCAAAGTGTACCCATATACAGTGACGGACCCACTAAGGGGCAGGGGGGGGCCATTGCCCCCCCCCCCCCAATTTAAAAAAAAAATTAAAATAGTATATAGGATAAACAAAAAACCCCAATTCACCAATATTTTAATTCAATAATTTATAACTAAAAAAATCTCAAAGAAAAAAAAAATCCCTCATGGGGGTTACAACAATTTTTATGACTTTCTTAATTGATTTATAAACTATGGGAAAGTGAATTACAATATTTATATTTTTTTTCAAAAGATAAAATGCTAAAATTCTTTTAGAAGCCAATATTGATGACGTAGTATTGCCAACTCTTAATATTGATATCCCAAATTTTCTTTTAAATTCTCAAACAAAGGTTTGAAAAACTTCATTAGTGTGATTTTCAGTTGCATCCAAAAGTATGAGATTATCATATTGGTGAGTTGGTCAACATGATAAAATCAACATATTAATTCCAATTACCCAAAATTTGAAAATTTGAAGTCCTCTTTTTTCTTTTTTTTTTTCTTCTTCTTTAAAAAATGTTAGAATATCATGTTGTAACTTTCAACTTTTTTGGTTCATGTTATATCCTTCTTGACTTAAATATTTAGGTACTAAATTGTAATTTTTTGTCTACCATGATTTTTTATTTATTAATAAACCATGTCACATGAAATTTTTTTGGTTCATGCTTTGGCCCCCCCCAGGTTCAAATCCTGGTTCCGTCCCTGCCCATATAACAAGAAGATGAAAATAGACTAGTTTAACCTGACGAAAATCATCCTCGACACAATCCAAGGAGATTAGTTCTTATATATTTTTCTCAAGTCTGGTTACAAGTTCAACTATTGATTGTTACAATATTTTTCTCTTAATTTCTTGATCCCCTTCTCTTATTGCCTCTTTTTCCTTTTATACTCTCTTCCCCTTTCATCTTTACCCTCCACGTGCATGTTAGATGGTTGATGTTGATATTTGTCCTATCAGCACCTTCTTGAAGTATTTGCGTGATAGCTGTAAGGCTGAAAACCACTGTTCAGGTATCACCTCCACATTAATGCGGTCAGAGGGTTAGATGCAGAGTATTCAATGCAGAGGTAGCAGCTTTCTCCTCAGATCTTTTAGGACTCCTCTCTATTCTATATTTATGTAATACTTATTCGTACTAACAAAGTTTCCTAGAACGTTCCTCTGGACAGCAGACCACCACTTCAGACCTCGGCTTTGGTTAACCGAAGAGGCATTCATCCTTGGCCCACTTTCCGGAGACAACTAAATTCTTCATTTACTAACACAGACTCCCCTGACAATGTTTACTTCTCCTTAAACGATTTTTCGTCCTTATATTGGGCCTTAGGCCTAATATATACATAGATACTGAGGTTCTAGGCTCAATACCCTTACATAATTGAATTTAGACTCTTTGATTTTTGTATATAATAATTCACTTTACACATAAATTAAAAATTAGATAAGACACGTGGTACAAAATTAGACTTCAATTTAAAATTTAATTGTATTTCCTTTTAGTTTCACTTATTATTATATATATAGATACTTATTTTTGAAAGAAATTATTAGAATAGTAATTGATTTTATATAGAAGAATGGAAATAATAATTGAATATGGTAAGTGTAGAGTAGAGAAATTATGCAAAACTTATTATTATTCCGTACAATTTGTTGTGCAAGTCTCGTATACTATACGTACAAATAGACCGAAGCTTATTAGCAATTCAGCACGAGTGTGTAAGAGACCGCGGAACGATCAAAGTTGGAGGCTGATTCACCAAAGAAATAGCAATAACAAAGGTTTGGATTGGAAAGCCGCTGAACTAACTTTGGCTTTGTGGATCTTCCATTGACATACACGTGGAACGGATTTTTTTTTTTTTTTTTAGGTTGAGAAACTGATCATTTTTTATTTCCCATTGAGTCTATCAAACGGAAGTTTCGTTCATCAAAAAAAAAAAAAAAAAAAAAAAAAAAAAAAAAAAACCGGAAGTTTCAAGGTAATGATTAAAGAGACGCAATTGTGACATACCCAAAGACCCTTTAAATTAATTGCTTCCAAATGGGTCAAACCTCTATTTTTTTTTTTGGGGTCAAATTTGGCAAGGTCATGATTCTCTCCAAAAAAAAAAAAAAATATATATATATATATATATACGAAAAATAAATAATGGCAAGGTCATGTTAGATTCCATAATTTTTTTTTATACCTTTTTGTTTGGGGCATCCAATAGAAAAATGGGGCATGTTTGAGCCAATTGCTAACAATAATGCCATAGACAACATTTTTCACAAAAGAAAAATAAATAAATAAGTAAATAAAAAATAAAAGAGTTGTAAAATAGAAATCATCTAGAACTTGGAGTTGCCATCAGTGTCATGGCCGATTTTTGGACCCTTGACTCTTAAAAGATGGATTATCAATGCATTTAAAGCCGAGATTAATAAGTTTTAAAGAAGATAAATGTTACGTCTACAATATTTTTACAATAAATTATAAGTGGTAAGTTTTTATTGATTTTAATTTAAATCTACAACTTAAATTACTTTTTTGTCCATCCGTAATTAACAACTTGGCACTTGAAATTTATTGTGAAAATATTGTAAAATTGTTATGTGAAGGTAACATTTTTCCTAAAATTAAGGGATCGTTTGGTAACGTTTTCTAATAATGTTTTTTGTATTTTTTAGAAATACGTGTAGGTGAAAATATGTGTGAAAATACGTGTAATATTGTTTAAACACTAAAAATTATTGCTCAAAGATTCTGAATTGTGAATTGTGATTCAATCTTAAAGATCAAACATCTAACACTTGTACCCTTGGCCCTAGCCCTTTGATACCCTTTAATCAATTGTGTTATCTGACATTTCGGATGTGTGTTTTTTACTCACTGTTGCTTGTTCTTACATCTCTGACCAAAACCTTTGTAACTCAATGTCTTTAATTAATGTCACCTCATATATATTTTTTTAACTAAAATAAAAATATATTGATTCCATTTAATTGTTGCCGCATGCATTGAATCTAAATATAAGATGCTTAAAACCTTAAAGACATATGGTAGTGCCCTCAGAAAGGTTAACACATTTTTCCCTTTAGTATTCTATCTTTGCAGCCTTTTCCTTTCATTCCCCTTAAAATGGACATTCAAGGGTAGCTTTCCAAAAATAAAAATAAAAAGATCATTGAAAGGTAGCTAGGAGCCTAGGAAGCATCATATTCTTCCTTTAAATTGTCCTTGTTCCTAGTCTCTACTTAAAATTTAATATGAAAAACATATGCTAATGGATATGTATTATGTATCATGTATGGTATGCTAATAGAGATCACATCCTTAAAGGAAAAGTTGGTGCTCAATTTTGGAACTTATTTCTGTTTTTTCTACTACAATGGATAGCTTCTTTTTCAGTGTGTGTGTGTGTCTATATATATATATATATAATTTGGAGTCTTCAAGCTGTATTAAAGAATGGTTGCTACTTCAATTTGAAAGAGAAAATGCATGCATGATATAGCAAATAGGAAAGGGGGGGGGGGGGGGGGGGGAAGTCAGCATACTAGACAATTTAGCAGTGAAAAACAAAGAAGATAAACAAATAGAAAATATAAAAATAATTAAACAATTGAATGGAGAGTGGAGAGTGAAGACAAGATGTGATACAGTGATAACTTATCATTCATATTGAAAATTAACTTGAACATATAGAAAAAATAACGTTATTTTTAATTGTTTAAATATTATTCTTATGTTAAAATAAAATAATAATAAGTAAAAAGGAAAGATAAAATGACGTTACTACAGCTAATAAGTCTAATTAATGACGTAATTGTCAAAAATCCGTTTACAATTACTAAAATGGCATGTTATGATTGATATGCAATAAAAATAGTGTCAATTATGAGTGTATATGAAAGTCATATTATACAGTATTATGTTAGTGTTAGCAAATCCATGACAATGTAATGATTATTTGTGTTGTAATATTAAAAGTTCAAGTGTTTGTGAAAGTCCCCAAGACTCAGCTCAAGTCATTGAAGTCTCTAAAATTGCATCTTGATCAATTGAGAAATGCATGTTGACTCTTAACCAAGTCTTGATCAATAGATAATTGGGAATCCTAGCTAATTCATTATAGCATGTTTGGGAGTTAACAAAAGGAGGGGGAGTAGAGTAGAAGGAGGGAGAGTAATTCAATTACCTTGTTTGGAAATTTTTTAATGAAAGAGCGGGAGGAGGAGGGGTTTGGAAGGATTTCAACTACCTCTAACCCCTCATTTTCAATTTCTCCAAATTGGAGAGATTTGGAGGGAGAGTAGAGTGGATAAATTATTGGCCAAATGAATTTCCTAATTTACCATTTCTAAATTAAAAAAAATTATCATTTCTAAAGGGCTAATTACCCCATTTATTCTCCCTAATTTTAAAAGCATCCAAACAATGTAGAGAGGAATCATTCCCCTCTACTCTCCTCCCCATTACTCACCTTCCCTCTACTCCCCTCTACTCTCCTCCTTCTCTAAACTTCCAAACAAGCCATTAAAGGCCCATCAAGTCAGCTATCACGTGAGAATTTGTGCCATACATGAAAAAGCATATAAGGAGCAATTATAATAGACCTAAAAAAAAAGGAGAGCAAACCTATGTTGTGCCACAAAAGTTCAAAACCCTAGTTCTCTTTGTAACATCACCGTAACGAAGATAAGAAAGTTAATCTTAAGATACCATTGTAGATTGGTGATCGAATGCTTAAGCCACAAAACCACCATAGTCAATTGCTGTGAAAAAATCTTCAAGGCAATCCTCGAAGTCAAGTCATGGACGGAGTTCGTGCAGAAAATTTAATGATAGAAGAGTCCAAGTCACTTGGAGTAGAATCGGTTCATGTTGTTGTGGCTAATTAACTTGAATTCATTGTTTATCATAATCTTAATGTAATAAATATGCTTAGCTGTAAACATACTTCTCATACCGGTTATAATTTGTCACATTTTCAAGTTGTAAAATAGGTTGTAAAAATACTTCTCATATACTGGTCATAATTTATAACATTAACAAGTTGTGAAAGAGATTGTAAAAAAAAAAAAAAAAAAGTAGAGATTGTAAAAAAAAATTATGTACTCGATGTAATTTCATCACGTTCGATGGAGCTTTGCATGCATCTAAACTTTCATTTTTATTTTTAATTTTCTTTTTAGCTGAAAATTTGTCTATTTCACAGTTCATATTATTTGTATACCTTTTGAACAAACATCATTATACATACACCTTTCATTTAAATCGTTGATACAACATGCAGTTGTCATCTCTATAAATTTAAAAATTGGTATAAAATGGGTATAAAAGACACCCACAAATAACATCTTCCTGTTAGTTTGTTGCCTTTTGTTTTTAAGAGAAGGCTCCGCTTACAATTTGTTGTTTTAAGAAACTTCTCTAACCAGTTTGTTAGCCATCAAAATATATAAATAAACCCATCATCCACAGCCAAAACCTACCCCAAAGAAAGACAAAGGGTTAACTGGTAAAGAACCCTAAAAAAGGAAATAGTCTCTCCCTCTCTTTATTAAGAAAACTTGTCCACTTTTGGTGGAGGAGGGAGGGGATGGAATCAAATAACTCGTATGAAAACTTGTGGGCTGATCTATGGGAGAACGGCAATGTTAAAACACGTCTAGTTGCTGCTGGGACCAAGAGGAGCCGCCGCGTCGTTGCAAAGGCTAAATCGAAGAAGCTGTCAGCTAAACTCTCCGTAACCATGAAGAAAGTTAAAGGGGGAGCTTCTCTGGGTCTTCATTGGATCAAACACAAGTACCACAAGACCAACCATAAGACCAAGCGTGCATATTGATATATATGCACTTTTTGAAGAAAAAAAAAAAGCATTCCTTTTGTTTTGTTCTTTGTGCGTTATTAAACTCCCAAAATGAAATTTAAAAAAAAAAAAAAAACACACACAAAGAAAAAGAGGTTAATTTAATTTCATTTTTGGGAGTTTTATATATGGGGGGATGTTCACGAATTTGATATAGATATCCAACATATATTTATTAATTATTATTAATATGTATAATTAAGATTTTAAGTTACTTCCCTTGCATGCCTGTCTTCACCTTTGTTTTTCCTATTTTTAATTTCTGTCCTTGGGTAGCAACCTCCATATGGGGACACAGCTTTTGTCCAATGCATTGATAAGAATGCGGTCACGTTATGCCTATCTTAGTTTTTCCTATTTTTATATTTTGGACATATGTCTACATTTTAATGTGTTCAATGCATGCTTAACCTCCTATTATATTTTTAGAAACTTGAAAGACAACCAGTTCTAGGCTACATTCTGGGAAATCATAATTCTTTTTCCTTTCATTAATAAACACTACTTCACTTGTTATTTGGAATTAAATCCGCTACTTGAACTTGACCCTCATGGAGAGTCGAGACTCGAGAGACTAGGCGGTCCAAATATCATTAATTGTTTTGTATATATTCGTATAGATGTCTTTTTTTAATGTTAGGAATTTTATTGTCAAAAATTTCTAAAAGTTTAAAAATGCTACTCAAATGAAAATTCTATTAACCAAAAGTTTCTAGGCGTTTAAAAAATGTTTTATAATTTATTTTATACTAATCACTAACCCGTGCAATGCATGAGAAATTTATTGAGTATGATATATGATTTAATCTTGGTTTATGTTACTGCAATTACAGATATTGAATTTATAAATAACACAATATAGCTAAAACATATATTAAACATTTATATGTTATGAAATGAAGAAAAAAAAATGTCTTGTATAGTTATTGTTATTAGGGTAAATTGCAAATTGCACTCCTAAATTTTGGGGGTGTTTGGATTTTATAAACTAAAATTTCAAAATTTAGATTTTACCCCCTAAAGTTTGGGGGTGTTGGGATTTTACACCTCCAAATTCTAAAATTTTAGGGTTTAAAATCCAAACACCATTAAACTTTAAGGAGTAAAATCCAAACACCCCTAAAATATAAGGGGTAAAATTCAAATTCTGAAACATCAAGGTGTAAAATTTAAACACTTTCAAACTTCAATGGGTAAAATTCAAATTCTGAAACTTTACGGTGTAAAATTCAATTACCCCCAAACTTTAGAAGAGTAATTTGCACTTTACCCCTTATATTGATTATAAAAATGCTATGGAACATAATATATATATATATATATATATATATATATAATTGATTATATACTAACAAAATTTGTTAACACACCTGAAATTGAATGTGTTCCCCAATATAGAGCTCTTGATCTTTTTTAATTAATTTTTTAAAATTGATAAGTGCAGCTCTTAAATCTTGATAAAATAAAATCTACAAATTAAGAATTTAACACATTAAAAAAGTTTTATAACCCTAAATTTAATGTTTAATGAGTGTCCACTATAGTAACTTCTTACAATACTTGTCAATAAAACCACAAACCCCTTAATCCCATACTATCATTTGAATTGAGAAATTTGTTAAAATCCATAATTCATAACCCATAACTCATAGATTCCCAATTTAAATAAATAAAAACAAACAATAAAAAAAAAACATCAAACATATCAAATTCTATACCCATTTAACAAAATTTGCTTTGTATTGAATATTTTCTTATTATTTAACAAATAGACAATCTCTTCTATAATATCAAACAAAAATACCTTAAAATAACCCATCTTAAAATTTGGAATGATGAATCCTATTAGTGGATAGCAATAACTACAAAGGCACAAAGATTATTCATTTTGATTGCCTATAACAGAGGCTAAATGACTATAGTAGATTTTTGTACATAGAGCTAAATTAAATGACTAGATCAATAAGAAATTTTCACCAAAAAGAGAAAGAGAGAGCGAAATAAAAAACATTTTATATAGACAATTCAAAGAAAGCTTTTAAGAACTTGAGACCAAGAACTTAATCTCCACATAATAACATAGCTTTTACCTAATATGACAGGTAACACAGTTGGGTTTACGGTTTAGTTGTTTACATATTGATTATTTGTAAGACATGGAGCATGCACTAATGTGTGTGTTTGGAATGATGAATCCTATTAGTGGATAGCAATAACCACAAAGGCACAAAGATTATTCCTTTTGATTGCCTATAACAGAAGCTAAATGACTATAGTAGATTTTTGTACATAGAGCTAAATTAAATGACTGGATTAATAATAAATTTTCACCAAAAAGAGAACGAGAGAGCGAAATAAAAAACATTTTATATAGACAATTCAAAGAAAGCTTTTAAGAACCTGAGACTAAGAACTTAATCTCCACAGAATAACATAGCTTTCACCTAATATGACAGGTAACACAGTTGGGTTTACGGTTTGATTGTTTACATATTGATTATTTGTAAGACATGGAGCATGTACTATTGTGTGTGTAAGATATGGAGCATGTACTATTGTGTGTGTTTGTTAGACATTGAGCTTGCTCTGTTATGTATCCTATAATTGATTAGTAATGTGAGTCAAACTCAAATTCAAGCTAATGAGACCTACAAAAATGGACATGGTACAATTTCCAAAATAGGAACAAAAAAATCAGGTATTTTGTCAACCAATTTTAGTGCATGAAACATAGAGTCTCGTTAATTAAATCCACCCAAAATAATAAAGAACTTTTTTTAGCGAGGTGATTGGCAGAGAGAAACAAACAAATCAAAGCTTCAAAAAAAAAAAAAAAAAAAGCCAAGCACTGAATAGAAAAGTGAAATCAAGGTGACCTAATTTTTGCTCTAATTGGGTTAGACAGGGGTGGAGAAAAGTTTCCTGTGTATGGGGGTTTTAGAGACAAAGAAGACGAATGGTGAAAGCTGTAGGAAGCAATTGTTGAAGCAATTTGAAAGTCACTGACCTCTTCTATATAAAAGCGCAAAAAACCCTCTAGACTCTAATAATTTTTAGCTTGAAATCCAACGTAATTTAATTCCAAGAAATGTCAACCCGTTGCAATTCCTTCCGGCCCCTTATTTCTCACGTTCATGCTCTCTTTCAATGTGGTGCTTGGGTTTTCTATTGTCATTAGTTAAAAAATTAAATAAATAAAAACTAAATTTTTGTTATAGAATTTTAATTGAAGTAGAATTTTCAAGCTCTTGAAATATATATCTAATAGAGTTTTACTTAAACTAAACTATTGTAACACTTGATAAGATAATTATACGTTAAAGAAAAATAATAAATATATAAGATATAAAACCTAAAATAAAAAGAAAAAGAAAATAGTGGTGACGTGAAAAATTGTAGGAGTTCCAGAAGTTTCGGTTATATATATATACTAGTTGCTAACCCGTGCGATGCACGGGATAGTTAAATAAAAATTAAAAGTACTTATTTTACTTAAAGGTATATGACTTAAATTTTAAAAATGTATAATTTGAAAATGAATAAAAATAACTAATTTCTTCAATGTAATGATTTAGAAAAATTCTTTTTCTTTCATATCATTGGTTTCACATAACACATTTCGACGTGGACTATTCTATAGTGATAACTTTACATAATATTCAACTGCAATTATATCTACTATCCACTACCAATCTAATCTATGTTATCTTGACAGTAGATCTACAAATTGCATTCTCATATTCTTAGAGCTTGCCACATTATTGTTATTATCTATATATAATATAAAACTGAAATTTTTAATTTTTTGAAAGACTTACATTAGAATTAGGATTAAAAAATAAATTTTTTTTTTTAAATTAGACCTCACGTTAGTTTTTTTTTTTTTAAGGGCTCACTTTACGTTAAAAAAAAAAGACTCACATGAAAAAAAAAAAAAAGATTCCTATTAGGATTAAGGAAAAAAGAGAGAGACTCCTATTAGGACTCTCTCACTATTTAGTTTAACAAATTAAAATTTTTTATAAATTAAAATGATGAGGAAAAAAGAGGGAGAGAGACTCCTGTTAGGACCCTCTCACTATTTAGTTTTAAAAATTAAAAAAAATTATAAATTAAAATGATGATGTGGAAAATTGTAGGAGTTTCAGAGGTTTCGATTTTATATATGTATAGATAATAATATTTATATATAATATAAAACTGAAAATTTTAACTTTTTGAAAGACTTATGTTAGAATTAGGATTAAAATAAATAAATTTTTTTTTAAATCAGACCTCACGTTTTTTTTTTTTATTATTTAAGGGCTCACTTTAGGTTTTTTAAAAAAAAAGACTCACGTGAAAAAAAAGAAAAAAGAAAAAAGAAAAGAGAGACTCCTATTAGGTCTCTCTCACTATTTAGTTTAACAAATTAAATTTTTTTATAAATTAAAATGATGAGGAAAAAAGAGGGAGCAAGACTCCTGTTAGGACTCTCTCACTATTTAGTTTTAAAAATTAAAAAAAAATTATAAATTAAAATGATGATGTGAAAAATTGTGAGAGCTTCAAAGACTTCGGTTTTTAATATATATATATATATATATAGATAAATATATATAGATTATTTTAATAATCTACCCAATAATTTTTTTTGTTTTGTTTTAGTAATAAAATTTGGGTCTCACATGTTTATTGCCACGTGACTCATTAGTATACTAAAATTATTAACTTTGAGTGAAACTCTAGTACCAAAGTTTTTAAAGAATTGCTTCTCAAAAAAAAAAAAAAGTTTTTAAAGAATTGAAATACTACTCCATTTAAAACTCAATTATAAATTGCAATAAATCTGAAATGGTTATCATTATTTGTTTTAAATTATACATATATATATTTAAAAACAATTTAGTTTTACACAATGTGTTTTTCATTATATAACTTGAAGTAATTTTTATTATTTTAATTTTATTATCTATTTTAGTATTTACTTTTTATTATAGCATTCTTAATGTAACATGTGTCAACAAACAACAATAAAAACAATCACAGCTACTCCTCGCACAAATCACATCACCCTGCTAGGGAAAGCCTAATAGGGGCATGACCAAGCTTGCACTTAGACAGAACTCTCTCAAAATTAAAGGTTCTAAGGCTTCAAAGAACCCTAGTCCTAGAGAGGACTTTTTTTTTTTATTTTTCATACTTAAATTAGTCTGGCCAATTTTATGTTTACGTTTATGTTTATATTGTTGATATATCTATATATCTCTCAAGATGGGCGGACCTCAAGTGTCATTTTAAAAATAAACATGGCTTCTTCTTCTTTTTATTTATTTATTTATTTATGAGAATATAAATTTATAAACATGGCAGTTAAGTCAGTTCATCATTTTAAAATTATTTATCAATGGTCAAAGTCTCATAATTCAACTAATTAGTACCTCTTTGTTATTTACAAATAAAGATATTAAGTGTTCAAATTTGCCCACCTTCAACTATTGTATTATAAATATATATATATATATATATATTTATATATATAATACAATAGTGGTTTAAATGAGAAGGATTGGAAGAGATTATGGAGGAATTGAGTGGAAAAGTGGTTTGGTTTCCTTCTTTAATTGATTCAAGGGAAGAAAATGAGTGGTTGATGATATGGATGGATGAGACTTTCATATATGTCCACCATCTTATGTCTACCCAAATTCGAGAAAAAGAAATAGAAGGAATTCATCAATTTTACTTTTTCATTATAAATTGTTTCGTAAGTTTTTTTTTTTAAGAAACAATTATTTTGTATGTTTAGTTGTACTTACTTCATAAAAGAAAGTATTTTATGTCATACTTTTTAGGGAAAATTATACTTTGTCTATATATAGTTTGCCCAAAAAATACTTTGTCTACATGTGATTTAAAAATTTGCGCTTTACCCACTTGAGGTAAGCTTCATTTGCCTCGGCGCTTTACTTACCTAAGGTAAGTTCTATTTGTCTCCCGTTACCTATCTCTGTTAAAAACATGGATAAATTGATATTTGTATTACTCTTTTATATCTCTCTCCTCTCAAATTGGTATTTGTATCACAACTGACTACATTTTTGTGTTTCAAATAGATTAGAATCTCTAGTGAGCGTATCCTTAACACATGTAATTAAGGAAATGATGTTGCGGTCTTTATATGAGTGGACGACCATGTTAATTACCAAAAAAAAGAAAAGAAAAAAGGGGATGAATTTTTTTGCTAGCATCTTTTGTCTTCTTTTCAAATTTTTACAAAACTTAATTTTTAGATTTTCTTTTCTCTTGATTCTTTAGTTTTTTATATTTTAAAATGAGAGATATAAAAGGGTAGCAAAAATACAAATTTATCCCTATTTTAATAAAGGTGGATAACTAGAGATAAACATACCTTAACTTAGATGGTTAAAGTTCCAATTTTTAAACCACAGATAGGCAAAGTATTTTTCAGGCAAACCACAGGTGGGCAAAGTGTAATTTTTCATTTTTTTTTATTTTAGAGATAACTAGTCGCTAACCCGTGCGATGCATAATTAAATAAAAATTAAAAGTACTTATTTTACTTAATGGTATATGACTTAAATTTTAAAAATGTATAATTTGAAAATGAATGAAAATAACTAATTTCTTCAATATAATGATTTAGAAAAATTCTTTTTCTTTCATATCATTGGTTTCACATAACACATTCCGACGTGGGTTATTCTATGGTGATAACTTCACATAATACTCAACTGCAATTAAATCTACTATCCACTACCAATTTAATCTATGTTATCTTGGTAGTAGATCTACAAATTACTTTCTCATATTCTTAGAGCTTGCCACGTCATTGTTATTATCTATATATAATGTAAAACCGAAAATTTTAATTTTTTGAAAGACTTACGTTAGAATTAGGATTAAATTTTTTTTAAAGGGCTCACTTTAGGTTAAAAAATAAAAAAAGGCTCACGTAAAAAATAATAAAAAAATAATAAAAAAAGAGACTCCTATTAGGATTAAGGGAAAAAGAGAAACTCCTATTAGGACTCTCTCACTATTTAGTTTTAAAAATTAAAAAAAAATTATAAATTAAAATAATGATGTGAAAAATAATGAAAATTTCAGAGGTTTCAGTTTTATATATATATATATATATATGTATATATATAGATTATAATATACTGCTAATTTCACGGTAAGTTTGAACCCTTTTCACCTACAATTCAGCTACAAAGTACTCGTAATTCATGTTATGCTAATAAATACATAAGGCATAGAATAAAACACGTTTAATGGCACAAAATATTTTGCATTGGACTTTCGTCTAATATCAAAATGTGAAAGATTCCGTTTCATCAATCTGTAAATGCGAAGATATATTTTGGTTGGACTAATTGCAGTTGCAAATTTGCAATTGACTTTGAAATACATCGATCTTGTTTCTTGTTTTACGTTTCTTCTTTATAGGTCCCAATAAAAAGTTTCATTTGAAAACACATCCAATTAAGGCTGCTACTAATTCTTAACATTTACACATCCTCCACGATTCCATGACATAATGCATTACGTTTCCTAGTTTGTTGTTTACGTTATTCCATTTCCACAGGAACATTCCACGCGTTCCACGCTTCTTTATTGATAAATCATAAATCCATCAAAGAAAGTTTCTCGAAGCAACAAATTCTTTATTATTTTCCGGGATTTCGAAGCTTCTCTCTCTGACTAAAAAGTCTGAGATAGGTTTGGTTAAAACTTAAAATACACCGACTTTTGGTTACTATCTGTGATCTAAACGACAAAATATAGCATCCATATATAAACTCCAAATTTTCCGAAACCTAAAATAAAAAGAACACACAAAACAAGCTATTTATAGTCTCTCTTATCTGGGGTGCAAATTGAAAAACCTAGCTGGCTTGTAATGGAGTCAAATGGGACCTCTTGGGCTGATCAATGGGACCACCATGATAGCCCAGACCCAGTTCCTGAGACCAATAAGAGTTCAAAGGCTACGTATTCGAAGAAGATTGGCGATGGGTTAGGAAAAACTAAAGCGGTTGCATCAACTGGCGTGAAGAAAGTTAAGGAAGGAACCACTGTGGGTTTTCATTGGATCAGAGACAAGTACCAGAAGAAAAACCAGAAGAACTAGCTGATGATGCATATATGCCTCGTTTTCAATAATCATCATCTTTTTTTGTTCTTCAATTTTGTTTGGGTGTAAATAATCTTCATTCTTTCGAATCTGACACTTCTATTTATTTTCTTTGCTCCTACTTTTGTTTAATAAAAACTCATTGTTGCTGTGTACAGATTTGATTAGAGCCAGATCGGTTACACTTGTCTCTTTATATATATGCAATTGTTCTTTTCTTCTTCTCTTTTTTATTATTATTATTATTATTATTATTATTTTGTTATTGAGAGGGCTAGAAAAATCAGAAGGGATATATTCGTGGCAGGAAACCAATATATCATTATAAACAAAATCTGTATGAGATCTATTAAAAAAAAAATCATGAAACCAGATTGTAATGGCATTTTATGTTTCCAATTTTTGTTTTGTATCTCTTGATCTTTTCTTGTTTAGGGAGATGCAAATAAGGTGTTTGTATATGGAATTGAGATGGACTCTACAAGGTTTCTCAATTGGGGTTGACTAGTTACTTCAAGGCTTTATGTGATTTAGGGTGAGTTTGTTTCAGCTTTTTGGGAAAGGGCTTTTTGAAAAAGGGCTTTTTGAAAAAGTGGCTTTTTCAAAAAGTGCAGTATGAAAAAGTGTTTTTTCAAAAAGCTGAGTGTTTGGTAAAAGCTGTTAAAAAGTGCTTTTTGAAAAAGCTGAGTGTTTGGCTAGTATTTATAAAAGTGGCAGTTTGAAGGGCAAATTACCAAAAAGAACAATGTATATATAAGGGAGTTTATTTCATACTTAAATTAACTGCTTCATACACTTACTAAAATAATAATAATAATAATAATAATAATAATAATAATAATAAATATATTATTGGTATTATTAATAATGTTTGGGCAATTTTTCTTTTTAGTGTCATAATTATTTGTTATTACCATTAATGACTTCTTATCAATATTAATTAAATCTAAATAATTTTCATCATCATGAAGCACAAAATGAAAATGTAAAAAGATGATAAAATACACACCAATAATCCAAGTTTAAAAATTGTACTACATAAAAATGTAAAAAGATATAAAATACATACCAATAACCTAAGTTTAAATTGTACAACATAAAAATGTAAAAAGATAACAAAATACATACCAATAACCCAAGTTTAAATTGTACTACATGATATTATAAAAAAGAAAAAAGAAAAAAAAGACAACTAATAATTATCCTTAAATTCACTAGTTCGCTTTTGTCCTGAGCTACGTGATTGACTAGTATGTCCTTGCTGCAAACTATCAATTTCTAGACTCATATCACATTGATTATCCTTAAATTCGGAGCTACCATCAGAATCACCAACACCCTCCTGGTCCTCATCATAGTCTAGACCGGTCTGTTCACAAAATTTGGTCACCAAAATGGCCCAACCTTTGCGACTAAAGCATGCACCACTTGTTCTATGCCCGGCATCAATTTGTTTCACACAAAGGTCACAAAAAGTGGTTGTCCAACTTGCATTATCCCATAATGCTCTAGCCTTTTTTGCCTCGGGGTTGGAAGTGGCCTTTTTACCCATCTATAGAGTTAAGCAACCATAAGAAATTGGATGCACATGACACATAGTCTACTTCCCAATTACATATTCATAGCATAAACTATAACATAGCTACAGATAATTAAAACAAATAAAAGTAGAACAACAGTAAATCACTTTCACTGCACAACAACAGTAAGAACATGAATTCCCTACCACTCTGTAAATCACTATTAACATTGAAATCAAAATCCAAATTTTCATACACGAAAATCCATATAGTCTTTAAGTTCTACTTATTTTAATAAGTAATCCTTTAGGTATATTACTCCTATCAAACTAAAGATAATTTTCTATTCTTTATTAACCATTAGACCAACAACCTATACATTAACGAGCACTGAAATTAATTTTATCATTAGTCCTGGCAAGCTAAAAGTATTGAAAACTATATTTAAAATATTGAATCAATTCTCGAAATACAATAGGAGCAATTAAGAGCCCAAGATCAACTAGACTATGCCCAATATAAGAGATCCATATCACGCCGACCCTAGGAAAAAGTACATCATCTGTACAGCATCAGTGCATTTACTTAAAAAGAAACACCATAAAGGCCGGTTACCTGATATCTAATTAAATTTCTGATACACTCATCCAAGCATCTAAAAAGACAACAAAAAAACGACAATAGTTTGATATTTATTTGTCTTTGGTTTAGGAGAAAATCAATAAGGACTCTGAAGAGAAGAAGACTAAGATTCAACCTAAACTACTTGGTATACACGAGGCTTCCTCGGCATAAATCAAGTTCAGATTATATATTAACATGAAACTTTCACCTTAAACAGACCTTGGTTTAGAAACCCAAGGAGGCAGGAATGAAGAAGCACTCAGTTGCCATTCAATAGTTCCTTGAAAAACTGGTAAAACAATAGATATTATTGATCATGTTTTGTCTTTTTTTTATTTTTTATATGTACTGTTTTTTTGCTATTCTCAATTCTTAGTAAATTCTTGGTAGTTTGGACTTTATTTTCACTGCTTCATTGAAAGTTAATATTAATTATTCATGTTCACCAGGTTACTTTTGTTAAACAAAGTTCCTGGGATCAAAACCAGTATCTGAAGCCAAAAAAACCAAAGTCCCATTCAAATTTGGGAGTTGGGAAGAAGTTAATTTGTACTTTTAATGAAAATTGGGTTCCTTACGACAACTTATATATCCTATTTAGATTCCTGAACAGAATTTGTCTTATTAGTTAACAATTTTTATATTTTTTTGTATTCTACTTTATCTACAAAAGTTTATATATAACCTAAACAAAAGCCCACAAATTTTTCAGGGAAAGTACAATGCATAAAATAACTACGGAAGAGCAAGAAGACTCCATAGCTACACATTCCATTTTTGAATTTCAAGACAATAACAGTTTTGAAGGAAGAAGGGACATACAGAGATGTAGGAAGCCATAAAATCAAATAAAGAACTAGTAAACAGAGCTATATTGGCCACATTATACATAAAGGAACTATGTTTCTAGCAATCCAACGAGTGCTTGCCAACCCAATAAATCATACATATAGTAAAATAACTTGTATAACCAAAAAAGAACCCTAACAAAAAATCAAAAGCAAAATAAAATCAAACATGAATAACCAAAAAATCGTACCTGCAATATGAAATATCCAACAATAAGACAATTTCTACAAAACCCAAATAAGCAAAATACAACACAAAGCCATGATTAGTTAGACCACCAGGGCACTGATTGGCATAAAAAACCGTGACAGTGAAAGTGGAAATCAGAGACAAACCTGAGGATAAAACAATCTCAATTGCCACAAATAAATAAATAAAACCAAATGGGTATCTCTGGAAAAATGGAAGAAAGAGGAAAACAGAGACAAATTAGAAAGACAGATTATACAAATCAAAGCAAGCACAGATCAGATCAGAAAGACAAAGCATACAAAGCATGCATAGATCTGAAAATATTTCAACAACTATTTCATCAAAATCTCTGGTGGTACCTTGCGGTTTTTGGTAGCAGATCAGTCTTGGTTGGTGTTTTGTTGATCAATACTCTACCTTCAAACTATATTTTTCAGATCAGATTAGACAAATATAATTTAAAAAAAAAAAAAAATACAAACGAAGTGTTGAAGAACCAGAACAAAGCAGAAGAAGAGGAAGAAGAAAAGATGCAACGGAAAGGCAAGAGAGACTTACGGGAGGCTTGTAGCAGCACGGAGAGGGCAGAGCAAAGAGAAGAGACGATGCGTGAGAGTGAGCTTGGCAAAGGCAGAGAGATGAGATGAGAGTACTAAGGTGAGCGTGAGAACTGAGGAATTGAGAGACCCTGAGAGTGAGTGAGGTTAACTTGGTAAATTGCAAGCACAGCCAACGGATAGGAGAAAACGCGCATGGGCTTTTTCAGCTAATGGACCACATCCTCAGCTTTTTGCAAACTCACGTTTCCTTCACAACCCAAAACGCAGCTTTTAACAAAAAAGGGCTTTCTTAAACTCACCAAACGGCCATTTTAAAACCACTTTTTCAAAACGGGCTTTCAGCCCCTGAAAACGTGCTAACAAACGCACACTTAGCAATAGCCTATGTTCACCAATAACAGATGATGAATTCACTAACAAATTTAGAAGGTACATTTACGTTGTAGAGACATTCACAAACCCAAATCTTAGATACACCTATATAGTTTATCAAATACAAAGATTAGAGACTGCACCTAAAACAAACATAAAATTTTCTCTACATTACACAACATTGACAAAGAAATTTCTCTCTAATTCAAACCAAAGAATTAAAGGTTCACAAATACTCAAATACCAAGCAGCTATTGATTTGACTTATGTACAATTCTTGAAAAATCTACTTTTATTAAGTTTCCTTATACTTTTATCCTCCTATTTTTGAAGGCCAATAAACTAATGAAAATAAATTCTCTTGAATGTATACAAAGCAAAGAAAATCTTCTTAGACAGATGTAAAACAAGTCATACTGGTGAAACATAAAATGAAACACATTTCATGAGACAAAAACCAGCCCAAGATCGATTAAAGATAGACAAATGTAATACAAGTCATACAGATGAAACATAAAATGAAACACATTCATTAGACAAAAACCAGCCCAATATCAATTAAAGATAAATTGTGATGTACCTATTGGGACAGAGCACTCACATGTAGTAGCGCTAGCTAAAGGAAAGATTGGAGAGAGAAATTGGTTTTCACCTGCTTAAAAAAAGTGAATACCAAGGTCCCTATTGAAGCAGAAGCCAACGATTTTCTATGGGCTGTGCAACTAGCAAGCCAAATGCAAGTTATGAAGATGATAATTGAGGGTGATTTCAAGAATTGTTGATGAAGTCAAATTAATCTCAGCAAGTTTTGAATAGCTGGAGTTTATGTGGGTGTATAGGAATGCAAATGAAGCTGCTCATGTCATGGCAAAGTGGTCTATATCAAATTCATGTCATGTCTATTTAATTTGTTGATATATAGACTCGGTCCTTCTCATTTTGTTAATATTAGTAGTAAGAAAGAACAGCCTAGGTGTGGCTGAGTTGGACCGGTGAATATTGTATTTTTCTTTTGATGGTAATAAAATATTTTTTCAAGCAAAAAAACCAAGGATGATAAAATTTAGAGGGTAACTTAGGTGTAGTACATTAGATTCCTCAATTGAAATTTGAAATTAAATACTTGATTGTTTTGAATTTAATTATCCTTAAAAAAGATAACACTCTTTGTTTCCTATTGGTTAATATAACCAAGTATTTGAATTTAATTAAGAAATTAAGAAACCTACCTAATTTCTACACTTTTTAGAATACTTTAAGATGTGAAATTTAATCTGTAAATGCGAAGATTGATGCAATTGGCATTAATCAATTTATTTCGTTGTTGCAACTTGCAGTTGACTTAGAAATATATAGAGCTTGTTTCTTGTTATATGTTTATGGGAACTTCATTGAAAACACATCCAATTAAAATTACTTTTTAATGTTGGAAATGAACAAATTTTAAGTAAAAAAATAATTTAAGAGATAAATTTAAATTAAAACTAATAACAACTTACTACTTATAATTTATTGTGAAAATATTATATAAATATTATAAACGTAGCGCCAATCTAACATTTATCCAACTCGCTTACGCGACGTTATTTATTAAAGTTTTATGCTTTTTACTTTGTAGTTTGCCTTGTTCTGCCGAGTGGGAAAAAGTCCACGCGTTCACACTTCACAGTTCTTTTTCCTTTGGTACAATTCAAAAGAAAAGTTATTTACAGTGATCCAGTCAAAGAAAGTTAACAAATAAATAATAATTTTTTTTATATAAAATCTATGGGAAATGTTAATTTTTACACGACGTTATTTATTAAAGTTTCATGCTTTGTACTTTGTAGTTTGCCTTGGTCTACCGAGTGGGAAAAAGTCCACGCGTTCACACTTCACAGTTCTTTTTCTTTTGGTACAATTCAAAAGAAAAATTATTTACTGTGATCCAGTCAAAGAAAGTTAACAAATAAATAAAAAAAATTTATATAAAATCTACGGGAAATGTTAATTTTAACATTTCTTTTTTCGTGTTTCACTTAAAAAAAAGGGAAAAGAATTGTCAAAAACAAAAAAAACAAAAAAAAAACAAAAACTGAAAACTGCCAAAAGCTGAAAAATTTATCCAAAATATGTTGTTAACGGGGCCACGTTAACACAACCCAAAATCTATTATACTTGTTTGTTTAGATGCAAAACTGCTAAACTGCTAACGGGGTCATGTCTTGGCAAAGTAGTCACTATACAACGCCAGTCCTGGCTATTTTGTTGATAGACTGGGTCTTTCTCATTTTGTTGATATTATAAGTACAAAGGATATGTGTGGCTGACTTGGAAGAGGTGATTATTGTATTTTTCTTTTGTTGGCAATAAAATTTTTATTCAAGCAAAAAAAAAAAAAATGCAAAACTACTAATTAAAATTTTGTATTCAAGAAAGTTATCTGACATCTCAACATAGTCAATTAATTTAATATTTCATAAGATGTTATATTTATTAACTAGTAATTTTTTTTTTTTTTTTGGAGGGTGATATTAACTAGTAATTAGATATAGATAAAAAAAAAAAAAATTGTAAACGTGACTAGTGGCCACCTATATTTTATATGTATATATATATATATATATATATATTCATAAAATTCATGCTTCATCGCCCCAAACTATGAATGACAAAACAAGTTGGGTGAAATCGGTCATTTACTACTTTTCGCAAAAATTATTAACAACATGCCACTGTTTATAAAATAAGTAGCAATATACCATTTTTTTTTTAAATTCGATTTCATGAAACTTGAGTTTGATATGTAAATCGAGTTTTAAATACTCGAGTTTCATTAAAAAAACTTATGCTAACGTAGTAAATGCTTTTTTTTTTTGTACTTTTATGGTACTCGAGCTTACCAAGCTCAAGTTCCTTTTGTGGAACTCGAGTTTAACAAGCTCGAGTTCCTTATTCCTTTTTTTTTTTTTTTTTTTGGATAATCAACAAATAAACATAAACATAAAAATAAGTAATTTTTTTCATTTGAACGCACAAACATATGAAAGTAACTATTCACTGCATATGTTTGTGCGTTCAAATAAAAAAAATTACTTATTTTTGTGTTTATGTTTATGTTTATTTGTTGATTATCGGAAAAAAGAAAAAAAAAAAAGAATAGGCATAAATGCACTTTTAGTCCCTACATTTTGACTTTTTTCTATTTTAGTCCCTATATTTTAATTTTACCACTTTTAGTTTTTAAACAAATTAATATGTTTTGTCTTGGTCCTTTCCGTCAGTTAACAGCCGGAAATATCTGACATGGCAAACGGAGTACACTATTGACACAGTAAATGCTGACGTGGTGAATAAAATAATAATAATAAATTTATTTGTTATTTAATAAATGCCAAGTTAGCATAAAATAATAATAATAAAAGAAATTTTCATGTTTTTTTTTTTCTAAATTATATTAAAATAAAACAAAAAAATTAAATTAAAAAAATTTATTTCTTTCATTATCTTTCCTGAAGAACATGTTCATGTTACTTGGGTTCATCCCCATAAATTTTCTTGAAAAACAAACACACAAAAAACCCAAAAAATTCAACTCAAAAATGAAATCATAAATCTCAAAGCCCTCCTTTTCAACCCCAGCAAAATCATCAAATCCCCAAGCCATAAGCCAAAAAAGTTCAAAACCAGAAAATCATCAAATCCCAAAAGCCACAACCCACACTTCTTCAATCACCAAACTCACATTGAAGCCCAGAACCTGACCACCACACTTCTTAAATCCAAAACGCTGAGGCGATCTGAAATTCGCGAGCTCAAAGAGAAACGATTATGGTTACGCTCTCTCTCTCTCTCTCTCTCTCTCTCTCTCTCTCTCTGCGTGCGTGTGTGTGTGTGGATCTGAGTGGCGATGGTGTTGTCAGGGATGCGAGGCCTCTCGGTGTTCATCAGCGACATACGCAATTGCCTGAACAAAGAGCAAGAGCGCCTCCGCGTCGATAAGGAGCTCAAAAATGCAAATTTTAGATCGCCATAGTCTCAAAACCTCGTCGCCCTCCTCTCCCTCCCCATCCCAACCATTGCTGCTGTCTTTGGCCACGCCACCGCCGCGCGGACTCGTCCTCGCTCTCGTCGCAGGTGGTGGGTAGATCTGGGTTTTCTGGGTCTGGATCGGCTAGGTCCGTTGTGGGTTTAAAGAGAAGCTGAGATGTTTTCCTTTGTGTTGGTATGGTTGAGCTGGGTTTGTGTTGGTATGGTTGAGGGATTGAGTTGTGTTTATTCAATTTTGTGGGTATTTTGTTAATGATTGTATTGATTTAATTTTCAGATTTAAATCTATTTTTTCTTTTGGATAATTTGGTTTGTGTATATATATGGATTGATTTTTTTTTTTTACAATATTCTTTTATGATTTTTCTGTGTTTGATTTCTGGGTTTGTATGATTTTTTTTTTGGGTTTGTGCTCTTGTGTGTTCTTGATGGATTTGTATGATTTTCTGGATTTGTATTGCCATTTATTTTGAGAGTAAATGGTTTATGTTTGTTATTGTGTTGTTTTTAAATTTGAGTTTGTGTTTGGTCCTGGGTTTGTGCTCTTATGTTCTTGTGTTAATGTTTGAATTTGTGATCATGTTCTTGTGTGTTCTTGATCAAAATGAATTAGATCTAAATTTATGTATTTTATTGTTTTTAGTTCTGTTTTTTCTTTTTTTTATTTAGTTAAAATTGATAAATTATTTAAAAATAAATAAATTAGATGATGTGGCATTTTTTATAATATTTTAATTCCTCCGTTTGCCACGTCAGATATTTCTGGCTGTTGACTAACGGAAAGGACCAAAACAAAACGCGTTAATTGGTTTAGGGATTAAAAGTGGTAAAATTAAAATGTAGGGATTAAAATGGAAAAAAGTCAAAATGTAGGGATTAAAAGTGCATTTACGCCAAAAGAATAAGGAACTTGAGCTTGTCAAACTCGAGTTTCATACAAGGAACTCGAGCTTGGTAAGCTCGAGTACCATAGAAGTACAAAAGAGACCATTTACCACGTTAATACAAGTTTTTTTATGAAACTCGAGTATTTAAAACTTGATTTACACAGCAAACTAGGGTTTCATGAACTCGAGTTTCAAAAAAAAATGGTATATTGCTACTTATTTTGCAAACAGTGGTATGTTGATAATAATTTTCACAAAAAGTGGTAAATGGCCAATTTGGCCAAACAAGTTGTATAAAAAACAGTGAATGACAGTCAAAATAATGAATATGGACTGTGTCAAAGCTTGCTACGTTAAACAAGAGTAACTAATTTACTCCATTTTATCCAGATAAAACACTAGTTTTTTTCCTTGACTCTTACCACTAACAATGGTAAAACATACACAAAGTAAAGTTAATTTTCACCTATAAAAACAAGTAAAGTGTGAGAGAGATGTTTTTTAACACAAATCTGAAGCGGAGCCAAACCTGAAAAGAACGGAGGAAAAGGTCCAACGTAGCTACAAAGAAGCTTAAAAAATAACTTCTTATGCTTAAAATGGAGATAGTGGAAAATTTTCCAGCAATAAGTGCCAAAAAAAAAAGAGGATTGAGAATTTTTGAGTTTATTTTCTGATTTCAGTTTTGTTTTGTTGAGAAAGAAAGAGAGAATGGGTAATTTCTGTGTGTGGAAAATTATGAATTCTACTCTGAAAGCTTGTTTGGCATTGTTCTTTAAACAACAATAACAGTCAAACACATATTTTTATAACGCTAAAAACTGAATAATAATACTTAAACAATACTACTAACCAGGCCCTAAAACTCCCACAAAGAGAAAACCAACCATCAATTATACATTAAATGAAAAGGATTTTTTATTATGTTTTTTTTTTATAAGAGTGATATTGTCACCAATAAGAAAAAAAAAATTATTTATTTATTTATTAGGAGGTACCAATCATATTCATTGGCAATTCATTTATTGGGTGATTGATAAAAGTTGCAGTAGGTTTAGCATTTTCGTTTTTTTTTTTTTTAATATATTGACTAATGATTAATACTCTTATGTACTTATCAAAAAAAAAAAAGAAAAATACTCTTATGTACATCTTTATTTATTAATACTTGGAGGTCTTTTTATATTTGGGTCAGGCTATTGCCTGGCACGTGCCTAGTATAGCCGGCTCTGAACAAGAACGTAACACATTTTTTTATTTTCTCCCCGGAATATCCTATAGTTTCTGTCTGACTAAGTTCTATAAACGACAAAAGATACCATCCATAAATAGACTCCCAATTTCCCGTAACCCAAAAGGCACACGCAAACTAGTATTTTCTCTCTTTCTTTAGAAAAAGTTCCTTTTTTTTTTTTTTTGGTTTGGGTGAAAATTGAAAGCTAGCTAGCTAGCTTGTTAATGGAGTCGAACCCATGGCCTGATCAATGGGACCACAAGAACAACAGCCCAGACCAGATTACTGAGACCAAGAAGAGCCAAGGTGGTGCAAAGGCTACATATTCAACAAAGATTCGCAATGGCTTGGAGAAAATTAAAGAGGCCGCAGTAAACCACGGGAATAAAATACTAGTTAAGGAAGCAACCGATGCGAGCCTTCAATGGGTCAAAGACAAGTACCACAAGACAACTAAGAAGTGTAAGAAGTAACCTCACGATTCATGAAACATCTCTCTCACAACATGTACGAGAAATAATGATGTCTTATAAGACCGTCATATATAATAGTGGATGGATGTCTCCTTTTCAATAATTATCATCTCTTTTATGCTTTGTTTTGTTTTTTTCCTAGTTTTATGTAATAGAAACTCATTGTTGTTGTATCCGGATTTGATTAGAGCTCTTTTCTTTTCTTTTTTTCGGTTATTGAGATGGGTAAAAAAATAGAACGAACATAATCTTAGCAGGAAGCCAATAAAGCATCATATATAAACGATCCGTAGGAGATGTTTAAAAAAAAAATCATGAAACCAAGATTGTACATATGTTTCTGATTTTTGTTTTGCACCTCTTGATCTTTTCTTGTTTTGGGGAGTTGCAAATCAAGTGGTTTTTTGTTTATGGAATTGTGTTGGACTCAACAAGGTTTCTCAACTGGGGATGACTGGTTAACTTCAAAGAATAGTTTTATTTTTCTCACATTCGGACTCAAAAGTGTTTAGCCCCTAAATTTTGATTTTAGTCATCACATTTAAACAAAATATAATAACTTTGTCACTCCATCCACCTACTACTAAATTTATTCTAGATCACTTAGATTTATATTCTATTTGGCATATATTTGAGAAAATATTTTGAATCGATGTTGACGTAAGTTTCTATCCAAAATAATGAAAATCATCTTAGCTAGAAGTAATACGAGTCAAACTGATGAAGCATAAAATGTAACATATTTCTGTTGGGTGCACGTGAAACCCTTGGAGTCCAACACACTTGCTTGTCACTCTTGTCAAAGCTCATTTATCATTTATGAGCTTGTCTTTTAAAGGCCAACAAAATCAGTTTTTGGTTTAACGCAAAGCTGAGCATGCATGGGAAGGTCTGACTTTTTTTATTGAGAAGTGATGTAAGGCGTGTCGAAACACGGATTGAATAACACTAAAAATTAAAAAATATTATAATAAAATTATTTTTAAATATATAAATAGTATTATAATATCTATTTTAATGTGAAGTTACTAAAAGGTGATATTTGTGAGTCTCATAATCAGTACACGGGACTCATTTATGTACCGAAAAGTAATTGGAAAGTCAATTATTGCGGTAAGTGTTCATGATCCGCGCATAAACAGTATCGATACAGTCACATTTTTCAGCTGAAACGCGTGAACAGTAAATTAAAAAAAAAAAAAAAAAGACCCAACCTAAGGCCATTCGGCCTGGTGGAGAGCTGAAGCGAAACAATGAGTTCTTTTTTTGGGCTATTGTGTGTGAGTTCCAAAGTGAGGAAGAAACACAAAAGGAGAGAGCTTCAGCCATTTGAGGTGCAGTCCGAGTGGAGAGATAGAGAGAAACACAACGAGAGTGAAAAAGAAAAAAAGGGACTTTTTTTTTTCTTCAAGTTGGTAGAGTTCTCATGGAGTTTTTGAGTGCTACAATCATAGAGAGTTGGAGTATTCAGAGGAAGATTTTGTTACTGACTTTGTGGTAAGATTATATTTACTCCTTGAGATTTATTTGTTGTATATTCAATTTATTGTGGACTCAAGTTTAACATAAACTTGATAGGTGTAATCTCAATTTCATAGTGGATATTTTTCGGAGCTGTCCCGTGATTTTTCCTGCTATACTGGAAGGTTTTTCACGTAAGATTTGGTGTTCTTAGGTGATTGTGTTTACGTGGTACTTGCTGAAATTTTTTTTGTTTCCAGAATATTGCTATTGCTTGAGTTATTAATTTAAATTCACACATAGACACAGAGGGGATTAGGATTTTTCTCCCAACAATTTCAAGGAACAAAAAAAAAATTGAATTGGCTTTTCTCTAATTCTAGGAAGGATAAAACTTGGAGAATCTTAGATTTAAATTTAATTGTGCTTGACAAAGATAACAACTTTGTTTCCTATCAGAGATTGTTAATGGAACCAAGAATCTACTGTACCTAAGTTCTACCCTCTCAAGAATACTTTTAGTTTGTAAAAATTTCCATTAAGATTAATGCAATTGACATCAATCAATTTATTTTGCTGTTGCAACTTGCAATTGACTTAGAAATACATAGAGCTTGTTTCTTGTTATATGTTTCTGGGAAATTCACTGAAAACACATCCGATTGAGGTTACCCTCAACATCATGTATTAAAGTTTCATGATTTGTATTTGCCAAGTGGTGGGAAACATTCCACGTGTTCACTGTACTCTGCGGTCTTTTTATATTTGGATTTGGGGCCTAAAGGAAATTTCCTCCCACTCGGCTACATAGTAGAGCTGGGCTGAACATCACATTTTTAATATATATTCTCTGATATATCTTGGGTTCTGTTTGACTGAGTTCTATAATCGACTAAAGATACCATCCATAAATAGACTCCCAATTTCTCATAACCCAAAAGGATAAGGAACACTCCTACTAGTATTTGTTTTCTCATTCTCTCTTTCCCGAGGAAAAACTCCATCTTTTTCTTTGTATTTTTTATCTGGGGTGAAAATTTAAAGCTAGCTAGCTTGTTAATGGAGTCGAACCCGTGGGCTGATCATTGGGACCACAAGAACAACAGCCCAGACCAGATTAGTGAGACCAAGAAGAGTCAAGGTGTTGCAAAGGCTAAATATTTAACAAAGATTCAAGATGGCTTGAAGAAATTATTAATTAAGGAAACAACCGATGCGTGCATTAATTGGATCAAAAACAAGTTCCACAAGGCCACTAAGAAGAAGCGTAAGAAGGAATCTCGTGAATCGTAAAACATCTCTTTCACAGCAGCCTCCTTTTCAATAATGATCATCTTTTATGTTCTTTCTTTTTTCTTTTTCTTTTTTTGTTCCTTTTTTCCTTAGTTTTATGTAATACAAACTCGTTGTTGTATAGGATTGATTAGAGCCTGGTTGATTACTCGTGTCCTTGGAAGATTTTTATTTTTTAGTTTTATGTAATAGAAACTCGTTGTTATTGTATAGGAGTTTGATTAGAGCCAGGTTGATTACTCTTGTATCCTTAAAAGATTTATATATGCAATCTTTTTTTTTTTTTTTTTTGAGATGTGTTAATAAATAAGAGCAGATATAATCTTAGCAAGAAGCCAATAAAGCACTACAAACAATTTGTGTGAGATCTATTAAAAAATCATGAAACCGGATTGCATATATGTTTCAGATTTTCTTTTTGCAACTCTTGATCTTTTCCAGTTTTGGGGACCTGCAAATCAGGTGATTTGTTTATGGAATTGTGTTGGACTCCAGGAGGAATTTCGATTGAGGATGACTGGTTAACTTTAAAGAATAGTTTTATTTTTCTCACATTCTGACTCAAAAGTGTTTTTTCCTTAAAATTTAGATTTCGGTCCTCAAAATTTAACAAAATATAATAATTTTGTCACTCCATCCACCTACTGCTAAATATATTTGAGAAGATATGTCGAATCAATGTTGAACATATGCTAGTCTCAAGAAAAGCTCTAGCAATCTTCGTCAATGGTAGGTGGATAATATGACCAAGTTGAAATATTTAAAGATTTTCAAGTTAACCCTTGAAAAAAACGAGTTTAGACTTTATTGTTATTGGTTTTCCTTTATAAGATGTTAAGTAAAAGAATTGTCCAACGCACAAATCGGTTGAAAAAGCCCACCTTTATTGGCAAATTTTCTAGTTTGATGTGACTCGTTAGGTTCCTCATCTATGGATAAGTTCCAGTGACGAGAAAACTGATTTCTATTGGTTTGGTGACAAATTTGAGAAAAAATTGCACAGACCAAACTGCACACACCCCTAAGTTTGTGGTTGGCTAATCATCCAATGAGAAAGCTTTTTTGGTGTTTGGTGTGTTAAATGCCAAATATTTGACATTTGCTGCACTCAATAAAAATGCTCTTTTTCATATCATAATGCTTTCTCCTTATAATATAATAGATTTCCTGAAAGTAACAACAGTAAGCTTCAATTCTTCTATGGTCAAAGCAATAAACTTGAGCTCTTCCCTACTAATATGTACGGTAAACCGATCCAAATAGTATATTTCATGTTTATGTAGACATGGTATAAAAATGTTTCTGCATAGCTAGAAAGAAAAATCACTTTTCCGTCTGACTATTGACACTGCCCTCTTCTCTCATGAGAGAAATCTGCATTCAAATCACTTATTCCCCACCTGTTGTAAGGCCCAAAAAAAAAATAAATAAATAAATAAAAAATCAATCCACAACAACCACTTTACAAATTACAAACATTAACTAAAAAAGTTTTCAGTCTAGTAACAGATATGTACAATTATTGAGCTTTTCAGGTCAGTGAGTTGAACCCACATGTTTAAAGGACATTTGCATAGACATATTTGCAGCTGTGTAAAAATGTCATACATGTATAAAAGCAGGTTAAATGCATCTTTGGGGAACAACAATAATACAAATATGGATATTGAATTTTAACTTAGCATCGAATGGGCCTATCATAAATAGGAGGTAAGGTGGGACAGTTCTCTCGTTTAGAGAAAAGTACGAGATTCTGTCGAGTGGCACATTCTATGCAAAGAGAATTAAAATATTTTGAAGTGTCATATCAGAGATAAGAACAAAATTAAATATTGACCTTTTGTTTCATTTGGTTCAATGTTTCAAAACTTTTTTAATTAAAAAATAGATATTCTTTGTATCTTTTGATTCAATATTTTAAGACTTTTCATCCCTCATACATACACTCAAAACTCTTTATATTTTAATTCACAATTTTCACATCTTGCACTTCTACCCCTTTATATATACCTACCCATACCCCTTCATGTGATCCTATGTCAAATACACAAAGACCAAAAACAATGTCATTTACTTTTAATTTTTCGACGACACCTACTTAGCTTTAAACTTGTTGTTTCATCTAATCCTAACCGTATGAGTTGGCTACAACCAAGGAAGGCGGGCTTGCATTTTATATTGAGTGACAACGGCAATTACGATTTTGATGTTAAGGTTAGACATTATGGATTTTTGAGTTTTGTAAATGATGTGATTAACTGTGAGTGTTTGGGATGTGTATTTTGTTTTAGAATTAAGGAGAAAGAGAGTGACACATTCTACATCAACTTTTATTCAATAATACTCCTCCAAAGTTGTTTTTTATTTTTTATTTCTCATTATTTCAATTAAGTAATTATAATGGATATGTGTGTGCAATTTATAATTGTTACTTTTTATGATGAACTTGTTACTAATAAAGTTCTATAACAATTATGCTATAATACATATACAATATTCTCCAAACCATCTTACATAAAAAATTACAATATTATCTGTGCATCGCACGAGTAACTTACTAGTCTATATATATCTAAAAGTTAAAGCGTAGTATTTATTTTTGCTATACTTATATTGCGCTACTTCATTTGCCATGTCATTAGCCATATTCTATTTATATATATATATATATATATATCTAAAAGTTGAGTCGTAGTATTTATTGTTCTTATACTCATGTTGCGCCACCTCATCTACCACATCATTAACCATATAATTATTCATTTCTAATTTATTTTTTATTCCTATTTTTTGTTGACAATATTAAATATATAAATAGATTGACTTTACACATTCATCTTGGGTGGTTTTAACTTGACATATAATTTTGTCGTTACATATTCATCTACTTTAATTTAGATGTTTATAACTAAAAACTAAAATTGATGAATAATCAAAAGCCAAAAACAATGTTTTTACATATCTATCTATAGCATATATAATATGGAAGTTTTGCAAAAAATTTACAAATTTCTTTTTGCACCACATCATTAACATCCTTTCTTTTTTTTTCTTTTTTTTTTTAAACTTATTTAACCTTTCATCTTCTTTAACCATTGTTGTAGGGGCACAAATTACAGATGGGGCCTACAGGAGAGATAGACTCTGACCCAGTAAGCAAAAAGCACCCTCACAATGAATTTGTAAGAGAGTGGGTTGAACTAACAAGGTTGAGAATAGGCTTGCTTCTGGCCTAAATATGGTTGTGACCAGTCTAATGAAGACGAAGTACTGAGGGAGTGTTAAGTCCTGCTCGGCTCTGTCCGAGGAGTGGGACTTAGCTGATTCTTGAAGGTTTCTCTTAGTTCTTTCTTCTCTTTCTCTTCTCTTCTCCTTAGTTTCTCCAGAAAATGTTCAATCCCCACTTCCCTTGCTTCCAGCTCTATTTATACGTCAGTTCCCCTCACGTGCCAGTAAGTGGTTCTTTTTGGATACTTGTCCTATCAGGGTCACTGTTCAGACGTCTATTCTTCATTAATGCGGCCATGATGTTAACTGCAGGGTCATAAATGTGATTGCAGCAGCCTTTTGTGAAATATCTCCTGGTTGCCACCTGTCCCCTTTGGCCCATATAAGTCAGGGGATTCCTCGGAAATATCAGGACCGGTGCTGGAACATTCATCTCGGCCGTTCCTTTGATGATCCGAGCAGTAAGTTCTCCTCGGACAGGCCCATGGCCCATTATCTGGTATTGGGCCTTTCCCCCTACATCTGGTATTCGGTCTTTTCCCCTTACAATAGCCCCTCAAAATTCCGGCTTTCCCTCTTATCCGAGGAGAGAGGTGGGATTTTGATTTCTCTAGGGGTAGGACCCATTTAAGCTTCTCCACTTATCCACGCAGAGGCGCCCCCAAGCTCAGTTTTGTGAACGTGCTCGGCTTGGACCGTCGGCAGCGATCCGAGGTGTTGGGTACGTTTGAGGAGTGCTGATTTACTCAAGGTATGTGGTCCGAGGGACCAGGCATGACCAAGGTTCTGTTTTGCACTTAGCAGTATTAATTTACCCAAGATGTGTGGTCCGGGGAACCAGGCACGACCAAGGTTCTGTTTAGCAGGAGGTCTGAGGACCCGGCGTAGCTAATGAGTTGCTTAGCAGGGGGTCCGAGGACCCGGCGTAGCTAAGGCTTTGGTTAGCAGAGGGCCTGATGGCACCGGCGTAGCTAACGAGTTGCTTAGCAGTTGGTCCGAAGACCCGGCGTAGCTAAGGCTCTTCCTAGCAGAGAGTCCGAGGACTCGACGTAGCTAGGGAAATGCTTAGCAGGAGGTCTCAGGGACCCGACGTAGCTAAGGCTCTTCTTAACACTTAGTATTAATTTACCCAAGGTGTGTGGTCCGAGGGACCAGACACGACCAAGGTTCTGTTTAATACTCAGAGGTGCTAATTTACCCAAGGTCTGTGGTCTAAGGAGCCAGGCAGGACCAAGGTTCTGTTTAACACAGTACTAATTTACCCAAGGTGTGTGGTCCGAGGACCACGTGCGACCAAGGTTCTGTTTAGTACTTAGTATTAATTTACCCGAGGTGTGTGGTCCGAGGACCACGTGCGACCAAGGTTCTGTTTAATACTTAGGGGTGTTAATTTACCCAAGGTAGGTGGTCCGAGGGACCAAGCCTGACCAAAGTTCTGTTTAACACAGTACTAATTTACCCAAGGTGTGTGGTCCGAGGACCACGTGCGACCAAGGTTCTGTTTAGTACTTAGTATTAATTTACCCGAGGTGTGTGGTCCGAGGACCACGTGCGACCAAGGTTCTGTTTAATACTTAGGGGTGTTAATTTACCCAAGGTAGGTGGTCCGAGGGACCAGGCCTGACCAAAGTTCTGTTTAACACAGTACTAATTTACCCAAGGTGTGTGGTCCGAGGACCACGTGCGACCAAGATTCTGTTTAGTACTTAGGGGTGTTAATTTACCCAAGGTAGGTGGTCCGAGGGACCAGGCCTGACCAAAGTTCTGTTTAACACAGTACTAATTTACCCAAGGTGTGTGGTCCGAGGACCACGTGCGACCATGGTTCTGTTTAGTACTTAGTATTAATTTACCCGAGGTGTGTGGTCCGAGGACCAGGCACGACCAAGGTTCTGTTTAATACTTAGGGGTGTTAATTTACCCAAGGTAGGTGGTCCAAGGGACCAGGCCTAACCAAAGTTCTGTTTAACACAGTACTAATTTACCCAAGGTGTGTGGTCCGAGGACCACGTGCAACCAAGGTTCTGTTTAGTACTTAAGGGTGTTAATTTATCCAAGGTAGGTGGTCCGATCCAAGGTAGGTGGTCCGAGGGACCAGGCCTGACCAAAGTTCTGTTTAACACAGTACTAATTTACCCAAGGTGTGTGGTCCGAGGACCACGTGCGACCAAGGTTCTGTTTAGTACTTAGTATTAATTTACCCGAGGTGTGTGGTCCGAGGACCAGGCATGACCAAGGTTCTGTTTAATACTTAGGGGCAAGCAATATAGTTGAGTCAAATATGAGAATGGACACTTTCATTGATAATAATACCTTTTTAGGTTATATACATTCCAAGGGTGCGGTACAGAATTGCTACGACCCTCCGACCGAGGTGGCTGCTGGCTCGGTATTGGGCCGATGTGAAATGGCGGCTATGAGGCATTGCCTTGCCATTGGTTGGCTTCCTACGATCTCCTCCACTCGTCCTCCGGACGGGAACTTAACCTTCAGGTGTAAGGTTGATGAAACAGCCCCCAGGGCGTGGAGCCAAGGTCTGGCCAAGATAGCCGTGTAGGGAGAGTACGCATCTACAACGATGAAGTCCACCTCGACCACTTCGGACCCTGCTTGTACGGGTAGCCTGATCTGGCCTTTGGGGATGACGGTCTTTCTGTCGAAGCTGACCAAGGGCGATTCATACGCTGTAAGGTCTTCAGGCCGTAGGCCCAGTCCTTTGTACAGGTCCGGATACATGATCTCAGCCCCACTCCCTTGATCAACCATCACCCTCTTCACATTGTACCCCCCTATTCTAAGGGTGATGACCAGAGCGTCGTCATGGGGCTGGATTGTCTCCTGCTTATCTTCGTCCGAGAAGCTTAAAACTGGTCGGACATCCATCCTTGCCTTTTTCGGCTCCTGGTTTGGGTCCTCGGTAGACGCCGTGGAGATAGACATTACTCTGGAAGAGCAGGATCCAGTTCTCCCGGGGGCCACGAAGATCACATTAATCGTGCCCAGCGGGGGCCTTGATGAGGCGGTCCCTGAAGCCCCTGGCCTGATGTGGCTGTACTGGTCCGACCTAAAATCCCTCCTCTCCTGAGGGATAACCTTAGCCTTTCCATTTCCAAGTAGCTGGTCCTCTTCGACCCGCTTATACTCGTCAATGCGGTTCATTAGCTGGTGCACACTCCTTGGTGGCTTCCTAGTTAACGACTTCCTCAGATCGTGCTCGGCTGGTAAGCCGACCTTGAAGGTTCTTACAGCCACGTCATCAAAGCTGCCTTCAATCTCGTTAAACATCTCCCAGTACCTGTCCGAGTACGTTTTCAATGTCTCCCCCTCTCGCATAGACATGGACAGCAGGGAGTCTAGTGGCTGAGAGGCCCTTGTGTTCGTAACGAACCGAGAGCAGAAAGCCCCAGTAAGCTCCCGGAAGGACCCAACGGAGTCAGCCGCGAGGCTGTCAAACCATCTCATGGCTACAGGTCCCAGACTGGAGGGGAACACTTTGCACATGAGAGTCTCATTCCGAGAGTAGACAGCCATTTTCTGATTGAAATGACACACGTGCTCTACCGGGTCAGTCTTCCCATCGTACGCGGTGAAGGTGGGTTGAGTGAAACGTCGAGGGAGGCTCCCTACTTCGATGCTGCGTGTGAAGGGTGACCTGGAGATCTGGTTGAGTGCCCTATTCATCGCATCGCTTCCTTTGCACCGTGAGGAGGTATTTCTGCTCCTGCGGTCGTGGTGATGTTCTTGCCCGTAGGAGAAAGTCTCACTTGGGGGCCTCCTGGAGCAGTGTCTGTAGCTACCGTCGTTGCTATCGTTAGAGGAGTCATCCGTGATGGACGGACTGCTAGATGGACTGCGCCTCCTCCGTGCATGGCGCAGTTTCCTTTTCAGGCGATCAATCTCCCGTTGCATGCTCTTTGTTGTGTCTTTGCGGGATTCTTTATCTTTTTCCCGATGTTGGCTCTTTCCTGTGTGACTTCTGTGCACACTTCCTTCGCGGTCTCTTTCACGCTCGAGTCATGAAAAGTAATCAAGACGCTGGGAATCATCTGACTCCGCCCGGTTAGGACCTGATCCCACCATAGTTCAAGCTTTCAGCTCGCCAACGTCACCGTTAGTTCCCACAGACGGCGCCAATTGTAGGGGCACAAATTACAAATGGGGCCTACAGGAGAGATGGACTCTGGCCCAGTAAGCAAAAAGCACCCTCACAATGAATTTGTAAGAGAGTGGGTTGAACTAACAAGGTTGAGAATAGGCTTGCTTCTGGCCTAAATATGGTTGTGACCAGTCTGATGAAGACGAAGTACTGAGGGAGTGTTAAGTCCTGCTCGGCTTTGTCCGATGAGTGGGACTTAGCTGATTCTTGAAGGTTTCTCTTAGTTCTTTCTTCTCTTTCTCTTCTCTTCTCCTTAGTTTCTCCAGAAAATGTTCAATCCCCACTTCCGTTGCTTCCAGCTCTATTTATACGTCAGTTCCCCTCACGTGCCAGTAAGTGGTTCTTTTTGGATACTTGTCCCATCAGGGTCACTGTTCAGACGTCTATTCTTCATTAATGCGGCCATGATGTTAGCTGCAGGGTCATAAATGCGGTTGCAGCAGCCTTTTATGAAATATCTCCTGGTTGCCACCTGTCCCCTTTGGCCCATATAAGTCAGGGGATTCCTCGGAAATATCAGGACCGGTGCTGGAATATTCATCTCGGCTGTTCCTTTGATGATCCGAGCAGTAAGTTCTCCTCAGACAGGCCCATGGCCCATTATCTGGTATTGGGCCTTTTCCCCCTACATCTGGTATTCGACCTTTTCCCCCTACAATTGTCTTCTTAGTTTAATTTTTCATCTCTTCCAATCATTGTTTTTTTTTTAAATTCATTTGATTTTTCTATATATTTTTAAATTTTCACCAGCTTCTTAAATTCTACCATTACTAAATTTTCTCAATCATTGCCTTTTTAGATTTTCAACCTTTCATGTACTTCAACCCTTCCTCCATCTTGATTTTCTTATTAATTTCTCTTTACTTCATTTCCACATCTCTCCCTTATTCCTTCCAAATTGTTCATGACAAAAAAAATTAAGGGGTAATTACACTACCTTCCCTTATAATTTGGGAAAATGACACTCCACCATAAACCTTAAGGGAAAAAAAAAAAAAAAACACTCCCCTTCCTTGAAGTTTGAAGAAATTGACACTTTTCCTTCTTCTTTTTTTATATTAATAATGAAATATTCTAAATTTTTATTAGAAGCTCTTTAAAAAAATTTAATCATGGTTAGTAAAAAAATAACCGATAAATTTAGAATAAAATGCAAAATTTATCAAGCACCAAAAAACACTTGCAATAGAAAATTTCTTCATAACCCATTGAAAAAAGAAGAAGAAAAGAAAGAAAGCAAAATTCATACTTATTTTAAATTACACTTTAATTAAAAATTTCAAATAATGAATTTTAGTTATGAAATAAGATAATTTTCAACACATGCCTTAGGCAAAGGGCAGGTTAGTACAAAAAAATTTTAATATTAATTTAACAAAGTTTGGTCAATGGGATGCTAAGGGGAGAAAATGGTTTTTTCCTTCAAGTTTGGGGTGGAATGTCATTTGTCTAAACCTCAAAAGAGAGGAGTGTAATTACCCCAAAAATCAATACTCTCTCTCTCTCTCTCTCTCTCTCTCTCTCTCTCTCTCCAATTTTGTTTCTCTTTTGGTGGATTCTTTTATTGTTTCAAATTTTTTTTCCCACTAATAGTGTTTTTTTATTGATTTAATTGTCCCATCACATTTGTTTCTCTTTTTGACAAATTTGTATTAATGTTTATGCATATTTATATATTTTGGTATTCTGATCATAAGCTCTTTTTCTTTATCCCATTGGTTTAATTTGATTTGGATTAATAATTAGTTGTTTTACAGGTTAGAATTTGATTTATTTAATAATCCATTTAGAATCTTAGATGCTAAACTATAAGACTTTACTAAATTTTGTTTATTTTTTAATCTTTTTAGGTGGACAAATTTGTAATTTTGTATTATTTATCGTTATTATACTCATGTTGCTTCACGTCATCTGCCTCATTATTAGTCATATAATTATTCATTTTCTAATTTAGTTTTTATTCCTATTTTTTGTTGACAATAGTAAATATATAAATAAATTGACTTTACACATTCAACTTGAACAGTTTTAACTTTACATATAATTTTTTCTTTATATATTCATCTACTTTAATTTAGATGTTTAAAACTAAAAAATAAAATCAATGAATAATCAAAAGCCAAAAAGAATGTTTATACATATAGTATATATAATATGGAAGTTTTGCAATAAATTTTAAATATATTTTTGCACCACGTCATTAACATTCTTTCTTCTTCTTCTTTTTTATGCAATTTGTGCTTTATTCATCCTTTCATCTTCGACAACCATTGTCTTCTCAGTTCAATTTTTCATCTCTTCCAATCATTGTTTTTTTTTTTTTAATTTCATTTGATTCCTTTATATATTTTTAAATTTTCTCCATCTTCTTAAATTATACCATTTCTAAATTTTCTCAATCATTGTCTTTTTAAAATTTTCAACTTTTCATCTACTTCAACACTTCCTCCATCTTGATTTTCTTATAAATTTCTCTTTACTTCATTTCCACCTCCCTCCCTTATTCCTTCCAAGTTGTTCATGACAAAAACGGTCAATACTCTCTCTCTCTCTCTCTCTCTCTCTCTCTCTCTCTCTCTCCAATTTTGTTTCTCTTTTAGTGGATTCTTTTATTGTTTCAACATTTTTTTTTGGTTGCTAATGGTGCTTTTTGTTATTATTGATTTGATTGTCACATCACATATGTTTCTTGTAAGGACTAAGGCCCAAATCTGGTCTTGGGCCTTGGGCCTTGGCCGAGAATATGGTAATCCGAGGACGACCAAACAAATATAAATGATTTAAGTCTATGCCTTCGTTGTCATGATGTTACAAAGGGCAGTCCAAGGGAGAACATCTCCTCGGACGAGTCCAGGCACAAATCCTATTAATCAAGACGATCTTCTAGAAAGCTCCGGAGAAAAGGTTGTGTACCTCGAGCGTATCAAAAGTGAAAGCTAGGAGGTGCCTAAGGAAAAGTTGTGACCACCACATTTATTGCGCTGCAGCTACTTTTCTGGCCGCATTTATGAGGAGAAGACCCCTGAATAGTGATGCCTTGGCTGCCACAACTTACAGGGAGTCAAAGGGGTGTCTGATGGGATGGGTACTCAAGTGGTAGCTTAGATGATCAACAAGTGGAAGGTCAAGATCACCAAGAGAGGGATATATAATGCAAGAGACCCCCAAAAAGAAAGGAGGAAGAAAAAAGGGAGAGGAGACTTGTAATAGAACTTTAAAGGCAATAGAAAAGAATCAATCTCCTCGGATTTTGCTGAGGACATTTTCCCTCAGTAAACGTCTATTATCTTTCTTTATTTGTTGCCCTAACCTACTGGTCCATTACTTAACTCGCTATAACTGCTTGCTCACTCTCAAGCGCAGGAGATCGTAGCAATATAATTCTCGTAGTACCGAGGTCGAACCACAAGGAGCAAGGTAAATTCAAAAACAATATAATCAAATAACAATTTAGGTGAAGAAGAAAAATATTTTGCTTGGTGATTGTTAACAGGAGTAATAATAAAAACTTATTTAAATCAATAATGTAAATACCAGGGCATCGGGGTGTTTCCCTATATCGATATGAGATTCTTTGTGATCTAAGAAAATATATATTTCATAATTGATTGTTCTTATAAAATTAAAAACTTATGATTCGGTTGAACTGAAACAATTCAAGAACGCATTATAACCTCGATTAATAATGCAGTTAGAATAGTTTTCAAAAAAACCCATTCACTTTAAAACATGATTTCTATTTGAAACTATTAGAAATTCATCTAAACAATAAGAAAAACATGATTGAACTTATTGAAAGCATGAAAGAACTAATACATCAAAAATAAATCTAATTGAACAATCAAATATGTTATTGTCTAAAATCTTAGAGAGAATCACATTAAATATTCATACTGTATAGAAGAAACATTAGGGGTGTCAATTTGGGTTAGCGTGTCGGGTTCGTGTCGTGTCGAGGTAGGGATATTCGACTAAGTGGCTCAACCCTAACCCGACCCATTTAATAATCGTGTCATGATCCTTCAACCCTAACCCGACCCATTAATAAGGCGGGTTGACCTAACCCGACCCATTTGACACGCTTAATAAACGAGTCGTGTTGGGTTGACACAAATGTAACACAACCCATTTCAACTTGCATAATATTAAATATAACATCCATTTAGAAATAATTTTGTTTACATCCCAAAAAGCAATGCATACACTTCAAGTTTTCAACTGACATTCAAAATAATATAGTTCAACAAAAATATAACATTCATTTAGAAATAAGTTCTTTACACTTCAAAAGAAGTGCATACACTTCAATCCAAATTCAAAATAACAAAGTTTAACAAAAATAAAATAACATAGTTCAACAAAAATATAATATCTTTAGAACTCGCCAAATGCTAAGTATCAATATTGAAAGAATTTGGGCAAACAGTAGACTAATCCTGACTTTGACCGTGATTATTATCCATAGACTCTTTGTTAATGTCCAAATTCACAACATTTTCCACAAGCTTATCCAATTTCATTTGTACAAGTTCTATGCCAATATATATATATATATATATATTAGTAGTTCTAGGGTCTGTAAACTTTCAATTTCCAATTATATCCCTTGTAAATTTTTGTAATTACTCACTTTTCTTTTTAAATTTAAAATATATGTTGGATATAAAAGGTATTTAACAAATCTAAAATAAAGTAAATATTTATTTGTTATACGAGTTAAACGAGTTGTGTTAAGTGGGTCATTTCGGGTTGATACAAATAAATTGGCGTGTCAAACGTGTCTATTGCGGGTTATACGGGTTGACCCGTTTATGACACGTTTCTTATCGTGTTGCTTTCGGGTCGACCCGTTTATGACCCAAACCCATTAAGGCCCAACCCTAACCCGAAAAAACCCGTGTCGGGTTCGAGTCGTGTTCGCGGGTTGGGTCGAACATTGACACCCCTAAGAAACATAGCCCCTAGCCTTAGCAAAGAGTTTAGGCTGCCATTAGAGAAAAAAAATACAAGGTTTTCTCTGCCCAAAATTTGTTCTCACAGCCTCCCTTCCAAACCCTTATGTCCAAGTCTAAAGAAAATAAATTTTTTTTTTCTATTTTAATTTCCGTCCAGGTTTACAGCAGTAACTTGTGAGTTAATTTCGGCCTTTAAAAATTGAGAATTTCGAAAAACTCAAAACTGTAAAGTTGTAGATATTTAAGTCATGGTTCCAACCCATCTGGCCTTGTGTTGATTGGATTTTTTTTAGAGAGAGATACGCCTAAAATACTGATTAGTACTCAAATCAGATTTTTCCTTTTCAGCTTCTACCCCTTTGATTTTTTCCTTATTTGAAGCTTCCAATCTTGGTAGACAATCCAAACACTCCAGCTGTACCTCCTTAGACATTTAAACATAGTCCTTTAGCTCCACTTTAATTCTAGTTTGGCCTCTATTCTCTCACAAATTCTTGTAAACTCATCTTTCTCACATAATTTCCTAAAAGTAGAAAATTACACACAATGAATGACATCTTATTCAAGAAATTATGTAAAGATAAATAATAGGGACCAATACAAATCATGGCTTAATTATATAAATTAAGCATAGTAATAAGGAGATAACGCCCACATAAATATATAACAAGTATACATTTTAAGGCGTTATCACATCCCCCAACTTAAATCTTGCTAGTCCCTAGCAATCCACAAAGCACCCATATCTACTAAAAGTGAAAAATTAAAACGAAAATGCATGCCACTTTCGTAGGCTACACGACTGCACTTCCCATGTGCAACAAGTCTTTGAACTCCTAGGTTACCCTAGTGGACGAGTATACTCTCGTGAGGGTTTGCAGTGACTCTACCCACAAAGTCAAAGGTTTCTTGAAAATTTCTGCGGCAAATGTTAGTTTGCTTTATCAATATATCATTCAAATGAACTTTCAAATTTGAGTTGGGATACTATTCATCATATTAAAGAGTTTTCACTAGCTTCACTTTTGGAGTGTGTGTGTGCATAGCCCATCCAATCAAACCGGCTTTTCCAAACATGCATAGACCAAGAACAATCTAGATTAGAGCCTCTACTCTAAAACCTCTCTTAAGTCATCAACACTCTGAAAGAACATACATAGAAGTAATGGTTTCTCTCTTCAAATCACATGTGAACAAAATGGAAAGAAGAAGTTTTAAGAATATCACATGTGTATACAAAAACAGCCGCTAAAACAACGAAAAAAGATCTCTTGTAAAGGATGTTGAATTCCTGGAAACATGAGGTTAATACCATTCTCATCTCTAGTTTTTATCCAAAACACATACCAGCCATGCACCTTTAGGATCAAGTAGGACTTTAAGCTCAGTGATAGTATAATCTTATGGCTAGGTAAAGCAAACTGTTCTCTTTGAAATATGAGGTATATGAATCAAAATAACCCTTACTCAACCATATAACCCTTCTGAAATACATGAAAGATGTGTAAGACACCAATGATTTATTGATTGATTATGTATGTCTCCTCTTTCTTTTCTCTTTTCTTTCTTTTTTTTTTTTATTTTTCTGGATCTTTCTTTTCTCTTTTCTTTTTTTCTTGCTTCTTTTTTTTTTTTTTTTTTTTGAAGAAAAGAGAGACAATGGTGGTATCTAAACACATCAATTGCTCAAAACTTGAACCCCCAAGAGAATACCCATAAATAAAATTTTATTGTGGTATTGTAGATTTACTTCTCATGGCTCAAATGATGGTGACAATGGTTAACGTAAAGGTAGGCTGAATATATGTTTAGCTGGCGACAAAAAATTGGTGGTCTTAGGCTCTCATCTACTAAAATTCCACATAAACCAGCATGCTTAAGGACAAAAATAAGTAGGATCGTGGTATATCTCCCCATAATGTTTCCAATAGTCAACCAAAAAATATAGAGATTTTTTACAAAAATTGAAGTATATGAGAGAAATTTAAGAGTTCAAACAAAGATATACTCTCACAAAGAAAAGTAAAGCTCAAGAACTCTCTATATAGGTTGAGTTTCAGCTTATATCTAGCTTGTTCATGATCCATGCATATCTAACATCCAACCGTCCGCTAATCTAGCTATTGTGCTCAAAAGTTTCCAATTATGCTCTTCATGAAAGAGTCTTAATATAACAAATAGTATAACCAACTCAGCATTATTCATTCCATCACATGATATAAAAATAAAGCTTATAACTCTTATGCATTCAAATTCAGGGTTTTTTTTTTTTTTTAGAAAATAAAGAAAGAAAAATCATGCAAGGTGCAGCAAAATTTTAAACCTCTCCCCCCAACTAAAATATTGCATTTTCCTCAATGTATCAAAGCCAAAATAAATTCAAGTATAAAGGGAAGAAGTTACCTTAAGCATTTAATTTTTTTTTTTTTTTTTTTTTGAAATTTCTTTCACACCTGCAGATGTTAGCTCACAAAAAAATAATAACAAAACAAAAAACAAAGACAAAAACAAAAGGCAAAAAGAAAAAAGAAAAAAAGGAAACAAAGAAAAAAAAACTAAAACAATTATGGTACAATTTCATAAGACTTTTTCAGAGTTCACTTAGCATCCCAATAGGTAGGGATCTCCAGTGACATAGTCTACTCCTCTGGTATACACCCCCCCCCCCCTAAGTATGGTTTTAACCTTTGTCCATTTACTTTCAAAATCCTACCATTCCTAGGGTCCTCAACTACTACAGCTCCATGGTTAAACACTTCCTTTACAATGAAAGGGCCATCCCACCTAGTTTTTAGTTTACCTGGAAATTTATGAAGCCTCGAATCATAGAGAAGGACTTGCTGATTTTTCTCAAAACTTTTCCTCACAATGCTTTTATCATGAAATAATTTCATCATTTCTTTATAATTACGAGTGCTCATATAAGCCTCATTCCTAAGCTCTTCTAGCTCATTCAATTGGAATTTACTCAATTTTTCAGCCCCTTGTAGATCAAAGTTAAAGGCTTTAATAGCCCAATAAGCTTTATGTTCCATCTCTACAGGCAAATGACAAGGTTTCCCATAAACAAGACGATAGGGAGACATTCCTAAGGGTCCTTTATAGGCTGTTCGGTAAGCCCATAATGCATCAACTAGCCTTAATGACCAATCTTTACGGTCTGGATTGACCGTTTTCTCTAAAATTTACTTAATCTCCTTATTGGCAAGCTCAACTTGCCCACAAGTTTGAAGGTGGTACGGGGTGGACAACCGGTGCACCACTCCATACTTTTTCAACAATGCTTGAAAATAACGATTACAAAAATGGCTACCATTATCACTAATTATAGCCTTTGGCATTCCAAATCGTGAGAGAATGTGTTCTCTCAAAAATTTCAAAACCATTTTATGGTCATTAACCTTGCACGATATGGCCTCAACCCATCTAGATACATAATCTATTGCCAAGAGAATATATAGATTACCAAAAGATTGGGGAAAAGGTCCCATGAAGTCAATTCCCCAACAATCAAAAACTTCTATCTCAAGGATAGGGGACATTGGCATCATGTTCCTACGTGTGATACGCCCTAACTTTTGGCACTCTATACACCTCTTACAGAAGTTGTAAGTGTCCTTAAACATAGTAGGCCAATAAAATCCACACTGTAAGATTTTTGCAGCGGTTTTTCTCACAGAAAAGTGGCCACCACAAGCTTCTAAATGGCAAAATTTTATAACATTGTGGGTCTCCTTATTAGGAATGCATCTTCTCAAGATTTGATCAGGGCAATATTTAAACAAATAAGGATCGTCCCAATAAAAGTTTCTTACCTCAACAAAGAATTTTCGCCTATCTTGCGCAGTCCAATGCTCAGGAATGGCACTCATGACTAGGTAATTCACTATATGTGCATACCATGGCTGCTCAGTAACAGCATAAAGTTGCTCACCTAGGAATGAGTCCCGAATAGGCATTTCTTTTAGACCCTCATCAAAAGTGAGTCGGGATAAATGATCTGCCACAACGTTCTCCACTCCTTTCTTATCTTTAATCTCAATGTTGAATTCCTGCAAGAGTAAAATCCAACATATTAATCACGCCTTAGTATCCTTCTTAGAAAGAAGGTATTTAAGGGCAGCATGATCTGTAAAAATAACAATGGGAGCACCAATCTAAATATGAGCGAAATTTATCTAGAGCAAATACTACGACTAGTAACTCTTTTTCTGTGGTGGTGTAGTTCATTTGTGCACTATTTAGAGTTCGACTAGCATAGTATATCACATAAGGCTTTTTATCTTTTCTCTGTCCAAGGACTGCCCCTATTGCATAATCACTAGCATCACACATGATTTCAAATGGTAGAGACCAATCTAGGGCTTGCATTATAGGGGCAAACGTAAGCATGTGGACTAGCTTTTTGAAGGCTACTTCACACTCTTCTGTCCACTCAAAATTGAACTCCTTAAGTAGGAGATTACAAAGAGGTCTAGATATAGAACTAAAATTCTTTATAAATCTCCTATAAAAGCCAGCATGCCCTAAAAGGGATCTAACATCTTTTACTGTCTTAGGGGTTGGCAGATTAAGAATTAAGTCTATTTTAGCTTTGTCTACCTCTATGCCTCTAGAAGACACTACATGTCCAAGAACAATTCCTGAAGTGACCATAAAATGACACTTTTCCCAATTAAGAACTAAGCCTTTTTCTTCACAACGGGCTAAAACCAATTTTAAGTTATTAAGATAGTCATCAAAAGAGTCACCAAAGACAGACAAGTCATCCATAAACACTTCCAAAAATTTTCCAACCATGTCACTAAAAATACTAACCATGCATCTTTGAAAAGTGGCTGGTGCATTACATAGACCAAATGGCATTCTTCGAAAGGCGAAGGTACCAAAAGGGCAAGTGAAAGTGGTCTTTCCTTGATCTTCTAAGGCAATCTCTATTTGGTAATAACATGAATAACCATCTAGGAAGCAATAGAACATATGGCCAGCTACCCTTTCCAATATTTGGTCAATGAAAGGTAAGGGGAAGTGGTCTTTCATAGTTACAGCATTAAACTTCCTATAGTCTACACACATTCTCCAACTTGTAACTAATCGAGTTGGGATCATCTCATTGTTTTCATTCTTGACCACAGTCATTCCAGACTTCTTAGGAACCACTTGCATCGGGCTTACCCACTTACTATCAGAAATAGGGTATATGATACCTGCATCCAACAATTTAATTACCTCATTTTTAACAACATCTTTCATTGTTGGGTTAAGCTGATGTTGGGGTTCTCTAGAAGTCTTACAATCATCCTCTAGGTAAATTTTATGTGTGCAAATCAATGGGCTAATGCCCTTGATATCAGCTATGGTCCATCCTAGGGCTGGTTTGTGGTCTCTTAAAACATTCAACAACTTACCTTCATGTTCCTCGTTTAAAGCAGAAGAAATAACTACAGGAAAAGTTTCACCTGGACCCAAATATGCATACTTAAGACCATTGGGCAGCGGCTTAAGTTCTAGATGTGGTGCCTCTTCACTTGAAGGCACAAGCTTTTTGTCACTCTTTGGTAGCTCCTCAAAGCGAGGTCTCCATCCTTCATTAATTGCTTCACTTGTTGTCCTTCCAAAACCTGTGAGGAATCCAACAAAGAACAAATTTCAGATAAATGAATATCACTTTTTAAATCATAAGAATCAACATAATTATTAAGAAGAGCTTCAAGAGGATCAGAAAAACAATTTTTATTAAACTCTTCTTGAACCACTGCCTCAATGAGGTTCACATAGGTACAGTCATCATCCTCATGTAGTTGTTTAGCTACATGAAATATGTTTAACTCCAAAGTCATGCAGCCAAAAGTGAGTTGCATCCTTCCATTCCTGCAATTAATTAAAGCATTAGCTGTGGCAAGGAAAGGTCTACCCAAAATAATAGGCGTATGAGCACTAGGATGTAAAAAAGGTTGGTAATCTAGAACAATAAAATCAACTGGATAATAAAAGTGTTCAATTTTTACCAACACATCCTCAACCATCCCCCTCGGCTCCCTTACAGAGCAGTCAACCAACTGTAAAGTTACTGAAGTAGGTTTTAACTCACCAAGTCCAAGTTTTTGATATACACTGAATGGGATCAAATTAACACTTACCCCAAGATCTAGCAATGCATGCTCCATGATGTAATCTCCAATAGTACAAGAGATTGTAGGACAACTTGGATCCTTATACTTTGGTGGAGTCTTATGTTGAATAACTGCACTTACCTGTTCTGTTAGGAATGCGGTCTTCTTCACATGATGCTTTCTCTTGATGGTGCATAAGTCCTTAATTACCTTGGCATATGCAGGCACTTGCTTGATAACATGCAATAACGGCAAATTTATCTTGACTTGTTGCAAATGCTCTAATATCTCAGATGCGGTGTCCAATTTCCTAGGCAATTTTAAGGCTTGTGGAAATGGTGGAGGGATTGGGCATTGTTCAATGTCATCAAGCCCAAGTGACTCAGTTTCATCCTTCTGTTTTTCAACAGGGATCTCCTTAGATTTCTTAGTTATTAAACGAGCACTTTTATCAATCTCTTTACCACTCCTCAAAGTGGTCACAATTTTTACTTCATCATGTTTATCCTTAGAGCCAATTTTTAGATTTTGATTGATGGGATTAGGTTGAGTTTGGGAAGGAAACTTCCCACTCTCTATCCCAGTCAATGAATTTGTAAGCCTAATTATATGACTCTTGGTCTCTCTTACCTCTTTATCTAGCCTAGTGAGCATAGATTCAAACTTTTGATTTTGCTCACTTTGCCTTTGAATGAAAGTATTAAGTGCATCCTCCAAGGAAGGTCTAGATGATGATGATGATGATGATGATGCATGTGGTGAATTAAAATTCCTTGGAGCAGGAGGATTCAACACATTGTCACTCTTATAACTCAAATACGGATGGTTTCGCATATTTGGGTTATAATTGCTAGAATATGAAGAATTATTTGGCCAATATGAATTAAATGCATGTACTTGTTCTTCTGGCACATTTAAGAATGATGAAAGTGATGCACATTCATTTGTAGCATGGTTTATCTCATAGCAGATTTTACACACCTCCATTGGGTCCTCTCTAAAGGTAGCACTAACACTCTTACTTCCTTTCATTTTGAGTGCCTCAATTTTTTTAGTTAACATGCTGATTTTTGCACTCATGTTATCCTCTTCCCTCAACTCGAAAACACTTCCACTAGAAGTGGTAGTGTTAGTTCTAGTCCTATCAATGGAGTCCATAGGGCTAGGTCCAGTCCATGTGCTAGAGTTTTCAGCTATCTCATCAAGATAATCCATTGCATCTTCGGGTTCTTTTTGTAAAAAGTCCCCTCCGCATGAGAGTTGAACAAACTGCCGGTCCCTAGGTGTAAGGCCTTCATAAAAATAGCTAACCAACCTCCAATCTTCATACCCATGAGTTGGGCAGAAATTAAAAAGATCTTTGTACCTTTCCCAAGCTTGGTATAAGGTCTCATTTTCTCCTTGGACAAAACTAGCTATCCTTCTTTTTACTTGTTGGACTTTGTGGGGAGAAATATGTTTCTTAAAAAACTCTTGGGCCATCTCTCCCCAACTACCTATGACCTAGGTTTCAAGGTGTAAAGCCAACTTCTTGCCTTATCCTTAAGTGAAAAAGGAAAGAAACGTAACTTAGCAGTCTCAATGACATTTTGTGCATAGAAACTACTAATTACCTCTTCAAAAGCTCTAACATAGACATAAGGATTTTCATTTTCTTGTCCCTTAAAGTCAGGAAGTATTGCTAATAAACCTTGTTTCAGTTCTACATGTGGTGCATTAGGTGGAACCATGATGCATGAAGGAATAGAATTTTGTGTGGGATGCAACAATTCATACATAGTTCTTCTATTCTCCTCATGATTATTACGTGTTTCATCACCCATGATTGATGAAGAAGGTGAAGGCAAAGGTGTGTCAAAAAGATTACCAAAGTAAGTTTCAAAAATTTTTAGTCTGCCTCTCTCGTTTCTAACCCAAATGCTCATGCAACAATGAATCCACAATCAAATAAAATATAATAAAAAACAAACAAAAAAATAAAAACAAAATAAGGGAAAAAAATATGGAACGAAGTTACCAATAGAAGAATTTTCACCAGTTGTGCTTTGCTCCCAAAAAGTGCCTTTGAACACGCAGCAGCTCCCCGGCAACGGCGCCAAAATTGCTTGCTCACTCCCAAGTGCAGGAGATCGTAGTAATATAATTCTCAGAGTACCGAGGTTGAACCACAAGGAGCACGGTAAATTCAAAGACAATATAATCAAATAACAATTTAGGTGAAGAAGAAAAATATTTTTGCTTGGTGATTGTCAACAGGAATAATAATAAAAACTGATTTAAATCAATAATGTAAATACCAGGGCATCGGGGTGTTTCCCTATATCGATATGAGATTCTTTGTGATCGAAGAAAATATATATTTCATAATTGATTGTTCTTATACAATTAAAAATTTATGATTAGGTTGAACTGAGACTATTCAAGAACGCATTATAACCTCGATTAATAATGCGGTTAGAATAGTTTTCAAAAAAACCCATTCACTTTAAGGCTGCGTTTGTTTTGGCTTCAAATGGTTTCCGGAAATGCTTTTACACCCACATATGTGTTTGGTAGGGATTGAAAATTTGGTCAAACAAAATTGCAATTCCGCATGGACTGGAAAATAGGGCCTGAATCCTGTAAAACCAATTCCCCTTTTATTTTATCTTCAAACCATTTACACCCCATTTACACCCTCTTAGAATCCTCACTCACTCTCATCACTCACGCCAAGCCCAAGCTGGAGAGCCATCGCCGGTGAAGCCCAGATCTAGTCCCCGACCCATGGCCCTGCCGATCTGATCGCACCGCTCAAACCCATCGCCAGTCTGATCGCGCCGCTCAAACGCCCATCGCCGATCTGATCGCGCCGGCTCTTCGCACCCTAGCACCGGCTCATCGCGCCACCATGAGCTCCGATCTCGCCTTCGCCACCATGAGCTCCGATCTCACCTTCGAACCCAGTCTCCTCTCCCTTTTCCTTCTTCTCTCAATTTGACCGAATTTGATAATAATTTTTTTTTTTTTTGGGTTTTGATTCTTTTGTGTTTCTTTGCTGAGAAATGATATTATATAATTGTTTGGATGCTGAGAAAATGTGAGCAACAAGTAAAAAATGTGTTTTCTATGGCATTTTCAAGAACACAACCAAACACTAAAAAATATTTTTCAAAGTATTTTTTAAAATGCTACCAAGCACCTGAAAATATTTTCTTTTCCGAAAAGTATTTTTTCCTGCAAATATTTTACACTTGGAAAACATTTTACATTGAACCAAACGCACCCTAAAACGTGATTTCTATTTGAAACTATTAGAAATTCATCTAAACAATAAAAAAAACATGATTGAACTTATTGAAAGCATGGAAGAACTAATACATCAAAAAAAAAATCTAATTGAACAATTAAATATGTTATTGTCTAAAATCTTAGAGAGAATCACATTGAATATTCATACCGTATAGAAGAAACATAGCCCCTAGCCCTAGCAAAGAGTTTAGGCTGCCATTAGAGAAAAAAAAATACAAGGTTTTCTCTGCCCAAAATTTGTTCTCACAGCCTCCCTTCCAAACCCTAATGTCCAAGTCTAAAGAAAATAAAACTTTTTTCTATTTTAATTTCCGTCCAAGTTTACAGCGGTAACTTGTGAATTAATTTCAGCCTTCAAAAATTGAGAATTTCGGAAAACTCAAAACTGGAAAGTTGTAGATATTTAAGTCACGGTTCCAACCCATCTGGCCTTGTGTTAATTGGATTTTTGAGGAGAGAGATACGCCCAAAATACTGATCAGTGCTCAAATCAGATTTTTCCTTTTCAGCTTCTACCCCTTTGATTTCTTTCCTTATTTGAAGCTTCCAATCTTGGTAGACAATCCAAGCACTCCAGCTATACCTCCTTATACATTTAAACATGGTCCTTTAGCTCCACTTTAATTATAGTTTGGCCTCCATTCTCTCACAAATTCCTGTAAACTCATCTTTCTCACATAATTTCCTGAAAGTAGAAAATTACACACAATGAATGACATCTTATTCAAAAAATTTTGTAAAGATAAATAATAGGGACCAATGCAAATCATGGCTTAATTATACAAATTAAGCATCGTAACAAGGAGATAACGCCCACATAAATATATAACAAGTATACATTTTAAGGCGTTATCAATAACCCAGCTTTCCAACCCATTTCTCTACAAATTTATTGTTCGGGCCTTTTAGGCTTGAGTCCATACACTTTATTGGGCCAAGAATTCAAATTAGGACCCTACATTTCTATTTTTGACAAATTTGTATTGACTTGTATGCATATTTATGTATTTTGGAATTCCAATTCTTGATCACAAGTTCTTTTTCTTTATCCTATTAGTTTGAATTGATTTGGATTAATAATTAGTTGTTTTGCAAGTTAGAATTTGATTGCTTTAATAATCCGTTTAGAATCTTAGATGCTAAACTATGATAATTTAGTAAGTTTTGTTTCTCTTTTAATCCTTTTGGGTGGACAAATTTGTAGTTTTGTAGAGAAAATACTCTTAATAGTTGTATTAAAAGTACCCTATATTTCCAATTCTTTAGACAAAAGTAAATATTAGTCAAACAAAAATAATTGGATGACTGACATATTTTAACTTTTGCAATTGTAGTATTATTATTATTATTATTATTATTATTATTATATAAGGATGCCTACAGAAACTTAATTAGGAGATTTTGCAAATGATTTGACATTTTGTTTGCTTGCAAAGCATCTTCATATGGATTTGTTTTGATTCGTATATATTTATGAATATATTGAGATAAGCACTATATTTAAAAAGAGAGAGATCATGATCTTACTTTGTATACTTCAAAAAAGATAGATTAGTTTGGGATTAATGATAAGTTAAAATCTTTTTAATGATAGATGTGGCAGGCAAAAATAGGACAAGACAACAACGTATCAAAACTTGCTACTTTTGCTCACACAATTAATTTGAAGAGATGGGATGCTTAATCAACCTCGAATACCCTTAATTAAGTGGAAAGAATTAACTGGAGTTGATAGAATTAGCTTTTAGTGTAGTTGCGCAAGTATGGATGAAAAATAGCCTCAAAGGGCCTGTATTGAGCTCCTCGGGTTTAGTCCAAGGTAGTGATTACAATTGGTTTGAAGTTATAAAAAGCAAATCCCCTTCCTCTAGTGGCTTCTTTGCCTTATATAATCAACTAAGGTGTATCTTAGCCCTATATTTGAAGGGTCAAGGTTCAATTCTCTTAATACTTGTCCCATTAGGACCTTACTTGAAGGCCTCTACATTAGGCTATGAGTTGTGTTGACACTGTTCATGGGTCATTTCCTATTAATGCGGCCAACTAAGTGGATACAGAGCATTGAATGTGGAGGTAATGGATGCTTTATATGTCTTCTTCCCTTCCTAACTTGATGACAAATCTTCCTTCTCATCCCAGTTGCGAACGACAGCCCTCAGTATTGGTTCTCGGCCTCCCAAGGGCACATCAATATCCTCGGGGTCCTCGAGCATTATAGTCTCCATGTACTTGCAGGGGGTTGCTCATATTTTCTTGAGAATTTACTGTCAGTGCTTTCCAAGGTCCATACTCCTGACATTTTCCTTGACCTAGCTATCCACATTCTCGAATTCTCATCCTCCCACAATGGAAAAACTTAATTCTCTTTGGTATTCTATCCCTAGCAAATTAGCTTATAATATGAGAAAATGAAAATTTTGATATAAAAATAAAGTAATATATATATTAGTGAACAAAATTCATTTATAAAAAAAAAAAAGCAAAATGACATTGTTTATTTTAGAAAAAAAAAAATATCCTTGCCTTTTGTTGGTTTGGTAAAGAGTTATATATATATATTTTAAACATTTCTTAATTGACATTTTAATGCATCTAAAATTAAATTCTCTTATAAGAAAAATGCTTTATTATAGATTAGTAATCCTAATATATGATTTTATGAATATTTTAGAAAATAAATTATAGGCGTAAAACCCATTTTCGTCCCTACATTTTCACCCGATTCTCACTTTGGTCCCTAACTTTTTTTTTCCACCGCTTTTAGTCCCTGAAATCAAAAAAGCGATCTCGTTTTTGTCCCTACCGTCAATGCCCTAACAGAAAAGTCCTACGTGGCAAACGGAAGACCCTACTAGCTGACGTGGCGCTGATGTAGCATTGACATGGCAATTAAAATATTATTAAAAAATATTATTTGGTATTTTTATGTGCCACGTCAGCATTTTAAAATTTTTTTTAAAAGCCATGTCAGAAAATTTAAAACAAAAAAAATTAAATTTAAAGAAAACCCTTAAATCTAATTAATTTAAAGTTTTTATTAAAATTTTATTTTCTTAATATTCTTGTCCTTCAACCTGTTCTTTGTGTTCTTCACAGACCAAACCTAGCATTCAAGAAATCAAACCCATATCAGAAGAACACAAACAAAAACAAGAAGAAAAAATTCAATTAAACACTAACAGGAAATTTTCTTCATGTTCTTCCCAAATCCAAGAAGCAACCAAACCAATCTCTAGCAAACCCCAAATCTAAATCTAGCAACCAAACCCAATCTCCATCAAATTCAGAAAAACAAAAAATAAATCCAAGAAATAAACTCAAAAACATAGTAACTAACCCAATCTCTAGCAAACCCATAAACCCAAAAATTTTCTTGGGAAACGAACACACAAAAAACCCATAAAATCAAAAACGGGTTGCGAGACTTGTCAGAGGAAGAGGAGATATCGGGCTCAAATTTCACCGAAACGAACAAATCGGGCTCAGATTTTATTACTTGGGACCCAAAATTGAAAGACTTAGTGGGTACCGGAGCGAGAGAAGGGAATGGAACCCAGCCAACATTGACGGCGTCACGGAGAACACCGTAGAGCACCATGTCCTCCGAATCGTCTTCTTTGAGTGGCAACTCGCCCCAGTTTTCGGTGAGACAAGGATACAAGCTACCAAAACTGGAGCTCCGACCAAAAATTGCACCGTTTCCTAAAGAACCCACTTCAATCTCGCCTAGTAGATGTCGGCGAATCGACTCAAGAAGAGCAAAATCGGACTCTGTAGAGCTCTATCCATACATTTTTGGATCCGATATTTTTGAACTCTGAATCCAAAATTGCAAAAGTTCAAGGTTTTGGAGTGTTCAAAGAAACTAAGAGAGATAGAGAGAGTTTGGAAGATTTCGGGTTTGTGTTGAAGAAATGAATATTTCAGGTTTTAGAGTGTTCAAATGAATATTAAGAAAATAAAATTTTAATTAAAACTTTAAATTAATGAGATTTAAGGCTTTTCTTTAAATTTAATTTTTTTTGTTTTAAATTTTCTGACATAGCTTTAAAAAAAATTTTAAAATGCTGACGTGGCACATAAAAATACCAAATAATATTTTTTTAATAATATTTTAATTGCCATGTCAGTGCCACATTAGCACCACGTCAGCTAGTAGGGTCTTCCGTTTGCCACGTAGGACTTTTCTGTTAGAGCACTGACGGTAGGGACAAAAACGAGATCGTTCTTTTGATTTCAGGGACTAAAAGCGGTGGAAAAAAAAGTTAGGGACCAAAGTGAGAATCGGGTGAAAATGCAGAGACAAAAATGGGTTTTACGCCTAAATTATATACTATGTTTCGTTACAAAATAATTAAATATTTCCGCGCATCGCACAGAGTTGCAACTAGTTCATGTAAAAGCAATGTCCCCAGCAATCTTGATGGCATGAGAAATACAGAAACCCCATGCTACTTAACCTGCTCAATAGAATGAATGAAAGAAAAATAACCTTTTATGCAACGAGGTTAAGAAGCAAAAGATCTAAAATGTTTTGTTTTGTTGAGAGAAAAAGAGAGAATGAGTGACTATCTAGCTTTCCAGCATGAAAGACTACAAGTTCTACACCCTAAAACTCCCACGTAGAGAAAACCAACTGTCAGTTATAAATTAAATAAAGAGAATTTTTTTTTTTTTCTTATAAGAGTGATATTTGTCACAAATTAATAATAAATTTAAAAAAAAACATTTATTTAAGGATATCAATCATATTCATTACCAAATCATTTATTAGGTAGTTGATAAAAGTTGTAATAGTTTTAACATTTTCATTTTTTAGAATTAATTTTTTATCTATTGAATGACAAGGACTTAATTAATTGTTTTTAAGTGAAATGTTAACGGATAATTGGAGCATTAGTATATAAATTATTTTTAGGAACATTTTATGAGAATATGATAATTCAATTAATTTTTTTGACAGCTTTTTATATTTCCGATGAAAGTAATGTTAAAATTTTTCTAATATGATTTATTAATCATGACCCTAAGAGCACTAATTAACATTACTCATAATTTAATACTCTTACAAATAAAAATACATCTTCTATTAGTAGTTAGTAGTTACAAATAAATATACATTACTCATTTTTAGTAGCAATCAATTATTAATTCACTGTGGATTCCAGTTAGCTTAATTGGTAAAGTCTTCGATGATTGAATATGAGATTTAGGGTTCAATCTTCGCCTACACCAAAACCCGATTGGTGTCGTGGTGTCTTGATCTAATTATAAAAAAACTATCATTAGAAATGGACGCCATAAGTTATAAAACTCTCAAAAAATAAAAAATAAAAAGTACTTTGGGGTCTTTTTATACTTGGATTTGGGGCCTAAGGAAATTTCCTCTCACTTGTGTACATAGTGGAGCCGGGCTGAACATTTTTAATATATATTCTCTGAAATAATATCTTGGCTTCTGTCTGAGTGAGTTCTATAAATGACAAAAGATACTATCCATAAATAGACTCACAATTTCTCATAACCCAAAAGGATAAGGAACACTCGTGCTATTAGTTTTCTCATTCTCTCTTTCCCGAGGAAAAAAACTCCATTTTTTTTTTAATTTTGTATCTGGGGTGAAAATTTAAAACTAGCTAGCTTATTAATGGAGTCGAACCCATGGGCTCACCAATGGGACCACAAGAACAACAGCCCAGACCAGACTACTGAGACCAAGAAGAGCCAAGGTGGTGCAAAGGCTACAAATTTAACAAAGATTCAAGATGGCATGAAGAAATTATTAACTAAGGAAACAACCGATGCGTGCATTGGTTGGATCAAAGACAAGTACCACGAGGCCACTAAGAAGCTTAAGAAAGGAATCTCATGAATCATGAAACAACTCTCTCACAACGAGAAGATATCTTATATGCCCGTGCATAAGACATCTCTCTCACTGATAGGTAAGGGCCGTCAGTGAGAGAGATGGCTTATGCGCCGGGCGCATAAAAGATTTTTCCCTCTCACAACATATATGAGAAGGATGTCTTGTACGCCTATCTTAATTATAAGACAGGTTTTTTTTTTTTTTTTTTCAAAAGCATTAGCTGATACTTGTCTCATTTTCAACGGGAGGAAATGTTAACAGATGCTCTAAGGACATTTGTTAGTGAACTACTTTAAGAAAAGTTTTTATGAGAAAAAAAAAAACAATTAATGTTTTAACAACTTTTTCTATTTCCCATAAAAGTGATATCAAAATTTTTCTAAAATGATTTGTTAACAACTGCCTTAAGAGCACCCGTTAACATAACCCTATCAATAATCATCATCTTTTTTGTTATTTTTTTTTTCTTTTTCCTAGTTTTATGTAATAGAAACCCATTGGTGTTATATACGGATTTGGTTGGAGCCAGGTCCATTACTCATTGTTATTGTTACTTTTTTTTTGGAAATGTTAATGGATGCCCAAGGGTATTAGTTTATGATATATTTTTAGAAACTTTTTATGAGAAAAATAAAGGGAATATACATGAAATTCTCAGGTTTGTGAGATGCAAAAATAGAGAAAAATATGCGCACCAAAGAAAAACAATCACATAAGACAATATTTACGTGGTTCGGCAATTTTCTAACATTTATGCAATTGCAATAATTTCACTATTTACAGTGAAAATTACAAGATGTAGCAGTACAGTTTTTTCTCTCAAAACAACCACAAAACCCTAATCTAAAAACCATGATATTTCACTCTTGCACAAAGAATTCACAATGGGCTAAATATTGGCCAAAATATTTTCAACCCAAACCTCCGCTTCATTTACTAAGCCTCAGAAAGGGGGAAAAAAAATTCCTATTAAAAACCATAGTACTTTTATATTGGGTCAAGTCATAATCCAGATCAAACACAACTACAAAACTCAACAAAAATAAAAAAGTAATTAATTTTTCTAATAACTTTTTATATTTCTCATCAAAGCAATGTCAAAACTTTTTAAAAATAATTTATTAACAATTGCCTTATGATAACAAGACCCTTCTATTTTTGAGTTATTGAGATTTGATATGGGAAAATATAGGAACGGATATAATCTTGGCAAGAAGCCAATAGAGCATCATTAAAAATCTTATGAGATCTATTAAAGATCATGAAACCAAGATTGTGTATATGTTTCCGATTTTCGTTTTGCACCTCTTGATCTTCTCTTGTTTTGGGGAGTTGCAGATCAGTGATTTGTTTATGGAATTATGTTGGATTCTACAAGGTTTCTCGATCGTGGATGACTTGTTAACTCCAAGGAATGGTTTTATTGGGTAAAACTTAGGTACAGTACCTTAGGTTCCCTAACTAAAATATTGACATCTGTCCCATTTAACATTTTTAACCAAACGCCGTTAAAACTAAAATTTCTTTTCTCTTTTTTGTTCCTTTTACCTTCTTTTTCCTGTACTTACTGTAGAAAGCTTCTCTTGCAAACCCAAAACCTTTCTCCCTCATTTTCTCAGTAGCCAAACAGGAAAGATCAAAAAATAAAATGAGTTTGAAGAAAAGGAAAATAATCAAAGAAGCTACTTGAAGAAAAGAAAAGTAACGGGGAAGAGCTAAAAAAAAAAAAGGGTACTGTTCGACAAGAAAAAAAATAACGCCAGCAACATTTCTTTTTGTTTTGGTTTTTACTTCTGCCTTCGGTTCTTTCTTTGAGTCCGGTTTTCTTGGAAAACCTTTCTCTTGCCCAAAACTTTTCTCTTCCAAACCACCCATCAGACCCAGATCTTCAAAACCCAAAACCCAAAAAAAAAAAAAAATTCTCATATCTCTCCCTCTTTCTCTCTTGGTACATTTGTGTGTTTCTTTTCTGATCTATGGTTCTTTCTTTTCTGATTTATGATTCTTTCTGATCTATGCTTCCTTTCTTCTTTTCTGATCTATTATTCTTCTTTCTCTCTCTCTCTCTGTGGACAAAATAATGAAGGCTGTGATGATGGCTTTGTTAATGTTAAGAGTGTGGAAGTTTCGGGTATAGCTGAAAAGGGTTCCTTTTTTGGTTTGAAACCCAGTAAATCTGGCTTTTATTTTTTGATCTTTTCTGTTTGGTTACTGAGAAAATGAGGGAGAAAGGTTTTGGAAGAGAAGCCGTCTGTAGAAAAGGAAGAAGGGAAAAAAAAAAAAAAATTTAGTCTTAACGGCGTTTGGTTGAGATGTTAAATTGGACAGATGTCAAAATTTTAAGTAAGGAACCTAAGGTACTGTACTTACGGTACTGTACCTAAGTTTTACCCGGTTTTATTTTTCACATTCTGACTCAAAAGTGTTTAGCCCCTAAAATTTAGATTTTAGTCATCAAATTTAAACAAAATATAATAACTTTGTCACTCCATCCACCTACTGCTAAATATATTTGAGAAGATAAGTTGAATCAATGTTGACATAGTCTCCAGAAAAGCTCCAACAATCTTCTTCAACTGTAAGTGGATAAAATGACAACGTTCAAATTTTTTAAGATTTTCAAGTTAACCCTTGAAGAAATGCAAGTTTAGACTGTTGTTACTGGTTTTCCTTTATAAGATGTAAAGCAAGATAAGTGTCCAATACGCAAATTTGTTGACCCTTTCGGCAGGAAATGGCCGTCAATGAACTTTGATGTTGTCAAAATGAAAATGTCCACCTTGATTGGTGACACTTGTGTTAATTTCACTATGAAGTTACCTATGGTATAAAATGTTTCTGTATAGCTAAAACGAAAAATTACTTTCCCTTCAGCCAAAGGACCTTCTGCCTATTGACACTGTCCAGTTCTCTGATGAGAGAAATTTGAATTCAAATCAATTCTTCCCCACTCGCTGTAAAGCCAAAAAAAAAAAAAAATTCAATCCACAACAACCTACAGATTACAAACATTAACTAAAAATGTTTTTTTAACTCTAGTAATAGATATATACAATTATTGAATTTTTCATGTGAGTGAGTTTTATCCCCAACTTATTCTAAGGATATTTGGATAATCATATTTGCAGCTATGTAAAAATGTCATACATGTATAAAAGCAGCTTAAATGCATCTTCGAGGAACAACAAGAATACAAATACATACATTGAATTCCAACTTAGCATCGAATGGGCCTATCATAAATAGGGGGTAAGGTGGGGCAGTTCTCATTCATGTTGGCATATGGCTCTAGTGTGTTATACTGAGGCAGTTCCATCCAGTATTCACCAAGAATCTGGCAGAATGGGAGCCGTCCATCCTCATTGTTGCACCACTTTGGTAGGCGTGTTTGGTTATCCTCATAAATCTTAAGCATATAAGCATCGCGAATCTGCAACAAGCAATAAAGCCAATGTCATATACAATGAGGATGATGGGGAACAATCCAAGGATATGATTCACCCACCCCAAAAAAAAAAAAAAAAAAAAAAAAATTAAAGTGACTGGGTTACGACTTACAGTGAACTCAGTTACTTGAATAGAGTTTGAAATGGGGCCAAAAATTCCAGCCTCTTTATACATAGCAAGGATAAATGCAACGCAGGTTGTTGATTTCCCATCACTATACACCCAATCATCTTGCTCTGGAATAGTAAGCAATTGATCAAATGATATGCCACGCTTTTCAGTTTCAGCTAGAATATCATGCAAGTCCAAATCCTGAAAGAAAACAAACAAATCTTAAGTGAGACAATAACATTACATATAATAGAAAGTTAAGATACTTTGACCAATCATTCTCACAATTAAACAGACCAGTACAACCAACTTTCTGTGGTACTTCAACATCACATACACAAAACCAAAATATAAAAACTAATTCAAACCTCTTGAAAAAGAGCTTTAAAAAATTAAAAAAGCCCTTTTTATAAGTGCATAATTTTTCAACAAGGAAAATTTATTGAACTGTATCATTTATAGTATAAGAAAACCAGTCAACAGTGAAGCACAAAAAACCATCAAGTCAAACTAATTCCTAATGAGATGCCTGCATAGGCAAACATTTAAAAAAAATAAATAAATAATAAAATACAAGGAAATAAATAAATATAACCGTTCACTATCCATCTTTCCTCAATGCACATTTTTCCTCTTAAAATAATTGCTTTGATAAGTTTTAATGACACCACATACACCAAGTCACCAAGGTTCACTGATTTGTTTTCTTTTACAGGTGATAAATTTCATTAAAGAAGCACAAAAAGGGGGTACAACTCCAGTACATAGGAAGCATCAAAAGGTTCATTTGGGATCCGCTTATTTTACTGAAACTGAAAACTTTATGTTGAAAATACTGTAGATAAAAATAAAAGTTAGCTGAAATAGTACAGTGAGACTTATAAATAGTACAAAAAAGTGCAGTAAAACCCATGAATAGTAACAAAAATAAGTTAAATAGTAAAATAAGTTGGCAAAAATAATATTTGCCAAACAAACACTAAATTTCAAAACTTCTAAAAAGCCCAAAAGTTCACATCCAAGTTTCTGACTTTTTATTTGGAATTAGAGCAAAACAATATAGTTCAGAATGCAGACAAATGTTGAATTAATCCCCATACAGCCATAAACAGTATAAAAAATGATCTCAAAGAAAAGGAGCTACCTCAGTCCCTAGCCGCTTGTTTAGAGCTTCATTCCACATATTTGCAGCATATGCTGGCTGCAATCTAGTCCACATAGACATGACAGAAATGACCTGTAGACAGAGCTGGCCAGTTCAATACTACTACTAATGAAACTCTCCATGTACCATCCTACATAGTACATTCTTCATGATACTAGAGGTGCATACTGGGTAAAGTATATTCTGATTTGAATAGAGGGGGAGGGGGAGGGGGAGGGGGAGGAAGGGAGGGAGGGCAGGGGAAGATGAAGAATAAATACCTACTATTCACAAAAAAGAAACTTGACAATAGTTGTATAGGTTGATCTAATCATGCAAAGCTCTTCTTCATAGATCAAAATCTTCACAAAAGCTCACATCAATAAGGTACCATACATACCAATATATTCACCTCTACAAACATACAGGATGCAGACAAGCACACACAAACACAATTGTTGCAGATGTTCAGAAAATCAACTCTAGTTCTGTTTAGCACGGATATTTACCAATGATTTAATAGCACACAATACCCTCCTTGAAAAAGTTCAATAAGCCATATTTATAATATAATTAGTTAAGAAGCATACCAAGTGAGCATCAAGAGGTGGAGGATAGTTGTCAGAGATAGTGTCAATCCAACTAAATATCATGTTGTGATAACCATATGGCTTGCCTGCCATGCTCCTAGCATACTCCCATGCTGCAGTGGAGTTGAATTTTGCACGCAAGTCAGGATGCAAGGGAAGCAAGGCTATTTGTGGATTAGAACTATCCTTCAGTGCCAACTCCCACCATTCATCCCATGGAATTACCACTATAATTTCTTCACCCTGCAAAGATCACACAACTGTTCTTTAGAAATAATGTAATTATATATATATGTATGTATGTATGTATGTATGTATGTCAGTTTCATATCAACCTACTGCACAACTCTGCTAATGCAAATTTCATCTACATGTAGGATGTGCTCAATCTAATATATAGGGACGAACATAAATATAAATTCTATGAACTCCCACTTATTGTGATGTGAGCAAGTGTACGTGCAACATGTTAATTATTTCACACCTTTTCATTCTCATGTCCAGATTCACCAACCCAAAGATTTCCCATCTCATCCTTCAAGCAGACAGCAGTATGACCAGCAAAAGCACCAGTTACCCATTTTTCTAATGTCTCAAATCCACCCCACCGACCACGGATCTTTGATACGGCTAAGAAATCACCAGAATGAACATCATCAGGATTTATAGTTGCAAGCCAAGGCTGAGGACGTTTTTCAAATGTGGCACCCATGTGGCTCTTCAGAAAAGCTAAGTTAGCACTTTGACCCCACCCAGTATTCGAAAACAAAGGCAATACATCTACTAAAGAAAGCAAGGTCCCCAGCATTCCTGATGGCATGAGAAATACAGAAACCCCGTGCTGCTTAACCTGCTCAATAGAATGAATGATAGAAAAAATCACCTTTTACGCAACGAGGTTAAGAAGCAGAAGATCTAAACAAACATCAGAGAACTCAAGCATACATATTCCAACTCTGCAGGCTCTTCCCATGAATCAAATTTCAATGTATGTTCTCGAGCAGAGAAGTAGTAATCCCATGTAATCCTGTAGGGTGTTGCAAATACATAGAGATCCATGCAGGTCCAACTGTGCGCTGCAGAAGTCTGTAAAGGGTGCAGAAACTCAGTCCAAGAACCATAATATCAAGACCAAAAATATACATAACCAATCTACCACACACTTTTCCCCTCACCTCTGAAGTGCATTTAACTTGGCCACAATGAAATAAACATGGATCTTTAAATTCCTTTAATTGCTAAATAGTTCCAATTGCTCGCACCACCCATCTTAGTTTTAACTTAGAGTGATGCTAATGGTACTACAAATTTTACTAAATTAGACTTACAAACTAACATGTTAACTTCTAAACATGAAACAACAAAGTAAATTGATAAATTTTATTTATTATACTGATGATGTCATCCCAATTGTCCCAATCACATTCATTATCTTATCAGTATGAAAGGCTTTTGTCGTAAAACTTGTACTATACACAGCAAACTTAAGTAGATGGTACTTTAAAACTAGACCAAGCATTAAGTTTTTCAGAAAGCCCAATACAAATTTTAAAAACTTTCCAAAACAAAACCTCATATACCCAGATCACATCAGTTTCTAAACTTTTTTACAGTAAAATTGATAACAACTTTACCATTTTCCTTTTCAATTGCTACAAAATCCCAATCAGATAAAAGTGGAACTAAAAAAAAAAAAACACAAATTTCAAAACTTTCCAAAACAAAACCTCATACCCAGATCACATTCATTGTCACCTCAGTTTCTAAACCTTTTATAGTAAAACTTTAACTAACTTTAGCATTTTTCCTTTTCAATTTCACAAAATACAATCAAAATTCCAAATGGGTCTTTAACAAAATGAAAGATACAAACAAAAAAGTGGGACTAAAAGAGTGACCTTTAGATAAAGAACACCGCCACCCAAAGTGGGTTCGTCCCTATCGCCCTCGGTGAACTCAAGGCGAGCCTCGTTGCCATAAAAGCACGCGCCTTTCCACTCAAGGGTGCCATTGTTGGGGCTCACCGATCCCACAAAAGCGGGCAGCAAATCAACGGCGCTGTGAAAGTTGTTCAGCACTGGCCACGAAATCTGGTGAGGCAAAACGGGTAGAACATCGTTGACCCGAAACGGCAACTTCAGAGCATCCGACCCGAACCCAAGACCCAAAACGCAGAGTAGTATTGACAATAGTCTGTGCTTGAATGGAGAGTTGAGAGACATGGGCCCAGCTCTGATCGATTTGGGAAGAGAGCAGGGAACCCTAATTTGGGGGTTGAGAAATTGGGAATTGGGAATTGAAGGGAAAAGAGGGATTTGGACTTTTTATATAGTCTTAGTAGACTTTAGGGGTGGAGTGGTGGACTATGACATGTTTGTTTTTGTTTTCATAGCTACTTTGTTAGTTATAGCTTTGTTTTTTTGTTACAATGTTTCTTGGTGGAAACTTCATCATTTTAGTGAGTTTATGAGGACATTTCTTCTGGTTCTTGCTATGATCCAAAAGGATAGAACTTTGCCCATCGTTAATTCTTCCAATATGTAATAATTTAAGCTGCGGGATCCCGCTCAACTAGTGAGGTTTATTATCTTTAAATAAGAGATCAGATATTTTTTACACTAAAAACCGATTCGTGCTCTGACTAAATGATAAAAAACAATCATTATGAGACGACGCTATAGGTTAAAATTTTATCTTATCTTTAAAAAGAAATAATAAACTAATAATGTTAGGGAAAAACATTCATGAATTTTTAATTCAAAAAAAAAAAAAACAATTACATGCAATATATTAAAATTTTCAATTAATTGCAAGCATATATTTGTATTAACTACGAATAAAGTTCACAAAATCATTTTCATATAGTTTTAATCACATTACCTATTTTATGAGTAATGTAACTTATTTAAGTAGTGCAAGTTGATGGTTTTATGAACCACCACCAAATAGATTGTAAAAGATTCCTCTAAACCTGTTTATGGACCAATACAATATAATTGATATTATCTTTTTTAAAAAGAATTCAAATCAATTATGTGTTTTAATTTAATTGAAGAACCTAATGTATGTATGTGTAATGTGCTACACTTACGAAATTGCACCTTAATTTGTGTGTGTGTGTGTGTGTGTGTGTGTGTGTGTGTCATCTAATTTATAATAATGTTGAAATTCTTTCAAAAAAAATTATAATAATGTTAAGGACATTATAAATTTTACTATACAAGTCTTACAAATTTATGTGTCAACTTTTTAAATAAAAAACAAAACTTAATTTAAAATTTTAATTATTTATTATATTGTTAATGTAACACTATAATTTTTTTTTTTTTAATGTAAGTGAGAATTGAAAGACTTTAACAATTAAAATAACTAGAACTTGTAACAAACTGTATAATTATTTTAACTAAAACTTTTAGAGGAAAGTTCGTTATCCCCAAGAATAAAGGTTGACATAATCTTATGTAGAATAATGTTTTTTTTTTGTTTTTTTTTTTTTTTAGTATTAATTTTGGACAATTTATGAATTTGGTTCTTTCTTTTTATTTTTGAAGAAAATTTGGTTCTTGAAACATGTGTTAAAAAATTAGATTTTTTTTTGGTTATTTTCAAAGTTAAACTATCAATTATTTCATATTGATTAAAAAAATTCTATATTATCTTGACACCACAATTTGTAATTAATTATTGTCGTTACTAATACAAGTTCAAAAGAGTTCAATTGAAACAAAAGTTGTACGATTGCGACTTCTTCTTCTTTCTTTTTTTTTATCAGTTTGTTCGTAACAATTGTGGCAATCAATTTCGATGGTAAGTGGAATAAGTGTATCATTGAATCATTTAATATGATCATTTTTTTTTTTTTTTTTATGAACAATATGATCAATAGTTTACGAACGCTGATAACAAAAAATATATATTAATAATAAATTTAGCACGTGGTTAATGGGCCAAATGATATATAGTTTGACCTCTTAATTTTTTGTAGATAGAGGAAAAAAAATCCAATGTTGGATTGAAGAGCCAAATGCAGTACTTTTTTTTTTTTTTTTTTAATGTATAAAGTATATTTAACGCACCGAAAAAGTTGGTTCTTTATTGTTTTTTTTTTTTTTCTTTTATATATTAAAAAAGCCTATATGAATTTCATACAAGCTTTCTTTCTTTTTTTTTACTGGAGTATATTATAAGTTATTATTACTATGTACACTATCAAGAATCCAGGACTTTCCTCAAAAAAAAGAATCTAGGACTTGGTTAACACAAAAATTAGGATAAATAAATGAAAGTAAATCATTTATTTATAACTAAAAGAAACAGTTGCATCCCCTAAAAAAAAAAAAAACAGTTGCAATTAATTTTGCACCGATGAAAAGTCTTAGATATTATTTCAGTTTTATATCTTAACATCATTAAAAAAGAAAAAAGGATGAGGCTTGCTCTCACTTCAGTAAAACTCACTATATGAACTGTCCACTACAAATGGATCATTGCTTGAAATTGACTTGATAAAGTATTATAAATTTGAAAAATTAAATAAAAATTGCCTTAATATTAGTTTAGAATCTTTAGATTACTGATTTACGCACAGGAAGTAGCAATAACTACATAGAAAAGGCTCAAAGTGACCTTTGGCGTGATTAACTAGTTTTTTTCTTTTTTTCTTTTTCAGAATTTGGACTGCTTGAATCAAGTATTTGCTAATCATGATTTCATTGCAAAAGCATCTTATAGTGTCACTTTTTATAGTTGCTACCAACTCATCCCACTCATGGTGACTGCAGTGCACCTCCATCGGATGGAGACTATAGTGTCCTGTGTCCCTCTTCCAATGGATATATTATTTCTTGCATGAAACATCCCTTTCAGTTATGAGGTCCAATCTCATGTGAGAGGGATATCGTGTGAAATTTACTTTCACGTAAGAGGGATGTTGCATGTAAGCCCAAGAGGAATATCGTGTGAGATTTACTTTCATGTAAGAGGGGTGTTGCACAAAAGCCCTGTTAACTTTCAATAACTTTGCTACTTGGTCCAGCTAGACATATCAACAATGAAAAGATATTCACTATCCATCTTTAGGAGTAATAAACTTTGAAATGAAGGTCTCAGTTAGTATATCTAACATTTGCAAGCTCATTAACACAGGTAAATAAATACATTCCACAAGGCAGATAAATATGAAATTCTAATGTTCTTATCAAAAGGTCATCGAGAGCATCGTGATGGGTTAGAAAAACTCTTGGTATAGCACAAAAGAGAGAAAGGAGAAGCAGAAAAGAAGTTTGAATGGGTTTGATCTGTCAAAAACTTGCAGCGACCTTGATTGGCAAATGCTTCACTGCAGCAGCAAACTTGTAATGCAATAGCATATAGCTTCTGTCTCTGCGAATAATGTAAAGAAGAGCTAAAGAACCACTGGCATCATCTTGAGAGCCAAGAAGCTTCTAGATCTCCCTAGGATCTTTCTCTTTCCTTTTTTAGGTAAATCCTGAGTTGAATACACTAAACATTCCATCAAGCCACTTGATCTTGTTTGCCAGAATAAGGCACGCACATGGTGATGTCTTGCAACAAACCTTCATAATCACCTTGGAAACCTCAAGACTGCTTTATCAGTAAACATGCCTTATATATGCGTTGATAACCCAATTGAACAATAGTACTCAAGTTCTATGACAAGTTCAGAAATCCATCTTAAGAAGTCAACAAACAGTACTCAAGTTGACCTTGAAGACCATGTCACATCCCAAAGAGGAAGCAATTACTGTAGCAAGGAAGAAATAGAGCGCTGTCTTCAACCACCATTGGCTGCCTGAATGGATTTAATTGTATCTACACAAGGCAGTGGCAAATTTTGGGATCTGATTAAATTAAGCATAACAATTCAAAGCTTTTGAACACAATGAAACAGTAGCTTAGAGAAAAATAACACAAAGAAACAATAAAGCAATGTGAACACACGGGAAATGTGAGGGGATGGCCAGTTAAAGTGCTTATGCAACAAGCTCCAAGATGACAAGCTTCTTCACAGTAATCAGAAAAAACTGCTGGGACATTTGTCTCCTTTATTAGCTCCTGAAACGCTCATCCAAGTAACCAAAACAACTAACATTTAAAAAAAATATAAAAATTACAGGCACTTTCTGCTCTTTGTTTGCTTGTAATGGTAAAAGTGTCTTTTTCTGTGACAAGTAAACACAATCGTAAACTATGAGAGTGAGATGTTAAGAGTATCAAAACACATACAATTGTTGGCAACCAACTCGAATAAGCAGCAATGCCGGCATTTGGAGCAATCACCAAATGAGGAGAGAAATCCTGTTCATGTACCAGAAGTCAGGAATTACGCCAAAAGGAGAATTAAGCAACTAACATACCTACAACTTAAGTGCAAAATATATAATTTAACATAAGTTTGTGTGTGTGTGTGTGTGTGTGTGTGTGTGTGTCTATAACAACAGCAATAAAGAAAGAAACCTTTGCTATTTCATGATAGCAGTCATGATATAACCCTCTTCGAAGCTGCAACATCACTTTTGAAGTTCTACCGGTCTGTACATCCCAGCTCAAATTCTCACTTGCAGATTTACAAATGCAATCTGTCTCAAGGCAATGAGCATAGTTTCCAAGATCAATCCTCTCACCATCCCTACTTATCCCCATGCAGGTAAAGAAAAAAATATTTGTCAGTAATAATGTTTTCAGTATCATAATATTTCTCAGTAATGTCTTAAGTATCATGATGGTTACAACAGAAAGAAACACTGTTACTGCTAACTAAATTTATCTTCATGGAATAAATTCCGTTTTTTGTCATTTTATTTTAAGTTACAGGTGCACCCAATGAATCTAAGTTCTAATAAAAACTACTCAACTAAATAAATCCTTATAATACATCTATTATGAAGTGCACTAACTGACCTATGTTGTGGAATTGCAGGCCCTACAAGCTCTATATGCACATGCACACCAGGGAAAAGTGCATGCAACTCTGCAAACACAGCAAGTTGCAAAAGCTCTTTCTCAGGCCCTGTCAATAACAAAAGCTTCAGTAATACATTGGTGACATTATATGGACGATCAACAAATTTATCATTACTAAAAAGGCACATAAAACTATTTTTTATATTACCTAGACGCAACATCAGCACTTTGTAGAAATTTAAAGCTTAATATAGGATGAACATCATCTTATAATACTTGCATTCAAGCATTTTCACCCCAACTCAAGTGCCAGTAGATAATACAGCAATATACATTCACATCATACTACACTATATTCAAAAAACTCTTTTTATTTTACGAGTAAAAGATAATAGCCAATTGCCTAGATGAATGGGCTCCAGGGTAAACGATAAAGCATCCTGATTATCAAAAAACCATGCTTCTACATTGCATACCCTGACAAACCATGTAGTCAGCATTAGCTTTAACAAACATAATTTCCAAGGCCAACAGCTATCAGTCTCACTTGTTACTGTAAGACTTGTAGCAGTTGTAGGGAGGTTGGGCACAAAGTTCAACTCCTATAATACAGGCTAGAGGATGGACTAAAATATTATAAAAATTACCTTATAAACTAGGAAAGTTATAAAATATCCATTGATGCTACTCATTCTAAAACTCATCCTCCAAATCAAGTTCCAAGAAGACACACTGGCTAGGTGCATAACTATGTCAAGGCCTGCTATGTGACTTAAGGAACAAATGTGAAGCATGAACTTCAGAAAATATATTACTTTCTGTGGATTTCTCTAAATAATTTACAGAAAAAGAAAGATATTAAGGGAAAGGAATTGGCCTAAGACACATCCATTAGCATGGAACCATAATACTAGAAAAACAGTTCAAAAGAGAAATCAAACGTTAAATTTACTGCTTGCAGAGTAAAATAATTGAACTGCAACAACATACCAAGATAGTGTATGCACAGTTTGTCCCTGATTTCAGAAGTTGAACTTCCAAGACCAGCAACTTGAGTGGCTTGATATATCATAAGTGGCTGAAATTAATGGGAAAAAAATCCTTATTCTTCTGATTAAAATCACAATATCCAAGAATTAACAGTAAGCTGCATCTGGATTCATAAATAAAGAAGTGTTGGATTTGAATTCAACTTCTTAGCAAAAGCACAAGCCAAAACACCATTCACAAAATTGTGGATTGAAATATAAATGGGAAGCTGCTACCAATACAACCACACAGTTTTTTTTTTTTTTTTTTTTTAATAAGAATCCAACCACGCAGATTTTAAAAACCATATACCAAAAAGAATCCTAGTAACCATAAGCAGCCTCACAAATTATGCATTCCAGAAAAGGAGATTGTAGCTAAAATGCTAAGGTGTTGATTCTTCCTACATGCTTCAATCTTGGCCACATAAGGAAAAGTAGTTCATAAATTCCAACTCTCAACTAACAACTTAAACACAAAATACATACCCAGTGAAGAAGCAAAGCCACAGGTGAGTGAAGTGGAATGCGCCTCCACTCATAGTAGTCCTTCCAACTACTTAACTTCTTTGGTATTGGAGCTACAGGCTCTGCATGTTTATATTGTGAATTCAAAAACATCAACTTCTACTCCAAAACAATGAGCCACAAGCAAAAGATAATACCATTACATGGGCATAAGATTCTTGGAAGGTGCCAACCATCATTTGACCTGCCAATAAGAAGGAAAAAATATAGCTGACCAAAATTAAGAAAACATGTATGACATCATAATAGAGAAAATTTTTATGCACCAAATAGATAGAAAAGATTTAAAAAGATAATTACCTAAAACAGTCAGAGGAAGTAACTGATGAGCCACAACAACATTCATACAGCCACATTCCTACTTGATGGACACCCCTTTTGCTCAAGAATGAACACCTAGTCTCTTTCTTTTCATGGACCTAACAGATTTGACCAGAATTATATCAATAATGTCAACAAAATATCACGTAGACAGTATAAGGTAATTACCATCAGTGTAGCTTCTTGAGAAAACGTGAAAGGAAAGTCATTCAAGACATCAACACTTTTCATTTGTTGTGCTAATCTTTTGCACTCTTCTTTATGATCACTCCAGTGCAAAATCTAAAGGCAAAAGTTGAATGATAGCTTTCAGACAAGGAAAAAAAAAAGGGGGTTTTTAACACACACACAAAAAACATGACAGCTATATGATAGATTTGTAAGGCAAAATACTGGATATTAAACCAAGTAAAGATCATTGAACAGCAGTGGAACGAAACAATAACATGTCCCGTAAGAACAACGAGAAGTACTGACAGCAGCTTCCGCCAAATCTCTATCTCCAAAGATGTTAATGCTGCAATTAAATTACATTCATGGATACACTGATACCGAAGTAACCTTTCACCCCCAATAAAATCTAGATTTGGCAGTGAGAAATGTAGGCAACATTTAATATAGTTGATTTCCTTTTAGGCTCTCAAGTCTCAACATCATTGATTGTATCTTTATGTAGATGAAGTCATAGAAAATTTTAACCCCATAGTTAACAAATTGATACATGTAATAAGCACTCAATAACCAGCATAAGTGTCTCAACCAGCTGTCTCAGTCTCACATTCCAAACCTCGTAGGAAAATAAGCCAAGAGAATTAAACGATGAGCATTACCAAACTTCCACAAAGAATGACCTAAATGCGGCTAGACTTGTTTTGAAAGGCCTAGTTGAGACACTAGTCTATAGTCATCAAGAACTACATTTTTCACAGGCCTTACAAATACACATCAATATAATTCTGTTACGGGCGTAAGCTAATTAACCATAAATTGCAATAATATTCATTTGTTGCCAATGAACTCTGCAACATTAACAAAGAGTTACACCACGTGTAATTTGAACTAACTTCTTTTGTAGGCATGAACTAATTCAAATGACAATTAGAAGCCAAGTTTTCTTTTTTCCAAGCTGCCAAGCACACACCAATTCTGTTCAAACTAAAACAAACCCAATTGTTGTTGCATACATTAATACTATGTTGAATTCATTGAAGTCCATACAAATGGTTTGGTTCCCCAAGAGGGTCAAAAACACCTAACACAAACAAAGTAAGAACTAGGATACTACAGTACAACACCATATCCAAATTGGGTGTTTTTTAGAACAATCAAATTCGGACCAAGGTTATGATTACAAAGGCACATGTAAAATCTAAAGTTCAAAAAAAAAAAAAAAAAAAAAAAAAACTTATACCTGGTGAGAGGCTGAGCAATAAGCAACGGCTCCGCAACGGTGACAGCGTTTTCTGGGTGGGCCCAAACAACGAGTTCCCCTGCCTTTTCCGGCGCACTCCATTGTTGTTGTCGTTGGTTCCTCTTCTTGGGTCACTACCTTCACAGCTTTGTCGCTTCGTTGTTCTGTTTTTTTTTTTTTTTTTTTTATGGGCTTCCTTGTTCAGTTAATTCGCTTAAATGGAACAGAGCCCAGATGGACAACTTGAGGCCCCAATTCGATCTACATTAAATTAGCTCAAAAATATAGCCCAGCCCATTTAGAGGTTTAGGGAATAGAATTGAGGCCCAAAAAAATGAAAAGGTCAAAAGGTGAATGACCCAAAAGAAAAAATATAGAAAACTATAATGTTCTCCAACTTGCACCTCTTGGTATTTCAATTTGAGATATCCAGATATAAGTCGCCTAACTCTGTTATATTATTGAATCATCAAAAAAAAAAAAAAAAAAGGTCTAATGTCAAACTTGCCTTAAAAAAAAAGATTAGATATATCAAACTCTTCTAAACTGAAAAACATTATGATAAAGAATATATTTTTCAGGAAAAATTATCCCCCCTTCACATATAGAGAAGGAAAATTTTTTCAAAATTTGTATAAATGATAGTATCTTTAAATTTTACATAAGCATTATAGTGGGTAAAAATTTACTCAACACAATAAATTTGGCATGTGACAAGAGAATTTTTTTTTTTAAATGAAAATCTACCCATTTTTGTTCATCGACAAGAGAACTACGTATATAACTTGAAAACAACAACCTCATTATAATATAGTCAAAACACTCATATTTTACACCCTATTTACTAAAAAGGCTATTGGTACTTCTCAAGTCTGAATTTCAACTATTGACTGTTTTCTTAGAAAGTGTTCTCTCTCAAGTCTGGTGTGGATGTGGTATTTATAGGTGGGTTTTAAGCTCTTACCCCCAAAATTAGGGGATTGAGAGTTGGTTCCAATCCAATCTCCCCAACGCTGCCAAGATGAAAGGATGGCTATAGGTCTAATCCTACCTTTCTCACTGTTCAAATCAATCATTTAGGGTCCGTTTGGTTCAATGTAAAATGCTTTCCAAGTGTAAAATAGATGCAGGGGAAAATACTTTTCGGAAAAGAAAATATTTTCAGGTGTTTGGTGGCATCTTACAAAATATTTTGGAAAATACTTTTTTAGTGTTTGGTTGTATTCTTAAAAATATCATGAAAAACACATTTTTTTTCTTGTTGCTCACATTTTCTCACGTTTTCTCAGCTTCCAAACAAATCTATAATATTATTTCTCAAATAATCACAACAGAATCAAATCCCAAAAAAAAATTTCATCAAATCCGGTCACGAGAGAAGAAGGAAAACGGAGAGAAGAGATCAGATTGCGCGGACGGGAGCGAGCACGATCAGATCGGCGATGGCTTCGAGGCCGCGCGATCTGATCGGCGATGGGTTTGAAGCCGCGCAATCTGATCGGCGATGGTTTTGAGGCGGTGAGATCAGACCGGCGGGCCGTGGGTCGGGGACCAGAGCTGGGCTTCACCGGCGATGGCTCTCCGGCTTGGGCTGGGCTCTCCGGCTTACTCTCTCTCTCTCTCTCTCTCTCTCTCTCTCTCTCTCTCTCTCTCTCTCTCTCTCTCTCTGTGCGCGTCTGGGCCTATTTTCCGGAAATGAGTTGAAGGTAAAATGAAACATGAAATCATTTTACACCAAAAACGCCCCAATTTACAGTCAACGCGGAAATAGGATTCCATTTGACCAAAATTTCAGTCCCACCCAAACACACACATGGGTGTAAAAGCCTTTCCGAAAATTGTTTGAAGCCAAAACAAACACAGCCTTAGTATTTAATGTTAGGTAGTTGTCAATAGGTGACAACAATAAATGCAGACGAACAATTAATTTTACATTGAAAATTCAACTCGAAGAAATGTTGACCGTAACTTGGTCAATCCCAGTGACTCTACTTCAAACTTCTATTGTTGTACTATTATTACGTTCGAGTCAGCTATGCTTCGAGCTTCACAAAGTATATGGGATGGAAGTTGCTGAGGAGCTCCTCCCCAAAAATTCCACTTGAGCAAAAGTTTCATGGGATTTTCTATTTAACCATTGAGTTATTTGATTAAGCATCTTTTATTGTTGATAAATTTAGTAACTTAAGGGGTAAAGTAGTGATTTTAATGATAAATCAAGGACAAATTAGAAATGTCACTTAACAAAAGGTGAGATCCACAAAAAAATATAATAAATCAAGGGAAAAATGGATATTGCATCATTTCTGTAATGCTTATCACAAAACTCAAGTAAGAGACAATCATTCTATAAATTTTGTTGAAATTGGTGTAATTTTTCTTAATTCTTTATTAAATATTGGAAAAATATAAAGTGTCCAATAACACAATTCTTCTTGGGGGGATAAGTCTTTCTTCTTGGTTGTGTTTTTTGGTATATAATAATAAACCAGCAATATTATTCGAGAATTGAGCCTTTAAGAATGTAATTAATTTCATGTAAACCTTAAAGGACATTAAAGTAGTTTTCCCAAGAAGTCTGTTTGGTTAGAGGATACACTCTCAATTTCAATACAAGTCTTTTCCATGCCGGCAACCTTAAAATGGAAGGTGATTGGGTATGCACAGAAACCCAATCTTTCGGATGCTTTCCTTTTATTGTTGAGAGGATGGTAGAAAATGATGACCATGATCAGAGTTAGGTCTAGAGTTTCTGTCGCAAGATTTTTACGCTGAGTTTTACCACTTTTTCAATAATCAAACCTAACCTAACATTAGTGAGTTAAGTATAGCCACCTCAGCAAATGCACGCATAAGATGCATGAAATAATGAGCTTCATGTGTGGGTACATGCATCAGTTAAATAGGTCAATGTGTTGTGCTGCTATGCCTAAATTATCATTTCGCGTTTTCAACTAATGCTACTCCACCACATGTTAGAATATACGGTCAAATATAATCATGACTCTAAACATAATAATAAGTTTTGAGCATAAAAAAAGAGGTGGGTATACATTTTCTCATTAAAAAATTGCTTAAAATAGTTTGTTAATGGATGTCTTAAAGGCATTCGTTAATAAAATCTTATAAAAAAATTTTTATAATTATTGACATGATTTGTTCAGACTGGTGTATAATGAAAGTGATATAAGTGAGAAAGTACTGTAAAAATAAATATTAATCCAATCACAACCTATTACTTTTTCAAATTATAAAAAATATTGTGTTATAGTAATGTGTCCTTGACATTAATCAAATAGAATATAATAAACTAGTATCATCTTTTAAGGCCATTAAACTTTAAAGCCATCATTTTGCTCATAATCTTAACCAATATTATTATTCCCCATAATATTATAGCATATCCTTAGTTGTACCTTCAACATATCCTCAAGTCTTGAAGTGGGTAGTGTTTGAAAATTTGGAAAATGTTCTGATTACCTGTCTGGTAAAGAGAGATCCAAAGCTCCTGTTCATCTTGCTAGTACAATAAACAGCAAGAAAAAGATGCTCCAAATCACACTCAATTTTGTAAAAGAAGATGCCATATCTTATAAGAAAAAGAAAGAGGGATCATCAAACGGTCGTTGCTCCTTTTTAAAAAACCTTTTAAAGTCATTGAAAAAAAAAAAGGTGATTTTGAAGTTTCATTTTAGCTTTGTGGGGGTTCTATGATTCTCATTGAACCTTGAATGCATGATCGGATCTGATCCATACAGTTAAGTTCAATTGGTCGGCCATAATGTGAATTTGAATGTTATTGATGAACACATTACACATATATATCAACCATGCCCAACAACCAAGAAATGGAAAATAATATTTATAAACCCAAATTGTATATTACGACCCCACATTTATTATCAAAATGGTCTTTTGATAATCATGAAAAGGTGAACGGCGCAAATATAAATTAAAATTGTGGGGTCTTGATATACCCCAAATTGAGATTTTGTTTGACTAAAGTGAAATTGGTTGTTATTTTATTTAGATTTTAGACCTCTCCTTGTTTGTGTTTTGTTTAGCTTTGCTTTTTCATGATTAATAACGTCAACCAATTCTTAATTAATACATTTTTCGAATACTATGTAGTGTAGCTATTTTGTATGCAAATGTTAGTTTTTAGAAGATTTGGAAACGTAAACAAAAGTGATTAGGGTGTTCTATATAATGCATTAATATTAAGCATTTAAGCATATTAATGCAATAAAGACGTTCTACTCAGTCAGCTACATCAATCATGCATCCCTTAATTGTAAGTTTTTTTTTTTTTTAAAGTCAATTATGTTTTAAGGTTTAAGAATATATCACTATCGTTAAAAAGTGTCTTTAGATGAGTATCAAAACATGAAAAAGGTATTAATAAAATTATAGTCTAATAATACTTTGATTTCTCTCAAAAGTGGAAACCTAAACCTCAACTAAGTTTAGGTTGAAATGTTCAGGTAAATGACTTCAATATAGAGTATGATGAAATTCAGAGGTGGACTATGTTTTTAGAACTTAAAATTGTCCCCGTGGAATCTTTTAACAAACAAAGTTGTGGATGACATTACAGCACAATAGTGGTTATCCACGTATCAAAAATGGAGGTTTAGAGTTTCACTATTTTGGTGTTGATTTTTTTTTTAGATAGTTATAATATATTACTAATCTTGGAGTGCGTTTTTTTACCCTTGAAATCTTTAAACACTTTATGTACAAAGATGTGTCAATTAAGTTACAACACTTTTAATCAAATTTGAATTACTATATCCTGTTCTCATTTTTATTTTCCAAAGTTTGATTTCTTTTTTTCTTTTTTCTTTTATATAAGATAGAATTTCTACTCTAGCCTAATCTAAGTGTATATGTGTGTGAAGTTCTCTCTTGAAGACTTGAACCCTAGCCCTTACTCCACACACTCCATATATACTTGTAAAGTGACCACTGCATCAAGGGTGCGCAGTGCAAAATTTGATCTCTATACTTTATGTCACTCACCACTGCCGTTAAAATTAACAGTCAACATTAAATTTAGTGAAATGATTGTGAGATGAAGTTTGTGAAGAAAAAAATATATATATGTATAAATGTCAAATTTACTGGAGAACTCATCTCATGATGTGCCAATTTATAAGGAAGAAAAGAAGAAGTAAATAATCCGAAGCCACAACAAGTGGGTAGGAAAGTAGAGTATATCATGGATGCCTGTTGTGTCCGAAATAATAATAGTACATATATGAGGGAGTTTTTATTATTTTATATGATACCATCATATAAAATATTAAGTTGTATTATGAGTTTTGTATTTGTACTTCAATTGGTTGGTACCTTTAATATTTCTAACAAAAATATAGGATTCAACTCCCCCTCTCCAATTATCAAATTATAAAAAAATAAAAAATAAATATTAAATTGTTGAACATTAAAGAAGCAATTCAGGAAGGGAAATTGAATGAGCAAAGTCAGATTTTCCTTCTTTTTTTTTAATAGAAACCATAAATTTGAGTATATGGCATTCGTAATCAACTAATTTTTTGGTATAGGCCAGATCTTATTCAATAACAATAAAATTTACTGATTGCGCTAATTAAAACTCACAGCAACTTCATTTTCAAATAATAAAAGGTTTGAACTTTGAAGCTCTAGCATTAGAACAGGGTGCAAGATATTCAATTGGAAGGGGACGCAGTGACACTTGTTTGAGCCCACATATGACATAACCAAATCCTTAGAGTGTGGGATGGGATCAAACACATCCATAATTCTTCGGAAACTTGGATGTAATGCATGCACATGTCTAGAAATGGAAATAGAGTGGCCCATAGCATGGTGCCAACAAGTCCCAACTTTTGTGAAAAGCCAATTGTTATGGCGTCAACCAAGGAAAATTATTCAATATTTCAAAATAAAAAAATCCACCTTTGCACATAAATAATAAATCTCACTATAAATTTATATATATTTAATGAGAAGAATTTACTATTATACGAGAGAAGCAAACTTTGGTCGTAGAGTACTAATTATACAGGGCACGGGACTAACTTGTGGTTATTGTAGGACTCATGTCAATCTTGTATCGCTTCCAATGCACAAAAGCATCATAGGGAAGCCAAACCCTAAAAATATAAGCATGCTACTTTTTATTAAACATTTGAGTTTTAGCCACCAACCCCTTAGGTCTTAGTGTGGCTCTTTTTCTTCCATCGCACCTAACCACCAACCCAAATCAAACATTTGGGCTTTAGCTTTGCTCTAATCTGCGTCCTAACTTTAAGCTCCATCAATCTATGTCCCAACTCTAAGAACTTCATCAAATCTGTGACGAGTCTAGTCAATCTCATGAGAAGGCAACTACTCATCGCCGAAGGAACCACGTAATCAGCTTCTCTTTGATTTATGATAAACCTCGTTGATCTCATGACAAGTGAAAACTCAAGTAGTGTAAAACACTATAGCTTGTTTAGACCCTCAATTTTAAAAACACAGCTTAATTATTTTTACTCTAACTTATCAAAATGCAGAACAAGAGTAAATGATGCGTAATAACCAAACTACTCTTTAAGCCATAACCGCAAGCAAGCAACAATAAATATAAAGCTTAAAGAGTAAGGGAAGAAAGATCCAAATACAAGATAACACCGACTCTCCAAATCGAAATCGATCCACTAGTGAATAAGTTAGAGTACAAAGATATCAAAAAAACCCTCCAAGCCTAATCTACCCAAAGTAATTGAGTCCTTCAAGCTCCAGCTACCAATGGACTTCTCGGAGTCTTGTCTTCACTAGTTATCTAATTCTCGCAATACCACCTAATTACATCCGCCAAGCCTTACCAGCTTCTTTTGGCAAATCTCGAATGCTTCCTAAACTCCAAAACACTCTCTATTCTCTGAATAGGTATAAATTGTGTTTGGGTACAAATCTCCTCTCAAGGTATAACAATGAGAGTGAAGGGTAAGAGACTACAATGATTTTTCTCTAAATAGTCTTATTTCACTTTCACTTTTGTGGATAATAAGGGTATATATATTATAGGTAACGGATATAAGAGTCACACTTAAAATCCTCCAGGCATAGAGTTTCATGGGTCACTCACGACTTGGCTTGAGTCGCAAAGTGACTCGCGAAATACAACCTGACACTTGACTCTTCAGCTTTCAGCATGTGCTTCTTATGAGGTTTTTGCAGATTGCACCACTCGTGAACTGAGCCGCGAGATCAACTTCTTAAGCAATCTTCACCAACTTAATACTAAACCCAATTCAATAAAATCTCATAAAATACAAGAAAATAAATTAATGCAATTACAACACTTCTTGTCATAGAATAAGCCAACATAAATGTTATGTGAAAAACCATAACTTAACAACAGGATTCTTGTTGCCGAATGACCGGAGAGCATAAAAAAAATATTCTTATTTGATGTGTTGATGAACAATACCTCAGAAAGTATACTAAGGTACTGTTCATAGATACATTTTTTTTGAAGCAATTTGTTAAGCTGATGGGTTTTAATGGAGTATAGCATTTTGTGTGTGTTGTTGTTGTTGTAATGCTAGTTTGTTGATTAGAATGAATGCTCCGTGTCTAATGATCTAAAACCATAAAGTTTCTTTTTTTTTTCTTTTTTATGGTGCAAAACGAAGGAAACGACTAACTATGACTACTCTAACTAGATAAGACTGTAGGGGTGTGCGCGGTTCGGTCGGCTCGGTTTTTTCTCAAATTTGATACCGAACTGATAGGGATCAGTTTTCTCTTAATTAAAACTGATGCATACCGCTTAGGGTCGGTTTTTCGACCTATAGCGGTGCGGTTTTTTGCGGTCGGTTTAATCGGTTTGGTCGGTTTTTTATGCGTGTTCTTTTTATACTTTGACTAGCATTTGAACCAATCTACAAGACCAGTCAAAGAAGTAAAGATAAAGAGCCAAACACCTTTTATAAATCCCAATTCCAGTTTGTTTCTACTTCATAATTTTTTTTTTAACTTATAAAAAATAAATAAAAAATGATTGAAGAGCAAGAGAACTCTCTCAATCTCAGTCTCCTCTCCCTAACGATCAAAATGCAGAAAGAAAAATGTTAGTAGACTTAAAATTATAATTGATTTGATTAACAATTAAAGTGCTAATTTTGGTGGGTTTCTTCTCTACTTAAAGGCTACTACTAAACGTGTGGAATGACTAGACAAACTTCATAACTTAAATATATTTTTATCTCAACTCCATCTCAGCCATTACTAATATAACTCCAAAAATATTATAGATTTGAGAGTGAATGAAAGAGAAAACCAGCCATTATTAAAGAACTGAGTTTCATATGTTCAAAGTTTGAACTTCAAACATTATTGTGTCATAAACAGAGAGAGAGAGAGAGAGAGTTACCGGCGGGTGGCGATAAGCAGCAGCTGGCCTGGTTGTGACTCGTGAATGGCGAGCTTGCCAAGCTGCAAGAGGCGACTTAGTGACTCACGGTCCACGGACTAAGGCGACTAGGCGAGAGCAAGAGATACTGAGAGGCAGAGCGTCTGGTCTGAGAGAGTTGAGCGGCTGAGAGTAGAAAAATGGTATTTATAGTAGACAAATTTCATCCACCCTAGCTCGAAAACGACGCCGTTTGATATATGTATTTTTTTTAATTACTAAATGAAACGAATCGTTTTTGTCAACAAAACCAAAATACAAAACGTGAAAATTGAAAACTCTGGATTCTCAGTGAAAGAAACAGAAGTACAGAACAAAACAAACATATATCGGTCGGTTTGGTAACCAACTCGGTTTGGAGTTGTAGTTCCGATCGCCGACCTCGGCTCAGTCAGTCGGTGCCTGAGGCGGTACGGTTGGGTCGGCGCTGGTCGGTTGGGTCGGCTGCAGTATCACTCTGCTCACCCCTAGATAAGACCTATTAACTCCATATTTTATGGGAAATCTGAACAGGAGGAGTCTAATAAGGACGGAACCAAAACTTTGAGTTAAGAGGAGCGATTTTACTGTTAGCTGTATGCAACAGTTTCAACCTTGAACTCTACTACTACTTAGCTGTTGAGTTTTTTTTTTTTTTTTTGGGTAAGAACAAAATTATTTTTGTTTAGAATTTTTTAAAGGGCAGGGTTGTTTATTTTAAATAAAATTATTTAATTGAGCTTAATTCTTTATATTTCTAATTTTACTATTTGTAATTTTTGTTGTTGAGCTATTTTTTTGGGGCTTGTATATTTTGTTTTAGATTTTAGATATATAAATTTTTTTTTGTCACTAAAATGAGGAAAATACTAACGCTACAAACTTTTTTATAAATTATTGATGTGATAAGTGGTTACTAGTAAGTAAAAAAAATGATGTGAGTGGTGGGCTCATGTGCGAACCAATAAGAATTTGCTACCAAAATAGTTTGTAAAAATATTGTAAAAAAGTTTGTGAGTATAACATTACTCTTAAAAGAATCAATGATATTGTTTTAAGGAAAAAAAATATAATTTTATAGAATAAAATTACTAAAATTAGTACACATATATATATATATATATATAATAATATATTTAAAAAAAATTTGGGGGGGGGGGGGGGGGGGGCGCAAAAGGCAGCTACATCTGTGGGTCTAGACAAACTTGCAAGGAATCTTAAATGAGATATATGTAAACACTCACTTGGATGAATTTAAGTCATAATAATGAAATGTTAGTCTCACTCAAAACAGTTATTTTTCTTTGTTTGACCATAGTTATCATTTTCTTCATTGTTAAACATTTAAGTTCTGTGATTTTTGATAGATATGATTGAATTTTAATTTATATTGTCAACTCTATGATAATTGTTTTTTATTATTAGGCTAAGACATCAGTTGATTTTTGGTATAGGCATAATTCGATCCTCTACTCTTGTTCGACGACAATAGACTTTACCAGTTAAGCAAACCAAAACCCACATTAAAGTTCTATGATTAATTTCAAGAAATGTTAGCAAAAATATAAATTTTAAATAATACTAATACTAAAATTAAAGGATTCATGCTGAGAGTGTGTAGGTTGTAGCTCAACTAGTTGGCACTTCTTTATTTTTTATAAGACATTCAAAATTCAAATTCCTCCTTCCCTTGAACAGGGTCGGCTTCATGTATGTTGAGGCCTAAAGTGAGAACTAAATAGAGGCCTTTTATATATTTAAATATCAATTAAATAATAATTTTTTTATATAAAATATATTCTACTTGCTTGTTTAGATGCACAACTACTAATTAAATTTGTAACAACCTGCTACTTATGATTTGTTATGAAAGTTTTGTGTACATAGCATTTCTCATTAACTAATAGAAGCTTAATTAATACTCTTAGAGCATCAGTACCTAGCATGCTATATGGTATAATATGGTATATTTTAGCATCAAAGCACAAAAAAAGCTCATTACCCGGTCTTCCAATTGTAAAAAAATTCTACAATTGTGCTACAATACCATCCTAAATATATGATGGTACTGTAGCAAGCTCCTATAATTTTTTATTATATTTTATTATCTCTCTCTCTCTCTCTCTCTCTCTCTCTCTCTCTCTCTCTCTCTCTCTCTATATATATATATATATATATATTACTTTTTTCTCTCTTTCTTTCATTTCTCTCCGTCTTCCTTTTCTTCTCTCTCATTCTTGTTCTTGTTCTGCTCTCTCCTCTCCTCAAACTTGAAACTCCCTTTTTCTCAAACCCAAATTCGTGTGGTGGTGGTAGTGGCAGAGGCAAGCGTAGATGTGGGTTGATCTAGGTTGTGGGGTCGTCTATGATGTGATTTGGTGGTGTGGGTGTGGGGTTTTGATTTGTGTGGAAGTGGGTTTTGGGTCGATGGATGGTGGCGCTGTGGTGGGTTGTGGGGTTATGGGTTATGATGGCATAGGGGTTTTAGTCGTGGAGGTGCAGTGGTGGCGTGGGGCTGTGGTTGTGGCTAGGTAATGGTAGTGGTGGTGTGGGTTCCAATGCTGGATAATGGTGGCTGTGGTGGCTAGGTAAATGTGGTTGTAGCTGGGTTCTGATGGGTTTGGGTTGGATTTTTGGAATGGGTTTGATTTGGGTAGGTTCCGATGGGTGTTGCCGTGGTGGTGTCTAGTGGTAACTGGATCGGCGTGGTTCTAGTTGCAAGATTGGTGCTGGGTTTTGGCCGTGGGTATGGGTGGTGTTGGGTTTGCTTGCTAATAGGTTTTGGTGATGTTTTGGCCATGGGTGGTGATTGGTGGTGATGATTGACGATGGTGGTGGATTTGATGAGTATGGCTGTGGTTAGGTTTTTTATGGTGTTGCTAATTGGTTGTGGTTATTCGTTGCAGTAGGGGAGAGAAAGAGAGAGAGAGAGAGAGAGAGTAAACAAAAATAGTAATAATTGATATTTAAATAAAATGGCAAAAAATAGAGTTTGACACGTTGGGTGTGTTATAAAATGGTATAGTATAATAGATAAAGTAACTTTTAAGATTGTAATATAGGATAATTTGCAGGGTTTTCAAACCCGGACAGGACCGGGCTGTCTTAAACCCAGACCGGACCGAGCGGTCCGACCAGGTTAACCAGGAACCGGACAGAAATTCGGTTCTTTAGCCTACATAACTGGGCATTCCAGCCAATTCCGTGAACCGTCTGAACCGGGGTTGGACCGCACGGTTCTTGCAGAACTGGTGGCATGAACTGTACGGTCTAACCCCTGTTCAAGCATGCATGTGAAATAATAAAATTTCAGAAAATGCAGTTACAAGGAATAGAACCCCGGCCGGTCAGAGATGTAGCTGAAGCCTAACCACTCAACCAAGCTTGCAAGTTGGTGCTCAACAATAACAAAAAAAATACTTGAAGTAAACTTAATGCAATTTTTTTTTTTTTTTTTATAAAAACAACTTATCACAATTCTATTCTACTTAATTAAATTATCCATCTCTTACAAGGAATATAAAAAAATTATAATTGTAATCCTTCAAAGATATTCAACTTTACTTCAAAAATTAATCATAATTTTTAATGTTTTCATGGTTATTATTTTATTTTATTAACTTTCTTATTTAATTATTAAATATATGCTTGAAAATCATTAAATTTTCCTCACATATATAGATATATTAGTCAATTTTGCTAGTTTTATAAATTTAATATTTATATTTAGGCTTTAATTAATTATTAAATTAATTATGACATCATCACGGTTCGACCCCGGTTCAACCTCGGTTGGACCTTGAACCTCTCCTTTTTACAGTTCAATAAACGGTTCGGGTTTGAAAACCTTGATAATTTGTAGAAACCAAATGCTAATACTCTTACAAATAAAGATACACTTTTATTGGTTAATATTTGAGAGTCTTTTATATTTGGTGGCCTAAGAGCAACCGCATTAGAGCTTGCAAAATAGAAAAATGGGTTAATTTTACACATTTTAACCAAAAAAACATATGCATCAGTGCTTGCAAAAAGTGTGTATATATCCAAAAGTGCTACAGTAATCGTGCAAATATGCACGTTACTGTAGCTTTCTATATAATATTTTAATATTTTTTTTCTCTCCCCTCACATTCTCTCTCTTCCCCAGACTATCTCTTCAACCCATAATCTCTGCAACTAATAACCCAGCACCGCCAACCTCACACAGACCAACCCCTGCAAACAGACCGACCATTGCAACTCAGCACTGCCAACCACACATAGACCCACCACCACAAACAGACCCACCATCGCAACCCAGCACCGCCAACCACCACCATCAGCATCGCCTACCACCACTACCACAACACAGACACACCACAAAATCAATCAAAAATCAAACACACCCACACACAGACACACCAACAGAGACAGAGAGAGCATTTTTGTGAACTTGTGGTTGTGAGTTGGTGCTTAGGTCAATTGGAACGATGCTTGTGGATCGTGGATCGTTGCTTGTGACCGTGAGGGAGAGAGGGAGAGGCGATTTCAACCAAGAGGGAGAGAGGGAGAGGTGAGTTTCATCATAAAGGCAGCGGTGTGAATGGATAGAGAGAGTTTCAGATGGGTTAAAAAGGAAGAGTTGATCAATAATAATAAAAAGTGAGGAAAATGTTATTTGAATAAAATAGATGATAGAATAAACAAACTGATATGAGTATTTTGTAAAAGTTGGTGTGTAAAAAAAAACTTTTTTTTTTTTTTTTTGGCAAAAGGGCAGAAATTTTACATCCAGGGTGCTCTAAGTCCAACTACGTTGAGCCTTATCTTATCAAAAAAAAAAAAACTACATTGAGCCTTCCTATCTCATAGGAATTATCAAAAAATAAATTAAAAATAAAAAAAAATTAATGGATTCGTGCCGTTTACCTTCGGGCAAAGGCATTGTAGGCAAACAAAGCACCACGTGGGCCTAATATCTACTAGCGTGAAGCCCATGCATGATGCATTCAAGTGAATCAACATTGAATCGAATCGTACGGCGGCGGATGTGACTGTGATGGAAAACCATCAAATCCCTTGTTAGATTAGCATTTACTCTCTATCTCCAAATTAATCGCCTTTAAATCGGCGATTTGGGTGATCTGACTACGAGATGAAAAAAAAAAAAAAAAAAAATCAATCTGGGAAAGACAATTTGAGTAGTAATATCCAAGATTTGATCTGCAGTGTCTGAGTATTTTGAACTTTTGGTAGTAAAAGTCCAAGCTTAGAAAAGGAATGGAGTGAGGGTCCCACCTCTAGATTTCTTTGGGACCCCCAAATCTCCTCAATTCTCTCTCTCTCATGCGTGTTGGAAAAATTGTTCAGTCTTCCAGTGGAACACGTTATTTGTCTACTATTTCACTTAAAAAAAATTTTATTTAAAATTACTGAGATAGTAATCCATTTTTGTTTAAAAAAATTTCTAACTTAGCAAATTTAAAAGGATGAAAATTTTTTAGTAAAATGATAGATCACATCACTTGTCCACTACAAAATCATACCAAATTTTAATTTTACTATTATTAAAAGGTTTAAGATTATAAATTATTTCATAACTTCTTGTTATAATAGTAACATAACAAAGTGTAATCGAGGAAGAAAAAATTCTGAATTTATGCAAAATTGGTTGTGATTAAAAAATTGTAAAATAATTTATGCTCATAAAACTACTCCATTGTTATTAGAAAAATGTGTTGCATACATTGTACTGCACCCTAAAAAACTACTATCCTGGACGTCCTTTTGCCGAATCCAACCGTCCTAAGATAAAAGCGGAAAAACCCAAAAGTATATCACTAAATAGGATTTGACTATAAAGTTTAAGAAAAACCTCATGGAAAGTTCTTCCATCACTTTTATCATTAAGGTTGTTAATGATATGGTTGGTGTTCATATTATTTAATTAAAAAGAATACAATCAAATTCAAGGGTATGTTGTAGGTTCTAATTAGCTCAATTGGTAAAAAATTTTATGATTAAATAAGAGAATTAGGTTCAATCTCCGCCTATACTAAAAAATGATCGGTATTTTGGTCTGATGATAAAAGAGTTATCATCAGCGAACGTCTGTCATAGGTTGAAACTCTAAAAAAAAATAATAATAAAGGTATGGTAATTTGGTAATTGAGGTAATAACTGAAGGGTATGTTCATCTTTTAATAAATTTATTTTGGTTATGAGTTTATCTTTTGAATGTCAGATGAGAGACCCACATTACCATAACGTGTTTAAAAGAAAATTTATTGAGCTAAGGAGACAGTACATGTTTTGCTGCAAACAAAAGAGGAGGGGCCTAACATAGCCATGGTCCCATTAAAAAAAAATGCAGTCAGGGTTCATTAAAAAAATAAAAGTAGTCAAGGAGCTTTTTTTTTAATTATTATTATTATTATTAGTATTTTTATTTTTCAAAACATATTGGCAAAAATTATCATGGAGAATCTCCTTATTAACAATTAATAACTTTGTAATTTAATAACATTTATTCTTTAAACAAAGAAGTACAAAGTTTAATCTATACTATAATTTAAATCATTCTAAAACTCGAGAAAACAAGTATAAACAATTAAGTTCAAATTTATAACTAATAATAATATAACTTTTATATATTATTAAATCAATCAATTGGCACTCTTTATATAATCTATAGAAACATTCACAATTCAAATATATCATCTTCCAACTACTGAATTATTATTCATATAATCTTTATAATAGGTTTACTTAAGGATGGAAAAAAAGTTTCTCCTCTTGTTCTACCTCACCTAAAATTTTACTCCCTCGAATAGGCACTACAAAAAAACTGAGTTTATGCGGCGTTTGTAAAACATCACAAAAAAACAAAAAAAGCGTCATTCTAGGCACAAATGGTTTATTGCGGCGTCTTTTTTTTTTTTTTTTTGTTTTTGTTTTAGAACGTACACCATTGAGCATCCCCCTTATATGACATCTCATTAACATTAAAGCCGCCTCATTTGAAATAGCAAAATGCCTCAAGATTAATTCATTCTCGACCTGCCTCACTTTTGTCCAAAGAGAGGATGAGATGGGGATAGGCATCGCCAATCTGACCCCGACCCACCTTTTTTCCATTCATATGATAATTACTCTAGATTTTATTTTTCTCATTTTAAAAAATGTTAAACTCTTCAGGCAGCTTTTTGTGGATCAATTGAAATATTTAATGGATTGTAATTATTAGAATTGTATCATTCCTTACACTTCATTTAAAAATAAATAATTTATCATGTGTATTATATAATAAAAGAATGGCAAAAATTAGATACAATACTTAGATGTTATTCCTTAAGTGTTCTTCTTAAGATTCAGTCATATGGTTGTATTTAATTAAAAATACACTTTTATATCATAAAAAAGCCACATGACTGAATCTTAAGAAGGAAACAACGCCTAAGTATTGTACCTAAATTTTGTAAAAAAAAAAAAAAAATTATGGACATGTTATGAGCTTATGATCATAACCATACATTTTCCATGTGTTTTAATCTTCAAAATTTCTATGAATATAAATAAAGATTAAAATCAAAACGATTTCCTCTAAAGTAGGTTAGAGGTAACAACTGCGTGGTGCTTTAAACAAGTATTCACACATTTTTTGTTGTCACATAATATATTTAATAATCAGGAGATTTATTAAAATGATTTGAATGAAAAAAATTAAAGTTTCAAATCAAAATATTTAAAATAAATTATTCTAATCATAACAATATCATATCCAAAAGATGCTATAAAAAAAGTCAAATAAGATGATTTTTACAATCTTCTTAATTTATCACAATAATAACAAAGTTTTAACCTATGAAGAATACAAGTACTACTATACTTAGAAATCAATATTTTTTTTCATTATTTTGTTTTTGACTAAAATTAGAAAGGTTTTTTAATCAGCCAATATCTTATTCCTAAAAATCATACTAGTTTCTTTACATATAATTTTGTGTAGCCATTCGTGACCTATATGGATACTCAAAATAATTATATAATATAAAAAAAAAAACTTAAAAAAAAATTCAAAAGAAAAAAAAAAGTACGATATAGCACGTGTAAGCGATTGGCGGTGGGGATAGCCACGTTCACAAAGATTGGCAAAGATATTGATGTTTCTTTCTATCTTTATTATTGCGAAAGAAAAAGAGAAAAAACGAAAAGACTTGGAAATTGGAGAAAGAAACAAAATATACTCTCACTCACCCCAAAAAAAAAAAAAAATAGTAATAATAATAATTAAAAAATTGTACGAACTTTACGGTAAATGTCACCGCCAAAAAGCGGTAAAAAAAAAAAAGAAAAGAAAGAAAGAGAAAACATTTCCCTCTTTTTCCATGCCGCCATTTGTTAAAGCAGTAAAATTTTTATATTTTATATATATATTTTTTATTTTTACTTTTACTCTTTGTGTTTTTTGTGTTTTCACCTACGGATTTGACGGCGCGTCGCTCCATTGACCTGTGGTCAACTCTTTGTTTTCTTTTACCACCTCGATCCTCGACCAATCACTGTGTCACACATACCCATGATTGACCAAAATCTCGGGACAATCTCAATCTCAATCTCAATCAAAAATATATTCTCACTCGCGATACGATACGATCGCGTCAAAATACGAGATATATTGGTGACTGTGATTTGGAGATCACACCAAAGTGGATATCAGAATCTCAGAGTTTATGGCTTATAATTTTAAAAAAAATTTTTAAATAAATAAACCTAAAAAAATAAAATACAAAAGTAGATTTGAGATTTCTTAGAGAGAGAGAAAGATTTGATTTGAGAAAGTGACTACTAATATGGTAGCGAGCGTTTTGTGTTGTGTGACATTTTACACATTACAGCGTATAAAAAAAAAAGTAGAGTCACAAAAGCTTTTCCAAAACAGAAACAAATAATTTTTCTTTTTTTCAATTTTATAAAATAGTTCATAGATGGAGAGGAACGTCGTCGTTTCGCGGCGGAGGAAGACGGAGACTACGGCGGCGAAGATTGACGGTTTCGATGTTTCGCCGGCTGATTCTGAAGAAGCTCACGTTCTGGCCGTTGATGACAGTCTCGTTGATCGGAAAGTCATTGAAAGGTTACTCAAAATTTCTTCTTTCAAAGGTAACCAAAAATTTTGAATTTCGCATTTTTATTTTTCTTTCTATTTTTGGTTGTGTATATATAGATTTTTTCAACCGTGTGAAATGTGCAGTGACTGCTGTGGATAGTGGAAGAAGAGCCTTGCAATTTCTTGGTTTGGACGAAGAGAAAACCTCCTCTGTTGGTTTTGATGTGAGAATGAATTAAATTTTCAAACAATTCAGTGTTTTTTTTTTTTTTTTTGCTGCATATATGAGTTTCTTAATTTTTGTTTGGCTCTGTTTTACTTTTTCAGGGCTTGAAGGTGGATCTGATTATCACAGATTACTGTATGCCTGGAATGACTGGCTACGAATTGCTCAAGAAAATCAAGGTCAGAAAATTTCACATAACTCATTTAATTCAAAAATTTTTTTTTATATATAAAAAGATAGCGTGTAATTCTTGGTTGAAAATGTAAACAGGAATCGTCTAATTTCAGAGAGATTCCAGTGGTGATTATGTCCTCCGAGAACATCTTAACCCGTATCGACAGGTATCGACTCGGTCACATGTATTCTTTTCCTCCGTTCTATTTTACGGTTTTCGCTCTGAAAACAAAAACAAAAACATATAATTGATTTTATTTTATTTTTTTGAAAAGATGTTTGGAGGAAGGGGCAGAGGATTTCATAGTGAAGCCGGTGAAGTTAGCAGATGTGAAGAGATTAAAGGATTACATGATGAGAGAGGTTAGGATTGAGAGTGAGAGCAACATGAACAAGAGAAAGAGTTGCTGTGATCTAACTGAATCAGAACCGTCCATTTCTTCTTCATCATCTTCATCATCATCATCATCGGAATCTCCTTTACGGGCTCCTATATTATCATCATCAGCTCCGTCTTCTCCTACACCATTAGATTCTCCAGTCAGACGGCTGAAAATGACCCCCACTGAATGATTATAATTGTGGGATATCCTGCAATCTCTGCAATTACTCTTTTTTTTTTTTTAAGAAAAAAAAATTAAATCCCTTTTGGTCAAAACTGCAATTGTCCGTTATCTGTAACGGTTTTTGTTGCATTACCGTTTTTTTTTTTTTTCTTCTTTTTTTTTTTTTTTTGGGTGGGCGTTATTTGTTTTGTTTGTGCATATAAGGGGTGACTTCTGTTTTTACTAATACTGATATGATGATTTTACTGATTTACATTACTATATTAAGAACAATATCGGCCCTTTTAATTGATATTTTATGTTGGGTTGTGTTGAATACATTGCTTAATGTTAAATTTTTTTTTTTTTATTGCAATCGATCAACTTCTGTGTTAATGGAACCAATTTCAAAATGGGCTAAAGAGTGGAGTAACTCTATTAAACTATTTTTTTGATGTAGTAAGACATGTTTGATTTTTTTTTTAGAGGTAATTTTAATTTACAGTATCCACTCTAAATAAATGTTATTTATTATTAAACTAAAACATTAATAGGTTTTGGTGTAAGCCAACGATAAAGAACTTAATTTGTTTGATTCTTTATTGACGGGTGTAATTCGACACCTAATATGGCATTATCAATAACCTTTTTGTGTTAAAGGGTATTTATGAAGCTAAATTTAAAGTGGGTATACTTTTCTATTTTCTATTGGTTTGAATGGTTGTGATAATTAAAGGAGACTTGTAAGGTCAAGCCACGCGTTCAAATTGAGCAGTAAAAAGCAAAGAAAAGGGAAGTGTGAAATGGGGGATTGGAATGAGGTGTACAGATTTGTTGGGTTAGGATTGCATTGATTTGGTTGGGATTGGGAGAATAGGTATGCAAGATCTTGTCTGCTAGAAAGAATATTTGGAATGGGGATGTGAAATGGACATGTTTAAAATGTTCCCTTTCATAGAGGCTGGGTGGTGTGGGGCTAAGATGTACTGTAAATGTTTTGTCTAGTTGTCTCTTTCGGAGTGGCATGCTAGCATATGCCCCTCTGGCCAAGAGCTTAGGTTAAAAGACCCAATCAAGCCCCACAATCTCTAGGCCTGACTTCTGTTTCCAGATAAATCAATCAGACCCTACTTCAACATGGGATAGAGACTGTTGGTTTGATGTATTTGAAAGTGGGTTTAGATTTATCATCTTTAGCAATTTGGTTTTTGTTTGGTTCTAAACAAGTGACCAAATTTGCCTTTCTATCTAGGCAGGCGTAGACTTCAATTATAGGCCCTCACAATTATCATTTAATAGGCACTACTGCTAAATTTGCATCTCATTCGCACATGGCAATTGTTTTGTTTATATGTACGGTAAGATTTGAAACTTTTGGCATTCGATGCATGATAATTATTTTTTACGATCATGATGTAGACAAGATTTGAACCTAAGATTATATTTTACTAAAACCCATTATAAAGTGGCAAATTGATGAATTGAAGGTAGCACTCCTTCATTCTAATATGAATTCGAAGGTTGCCTTTCTTGATGTGGGCTGGGCATATATGATATGTTGTTATAGGGCCCTATGACCCCCAAAAACACATGCATGAAATGAATAGACAAGAGGGGCTTTCTGTTAGCTCTCTTTGTTCTTCTTTCGGCCATTTTTGCTGAAAGGGAGCCCAATAATGTCGTGCCTAATCTGTCACTATGAAACGGTGTTTGATCGTTTACGAAAACTAATTTGGAATCTTCATTGCTGGCAATGTTAAGTGCTAGTGGCTAGATATCTTTTGCATTGTTTTGCTTAACAAATGTCCGATGCTTTGTTTGGTGCTGCTACCATGGGATATTTGGGCCTCAACAACTAGCGGGTGTAGGTTTTATTCAGGAAAAAAAATCATTATTGAAGTGAAATTCAGGCATTTGTCATTTCATTTTCAAAACTCGTCCTCTGATTTTAATGCTTTTACAAGGAATCGTGATAACCCATGCTTAGAAAGTGAGGTAACTGGATTTATAGTAAATAATGATGCAAAATAAGGACAAAACTTAGTATTATAGTTAGTTGATGTTATATCTTAGATTCCTTAATTTAAAATTTAATGGTAGCGTATTGGCCGAATTATATAATTGATTTAATTGACTTTCGGAAAAGATAGCACATATTATATTGTCAGACGGTGAGTTTCGACATCATGCCCTGCAAGCTTATTTTTACGAGTGGTTATAGGGAGTCGAATTGTGGTCCTTCAACAATCCTCTCTCACAATGACACTCCTACGATTTGAAACCATAACCTTGGTTCTGATACCATTTGTCAGATAATGAGCTGTGTCATTCAACTTTAAAACCAATTGGTGATGAGGAAAACACGCTCAAATCTTTTATAGCATTTAGTATCACGCTTTACAACTTGTTTTTAAAGTGGTTATAGAGAATCGAACTGTGGTCCCCCCAACATATATGTTCTACTAGCAAAATAAAATGCAACACTTCTTCTTATTGGGAATCATATATAGTTGTATACTATGGTTGTGTGACTTGCATCAAATCGCTACACCAAATTGTAGCAATATTTTAGATAAAAACAACCTGCTTATTTGTTCTTATCTTCATCTTCTAAGATTTCTAAATTGATAAAAATCTTCATTTGATTACAATTCAAATTCTTCATCTTCTTCTTCATCTAATCCTTTGTTATTAATTTATTTTTTACAAGAAGTTTCTTTATACACTAAAAAGAATGACTGTTCAGTTTTTTTTTTTTTAATATTTTTTTTATAGTTGACTATGTGCAAGTATATCCACATATTCACAAAAACCATATTTATATTAGATAACAAGATATATATTATAATAGAGTTTAGAGTTTAATGAAACTCTATTATACGTTAATGTTAAAATCATATACACCATATAATGAAAGTTGGGCTTAGAATTTATTATTATGTCAAGTGGCTGCACCAAATTGCAATAGTATTTTAAATAGAGTTGGGCTTGCTTTCCAAAAAATAGAGTTAGGCTTAAAAGTCGTGGTTACACAAAGTGGCTGACCAAATTACAGCAGTGTTTTAGATAGACACAAAAACATTATTGTTCTTATAAACTTTTTCTATACATCTCTATCAATGTTTTAGACGAATACAAAAACTTAGTTGTTGATATCTTTTTTTTTTTTTCTTTCACACTTTTTGCTAACATTACACGTGTCTTAGGCTTCCTCCTCTCAACTTTTCTTCCTGGATAATTAAGCAGTCTGGTTTAATCTTTCAATCTCTTTTTTCTTTATGTGAAAAATGACATTGCTTTAATATATATATATATATATATGTATATGTGTATATATATATATATATATATATATATATTTTTGGGTAATAGGATTTGAACCCATGTTCTTGAGGCAACACATGTACCAGTTAGATTTGCTAGAAATGTGTAAACAATGTACACCAATTAAATTTGCCAGAGATGTAAACGATGTACACGTACGACTAAAAGATGTCTTTCCAGTAATTTGAACACAAGTTCTTGAAATAACATTTTTATATATTTAATTTTCTTAGCTATTTGTTTTTTGAGGGTTTGGTATTTGGCATTTCACTATGATTATCAATAGTTTTTTAAGGGTGTTAATTAGTAACATATATTCTTCCATGAATATATATAAATAAAAAGGTTAAGAATAAAAAACTTTAAATAACGTTTCTGATCACAATACTATAAAAGGACCCCTTTTTTTAATTGGACTTATCAAAAGACATTATCACTTTGCTCCAAAGCTGAGGAAACTCATGATATAGAAAAATTTGGAAAAACTTTTTTAAAGGAGAGGGAACTCATGAAGTACCTGTTTACACCTAAAGCCTCTTCTTAAGGGTGCTTCATTTTTTTTTTTTACGGACACTTCTTATAAAATTAGACTTCTATGACCCTAAATGCTATATATAATAAGGTTATTAATAGATATATACTTTTTTTTACTATTAAAAATTATGGCAATCTTATTAAGCTATAGACAAAACAAGTCAAATGTTTACAAAGTTGATGGAATTTAGAAATTAAAATTTTAAACTATCACACAAATTTAGAAGATATTATCTGATGATGCACGACAAAATCAGTAGGCTGGATGCTTCGAATTTCAATGGCGGCGATGATAAACCTAACTGAAAACCTGAGGAGATGAACAAAACAGTCAGAGGCGACCGGGGTGAACCGGCCAGAAACCCTCCGATGGTAAAGTCAGTGTCTTCTCTAAACTTTGGAAGTCCCAAATACTTGGAAAAATATTCCGTACCTTTTTGTTTGTCGATTGCTCTTCTTATATAACGCAGGCCAGGAACGGTTTACCAATGTAGTAACTGCTCCTATATTGGAGGATGTCGGAAGGTTTGGAAGTAACCTCCATAACTGCTATGGAGGTTATTTCATTAGGCCGTACATTTCGCAACGCGGTCATAGGAGGTGGTTTCGTGGCAATGTCCTTGGTTTTACATATGTTCCAAGTGTATAAGTCTCGTCCAGGGACGGTATGCAGTGATGATGTTGGCAGTCAATGTAGGCCGTCCAAGGGCTTTCCTGGACGGACGAGGCCTACATGGACGAGCTTCCTGGGCCAAGGTGTCAAGCATTTTACTTGGACGACCCCTACGGACGAGCATGGAGTTGATAATTTTTAGGACACCATCAATTGCCCCCGGTCCGTGGGTCGTCGAGGAAGATGTAGTATGGCGTTGTCCCTTGGACGCTTGTGTTAATCCCCCACGTTTTAACTCACCACGTGTCACGATCTTAGTAGTGGAGATTTACGTCGACTCATTTTTCGAGGAGTGTGCCACGTGTCAGCTTTTGATTGGTTGTGACGTTTCAGGTACTAAAGTCTTCGCCTATAAATAGTGCAATTCCCGAGCTACCCTCTCATTTCTGAAAATTTTCTTCCCTGACACTCCTCGTCTTAGCGCCTCGTCTAGAAGTTTTCTGCGTCCATAGCCATCTAGATCCAGGTATTCTCCTTACCTTCGTCCTTAGGTTTCAACTTTTCCAAAAAATGTCTGAAATTGTCCTCTCCTCGTCTAGTAATAGCACTGAGAAAGCGATAGACAAATTTCATGAACCCAGTAGTTTCAGTGGGTCAAGTGATAGTAGCAGTAGTAGTCATAGTAGTAGTGGAGGGAATACCTCAGACGAGTACACGTCTGGGGTCCCTGGGGTTCCTCTAGAGGTTCTCCAGGAAGAGTTTAGGACGAGAGCTGAGTCTGGGTCGAGGGCCGGCACCAGTGCTCCCTCGTCTTCAGCTCAGGACGACGAGGAGATCGTCTATAGCTGTGCTTTGAACATCCCGTCTAGGACAGATGATAAAAGGTTGGAGTCTCTAAAAGCTTGGTACCAAATCCCTGAAAACTTAAACCCTAGATTACCCGTCCGTGGGGAATGGTGCTGCCAACCCCACTTTGGAGTTGGTATTTACGAGGCTTACCTCTTGGGGGGTTTGAGGTTACCTCTTAATGCCTTCTCTAGGGAGTTGCTTTCTAGGTTAGGTTTAGCCATTTGCCAATTGAACCCCAATGCATGGAGACTGATTGTCTCCATGCAAGTCTTATGGAGGAAAGTCTTTGGGGGGGATCGTCCTCTTACTGTGGACGAGTTCCTCTATTGCTACAAGCCTTCAGAGATCAATCAATCCCCTGGCTTCCATCAATTCACAGCTAGAGGGACAAATTGCAGGTTGATCCAATCCTTAGTTACCTCAGACAGGAACTGGAAGACGGAGTTTTTCTTCGTCTCTGGTCCCTGGGCTGGGAGGCCAAGTGAAGTTGATAGGGATCCACTTGGTCCCTACACAGGAGAACTAGGCAACCTTCGTCCTGAAGGTATGAGGTCGTCTGTCCTAAGATGTGTATGTTATTAACTTGTTTGTTCTCGTCTAACATTTTCTTTTCTCTTTCAGGTTTTAGACGACCTCACTTGAGCAAGTTCTACATTGAACGAGTTCAAAAGGCTCGTCTTTACCCTGACAGGACATTCCATTTCTTGGTAAGCTTAAGACGTCTGGCAGCTTGGGGTCTAGGACCAGAGCCGTCTGTTGAGGCGATTGCTCACGAACGCATTGTCCGTAGACGTAAGTGTTTGTTTTTTTTGTTTCACTTATTTACTATCTTGTCCTGTTTATTCATCATCCTCGTCCATCTTTATAGGAATGGCTACAATGAATCAGAATAAAGGCAAGGAAGTGGTGGACGAGGTGGTTGGGCAGGGAGTTCAATCCCAACCTCGTCCATTGGTTGGTGATAAAAGGAAAGCTTTGTCTAAGGGGATCGATTTGGGGAAACTCCCAAGTCGACGCAAAGAAAAAAGGGTTAAGCATGGAACGTCCAAGGCTGGGGACGTCCAGCCTGTCTCTGTGCCTCCAGTCCAGCAGACTCCCGTCAACGTTCTTGACATTGACGACGAGTTCGTCGATCCATCGTCCAAGCACGCGCTGTCCACAACTCAAACGCCTGTCTCACCCCAACCCTCCAACCAAGTCCCTCTGACCCTTCTTCAAGACGAGGATCTAGCTTGGGGGAGGTTTGAAAGGGTGGTGACTGACCAGGACGTGGCGGCGTGCTACAACATGTCCTTGAAGGACTTTGAGCACTCTGGTGTTCATGATCTTTTCAAGGTAATATTTTTCTTCGTCTTTGTCTTTTCTCGTCTTAACAATACTTTTCCTTATTTGAAAAGCTTAAATTTTATGTAGGCAATGTCCAAGTTTATTGCTGCGTCTAGATAGGCGACAGAACTGGACAAGACGAGGATTTTGTTGGAGAGGAGGGTGCAAGAAGTTAAGAACGAAAGCAAAAGATGGGCTGGAGTGGCAGGCAAGGCCAAGGACGAGCTGAAGGAGCTGCAAAACCACGTCGAAGAGCTGAAGACGGACATTGTTGAGAAGGACACTCGTCTTGATCATCTTCAGAAGAAGAATGACGAGTTGAGTGCCCTTCTTAAAGAGGCTAAGAAAGACGCGGTTGCGGAGTTCATGGCGTCCAAAGAGTACACTGATTCTTTGGACACCAACTATGCAGCCGGGTTTGAAGACTTTAGGATGGACGTCATGGAGCAGTTTCCCAACCTCGACTTCAGCTCTATAAAGCTCAACCTTGGTGGCGTTGCTTCAAGCTCTCTTCTCCAGACGAGCTCTGAGGACGTTAACATTGAGGACGACGCCACTACTCAGCCAGCCCAAGACGACCCTAGTGCTGACCCTCCCCAATGAAGACTTAACTTTTCTCTGTATTTTATTTTTTGTTTTTATTTGAGCCATTGTTTAAGACTTTTATATGTAATGCAAGTACATTTTCCTCGTCCAAAGTTTTAGGACGGTGTTTGAAACAATGTTGAGGGTTTTTGGACGTTGGTTGTCCACCCTTTATGGCTAATGAATGCATCTTTGCTTATTTTTCAGTCATTGTATGGACAAATTTGATTCACATTTCAATACTTTAATTCTTGACTCGTCCTTCATGGGGACTTATGGTATGGACGAGCCTAGCTGGTGATGTGCTTAGAATGGGTCGTCCATAAAAAGTGCCTTTGTTGGCTAATATTATGCTTCACCCATTTTTTGAACGAGCATTTGTCTAAGGACGAGATGTCAGTTTTTTCTTCAAAACTTTTTAACTTTTTTAACTCGTCCACGCTTTAGGCTATTCTTAGTTGCTGGATTTTACTTGCATTTCCTCGTCCATGTCTAGGTTGAGACGTTGGCGCGTCAGTTTCTCCTGGTTTGGACGAACTTGCCTTATTTTTGCTTTATCCTGTTCTAAGGAAAGCTTATGGACGATACATGCATCAGCTCGCCCCTTGGTTAGGACGAATTTTGCTGGCTTTATCCTTATTTTAAGGAAAGCTTATGGACGATACATCCTTGCGTCCAAGGATTTTCCTCGTCTTTAGTTCATTTTCACACATACTTGGATATACTTCAAAATACATCACATATATGCTTTTAAGAAACTGTAAATATTCGTCCATAGGAATGGCACATGCTTGAGAGCTAGTGCCTTTAGGGAATTACAAACGTTGTAACACAGTAGTTCATAAGTAATACACATCTAAAACATTAGTAGTAAGCATTTATTTGAAAACTACTTCAGACATCCATGACGTCTGATGCTCGTCCATGGACTTTATTGATAATATCTTCTCAAATGTTCAACGTTCCAGGGGTGTTCCAGCTTCCGTCCGTCCAGAGCTTCCAAATAGTAGGATCCTTGCCTCTTGCAGTTAATAACCCTGTAGGGTCCTTCCCAATTTGGTCCCAGCTTTCCATGAGCAGGGTTTTTGGTGGCCAAGGAAACCTTCTTTAGGACGAGGTCCCCTATATCGAAGCGCCTGGGCTTGACCATGGTATCATAGTGCTTGGCCATCAAGTTTTTATACCTCGTCATTCTCTGTTCTGCATTCATCCGTACCTCGTCTAGGAGATCGAGGTTAAGACGAAGCTGGTCACCGTTTTCTCCATCCTGATACTTCATCACCCTATGGCTAGCCATGTGCACCTCCGCAGGTATGACTGCTTCGCTCCCGTAAGCCAGTTTAAAAGGTGTTTCCCCTGTGGGGGTTCTCGCTGTCGTCCTGTAAGCCCAAAGAATGCTCGGTAGTTCATCTGGCCATACACCCTTTGCCCCGTCAAGCCGAGTCTTGATGATTTTCAACAAGGATCGGTTTGCTACTTCTGCTTGGCCATTTGCTTGTGGGTGGGAGGGGGAGGAATAATGATTCTGAATGCCGAAGTGTGCACAAAAGTCCCTAAATAGTGCATTGTCAAACTGCCGTCCATTGTCTGATACTAACGCCCTGGGCACCCCAAACCGGCATAAGATGTTCTTCCAGACGAAATTTTTGACATTTTGCTGTGTGATCTTTGCTAGTGGTTCTGCTTCTATCCATTTAGTAAAGTAGTCAATACCCACCACCAAAAACTTCATCTGCCTAGTTCCTAGCGGAAAAGGACCCAATATGTCTAACTCCCATTGCGCGAAGGGCCAAGGGGCCATCATAGGAGTAAGGTACTCTGCGGGTTGTTTGGGGACGTTGCTGAATCGTTGACACTTGTCACATACGTTGCTGCATGGACGAGTTTATGCACTAGCGCTCTTGCCCCCGAGTGGTTTCCACAGGATCCTTCATGAACCTCTCTTAACACATAGTTTGCCTCGGCCGGAGCTAAGCATCTCAGGTAGGGTTGGGAAAAACCCCTTTTGTACAGCATATCATTCACGAGGACGTATCTGGCCGACCTGATTCTCAGTTTCTTCGCCTCGTCCTTCCCCTCCGGTAGATTTCCATCTTTTAGGTATGCCAATATCGGTGCCATCCAATTGTCTTCACCCTCTATCTGGTGTACTTCTGGCAGATCTATGCTTGGCATGTATTGTACTTCGTCAAACTCATCTACTTGTCCGCTTGCCGAGGCTTCTTTCGCTAAAGCGTCTGCTTTCATGTTTTCTTCCCTAGGTACCTAAACGAAGCAAGCTTCCTTAAACTTTTTCACGAGGCGTCGCACCTTACTAAGATATCTCTTCATGCGCACTTCTTTCGCCTCGTATGTCCCGTTCACCTGGCCCATGATTAGTTGGGAATCTCCATGGACGAGTATTGACTCTGCTCCTAGGGACTTTGCCAACTCTAGCCCCTTCAAGAGAGCCTCGTACTCGACTTCGTTGTTGGTTGCTGCGTACTGTAGGCGGACGTTGTACTCCAGTTCATCTCCTTCTGGGGATGTCAAAATGACTCCTACCCCGCCTGTATGTAATGTAGAAGATCCATCCACGTGGATGATCCATCTTTGGGTGCTGCCCGGCTCGTCCAAACCTTCGACGTTGGGGGTAAACTCCGCTATGAAATCTGCTAGTACTTGTGCTTTTATTGCGCTTCTTGGAAGGTACCTGATTTCGAATTCCCCCAGTTCAATAGCCCATTGGACTAGTCGCCCTGCAGCTTCCAACCTGTTCATTGCCTTCTTCAATGGATGGTCTGTCAGGACATTGATGACATGCGCTTGAAAATAGTGTTTCAACTTCCTCGAGGCCGTAATCAAAGCGAAGGCCAATTTTTCCATCATAGGATATCGTCCTTCTGCTCCTCTCAGAGCTCGGCTGGTATAGTAGATTGGTTTCTGTACCTTTCCTTCTTCTCTGATCAATGCCGAGCTCACAGCATGAGGGGACACCGCCAGATACAAGTATAGTTCTTCACCAGGTATGGATGGACTTAGCAGCGGAGCAGTGGTCAGGTAGGCTTTGAGGTCTTGGAAGGCCTTCTGACATTCGTCCGTCCACTCAAAGGCTTTTTTAAGAACCCTGAAAAATGGTAAACACTTGTCAGTTGCTTTGGAGACAAACCTGTTGAGCGCAGCAACTCGTCCAGTGAGTGCTTGGACTTCTTTGATGTTTCCTGGTGGCTTCATGTCAATGATGGCCTGGATTTTATCGGGGTTCGCTTCGATTCCTCTATGCGAAACCATAAATCCAAGAAACTTTCCCGACGATACTCCGAAAGCGCACTTGCTGGGATTCAGTTTCATATTATAACGCCTAAGTGTGTCGAAGGTCTCTTGGAGATCAGTCAAGTGATTCTCCTCTTCCAAACTCTTCACTAGCATATTGTCTACATAAACCTCCACATTTCGTCCTATTTGTAGCTGAAACATCTGGTTAACCAGCCTTTGGTAAGTTGCTCCTGCGTTCTTCAAACCGAAGGGCATCACCTTATAACAAAACAATCCTTGGCTCGTTACAAAGGACGTCTTTTCTTGGTCTGCCTCGTCCATCTGTATTTGGTTATAGCCCGAGAAAGCGTCCATGAAGCTTAATAGCCGATGTCCAGCTGTTGAATCCACCAACTGATCGATGCGTGGCAAGGGGTAGCTGTCCTTGGGGCAAGCTTTATTCAAATCAGTGAAGTCCACACACATTCTCCACTTGCCGTTTGCTTTCTTGACCATCACTACGTTGGCCAGCCACTCTGGGTAATAGACTTCCCGAATGAACTGCACTGTCTTCAACTTCAGGACTTCTTCCTTAACAGCCTTGTCCCGTTCTGGAGCAAAAACTCTTTTCTTCTGACGGACGGGCTTGTAAGACGGACATACATTCAATCGATGTGTGATGACACTTGGATCAATTCCCGGCATGTCTTCGTGGCTCCAAGCAAACACATCCACACTCTTTTGCAAAAAATGGACGAGGTCTTGCTTTGTTTCCTTCTTCATGCTTGTTCCAATTCTGGTGAACTTTTTGGGATCACTCTCGTCCAAAAGAACATCCTCAAGTACTTCGGTAGGCTCTGCAACAACCCTCCTTTCCTCTATGTTCATCGTCTGAGATGCCTCGTCCATGGTTAGCATGGCTAGGTAGCATTCTCTCGCTGCTAGCTGATCTCCTTGCACTTGCCCCACTCCGTGTTCTGTAGGGAACTTGACTGACAAGTGGTAAGTGGACGTCACTGCCTTCCAACTGTTCAGGGTAGGTCGTCCAATGATAGCATTATACGACGACGAACAGTCCACCACAAGGAAATTTATCTCTTTTGTTGTCTGCTGTGGATGCGTTCCCACCACTACAGGCAATGTAACGATCCCCAATAGTTGTACCTTCATTCCTCCAAACCCTACCAAGGGTGAGTTCACTGGGCGTAGTAAATCTCGTCCGAGGTTCATTTGCTAGAAGGCGGGGTAATACAGGATGTTCGCCGAACTACCGTTGTCAACTAGCACCCTTCTGGTCGTATAACCTGAGATAAGCAGGGTAATAACGATCGCGTCGTCATGGGGGTGGTGAAGTCTCGCAGCGTCCTCGTCTGTGAAGGTAATAGATTGTTCCTCAGCTTCCCTCCTCAGCTTCCCTCGTCTTAACAGGTCGTCCTGAGAGTTGAACATTCTGCACTACCTTTAGGTATGTCTTTCGTGACCTAGAAGTCTGTCCCACCGAGGTTCCTCCAAAGATCGTTCTTATTTCTCCTAGCGGTGGTCGGGGCGCCTCTTCCAGCTTTCCTTTCAATTTTTCATCCTTCTGATCTCGTCCAAGGAAGTTCCTCAGTTTTCCCTGCCTGATGAGGTTTTCTATCTGCTGTTTCAAATCGAAACATTCATCCGTGTCATGCCCGTGGTCTCTATGAAAACGGCAATACTTATTCTTATTGCGCTTGTTGGGGTCTCCCTTCATCTTTTCTGGCCATTTGAGGGACGGATCATCCTTGATCTGCATGAGCACTTGGTCAAATGGGACATTCAGAGACGTGTAGTGCTGATTTCGTCCTGAGGATGAAGCTGGCCTTCTATTATCTTGATCCCTTTTTTCCCCCGCGCGAGCCTTCTTTGGACGGGGAGCTTGCTCCTGGTGACGGGTGTTGTCTCCTTCCCTTCTTTCGGCTCTCTTCCGCTTCTTAGCTATGATCGCATCTTCTGCATTCATGAAATTTTGGGCCGAATGGACGAGCTCAGCCATGGTCTGAGGCTCTTGCTCATAGAGCTTATGGATGAACAAGTCAGAATTGACCCCGTTGTGGAAGGCCGCCAGTAGTAGTTTGTCATCCATCTCGTCTACAGTGAGGGCTTCTCTGTTGAAACGAGTAATGAAGGAGCGCAATCTCTCATTTTCCCCTTGCTCGATTGTTAGCAAACTGGACGAGGAACGTTTATGCCTTTGTCCTCCAATAAAATTGTTGACAAACAGTTTACTCAACTCTTCAAACGAACTTACAGAATTTGGAGGTATTTTGCTGAACCATACTCGTGCTGGTCCTTTGAGCGTGGTAGGGAAAGCCCTACACATGATCTCGTCTGGAACTCCTTGGAGATGCATTGTGGTTTTGAAGGTTGCTATGTGATCGCATGGATCACGCGTCTCGTCATATGAGTCTAAGGAAGGCATCTTGAACTTGGCAGGCAGGGGATGGCTGTTAATGGAGGCTGAGAAAGGGGAGTCCGTACGGTGAACCAAGTCTTCCACGGGATTCGTTCTCCTCATGTTCTCCCTCATTTCTTCCATGGCCTTACGCATTTGGTCCATTTCCCTCTTCAAGTGTGGCACTCTTCGTGAAACGGTACCCCTCGATTGGCCTTCGGGGTCGGCGTTTTCTCAAATCTCTTGACTCTGGGCTTGTCCTTCCTCGTACCTCTCCTGACGCTGCCTCCGCAAGTGAATCTCCCTAGTCAACTCCTGGTTCTGACGGGTTAACTCTGCCATGGCGGCTGCCATGGATTGTATGTGTTGGATGGCTGGCTGTTGAGCGACTGGCGCTGACTGTCGATCGCGATTAGGATTGCTGGAGGCATCTCTACTTTCTTGATGGCTTGGGCTGGTAGCCCTTGATCTTGTCCGAACCATACAGCCTTTTGTTGAAGGAAAGTAGTTAGTACAAACTTACGTTCCCACAGACGGCGCCAATTGATGATGCACGACAAAATCAGTAGGCTGGATGCTTCGAATTTCAACGGCGGCGATAATAAACCTAACTGAAAACCTGGGGAGATGAACAAAACAGTCAGAGGCGACCGGGGTGAACCGGCCAGAAACCCTCCGATGGTAAAGTCAGTGTCTTCTCTAAACTTTGGAAGTCCCAAATACTTGGAAAAATATTCCGTACCTTTTTGTTTGTCGATTGCTCTTCTTATATAACGCAGGCCAGGAACGGTTTACCAATGTAGTAACTGCTCCTATATTGGAGGATGTCGGAAGGTTCGGAAGTAACCTCCATAACTGCTATGGAGGTTATTTCATTAGGCCGTACATTTCGCAACGCGGTCATAAGAGGTGGTTTCGTGGCAATGTCCTTGGTTTTACATATGTTCCAAGTGTATAAGTCTCGTCCAGGGACGGTATGCAGTGATGATGTTTGCAGTCAATGTAGGCCGTCCAAGGGATTTCCTGGACGGACGAGGCCTACATGGACGAGCTTCCTGGGCCAAGGTGTCAAGAATTTTACTTGGACGACCCCTACGGACGAGCATGGAGTTGATAATTTTTAGGACACCATCATTATCTTATATGAATAAATAACTAAAAGTACATAAAGAGATAAATTATGTTTTTCCAAAAGATAAACGTGAGAGAGCAGGAGATGATCATGATAAGTAACTACAATACGTATTACATTTTATAAAATAATATCAAGAGAAATTTTAGGGTATACACTTTGAACGAGAAAAATTAATAACTTTTTTATTGGGTTAAGATACTTATACATTTTTTTTTATTATTAAAAAACAATGGAAAAAATTTTATATAAGAATGAAAATATCTTATTCATAATATAAACATATTTACCACAATAAAAATAATTGTAGGGACACAATTCAGATGCCTAGTCCACAAGATGGATAGACTTAGGCCCAAAACAATGAATTTTTAGAGAGTAGGTTGGGAAAAACTGGGCTTTAATGTGTTGAAAAACAAATATAATAGATCCAGGCAACCAAAAGAATAAAGACTGAATAGATTTATTCAAAGAAAAACGTCCTCGGCTCAATTCGAGGAGACTAATTTCAGTGTACTGATTCACGAGTTAGTTACAAACTTAGTTCTAGGTTACTACAGTGTTTATTTCTCTCTCCCCCCCCCCCCTCTTCTCTCAGGGTATCTCATCTATTTTATACACTTTTTTCCTCATTTCATTGCCCTCCACGTGCAGGCTTGATGGTTGGTGTTGATACTTGTCCCATCAACACCTTCCGAAAGTCTTTACACAATAGCTGTAAGGCTGAATAACACTGTTCAGATTTCACTTCCACATTAATGCGGCTAGAGGGTTAGCTGCAGAGCAATTAATGCAGAGGCAGCAACTATCCTTTTAGATATTTTTGGACTTTTTCCAGTCCGACGTTTCTGTAATACTAATCTGCACCAACAGAACTTCCTGGAATATTACCTTGGTTAGCTGAGGAGTCATTCATCCTTGGCCCATCTTGTCGAGCCATAAAGACCAAAACTCGTCTCTGTATTTACTAACACAATCCCTTCTGACTGACAAGGGTTCCATGTCCTCAGACAAACCCTCATCCTTGGCTTGGGCTACAGGCCCAATATACAAATGGGTAATGAACTTCTAGGCCCAATATCCCTACAATAGCCCCTCGAGATACTTCTTTCTAGATCCTCGAGAAGAAAGGAGGATTTCGATATCTCCAAAACTGGCCTGAACCTATTGCACCACACCTCTGCCAGTGAAGACTTCTTTTTAAATATCTAAGGCGTGCTCCTAACGCTTCGATGTTCGAGGCGTGTCTCCATTAAATTTTTACGGCTCGCTGTCCCCCACGTTCTACGGCGTGATGAGAAATCAACGGCTAAGGATTTATGGGGTACTGAGCTAGAGTTTTCCTGCTTTTGATTCTTTCTTTGGTATAAATACTTTTCAAATCAATCAGTTATCTTATCTTAGCATTCACTTCGTGCCTGCATACATACATTGAACCTATCAATTTACTTAGTTCACTCATGCCCTCACAAGCACAAAAAGCCTGTCTGAGGTCACTTTCTTTCTTTTTGTAAGTCTTTTCAAACCATTATACTTTGTTTTTCCGTATATCTTTCCTTTCCTTATACTTTTTTCCTCCTCAGCTCCACTTTTGTTTTCTCTCCATTCTCTTGATTCATTCAAGTTTTTCTAGGAATGGGTAGGTTTAAAAGTTTAGTAGACTCTGAGGAAAGGATAGAGAAATTTAGGACCCAGTATAATATCCCTCCTGGGGTAGCTATTAGATACTGTAAGAAAGGTGAATAGCATGAGAAAAGTCAGGAGGGAGAGGTGGTAATCCTAATGATTGCCTTTATAGAGGGAGGGATGAAAATCCCTATGGGTACCGTCACTAGGGACTATCTTAGGAATCATAGATTAGCACCCACCTAGTGTGCTCCAAATATGTTTAGGATCTTAGGAAGTGTGGATGCCTTTAATGAGAAGATAGGCCTAGGATTAACCCACCACGACGTGCACTGGGTTTACAACCTCCATCATCTCACGGGGTAGGGATATTACCTTAAATCCAAGTACCTTGAGGTCAGGCTCATTCAATACCTTCCTGACTCCAACAAGGGCCTTAACAAAGATTTTCTGATCGTATCGAGGGAATGGCATGATGGCCTCTCCTGTCCAACGAGAGAGGGGCAGCCAGGTGGGGTTTTAGGTCTAGGTTCCTAACTTTGTTATTTCTTTTTGTTGGTGTTAGTATGTGAAATTTCCTTTGATTTGTGTTTTTTTTTTTTTTTTACCAACGGTGCTTTTTGTTTATCTTAATGGTTATGTAGATAAGAATGCAGCCATCCCTAACTTTGGTCTTGTGAATCAGGAGAGTTTAGATAAGATTTTGAAGGTTGAAGTTTTCATCCACTCTGACGGTCAATAAGAGCAGCTCTTAAGAAGGTGGCGGACCTAAATAAGAGCAACTTAATAAGAGCAGCTCCTAAGGTGGCCGACCCAAATAAGAGCAGCTCCACCAAGGTTCCTCCCCCCTCCAGCAACTCTCAAGAAGTAGCCGAGCAGCCTGGGGCAAATAGGAAAGAAGCTGAGACGACCAAAGAAGTGGCCTCTGACACCACCTTGCCCTCGGCTGCTCCCTAGGATCCTATCAAAGACAAGGAGGCACCTAGGATGGAGATAGTTCTTGCTACTCTCCCCCATCCTGTCAAGGGTGACTTTAAAGGCCCAGATCAAAGAGCTACTGAGGCTGTAGTCCAGCAATCTAAATCCCCTCCCCATGGAAAATTTGTAATAAAGAAAAAGTAGACTTTTGTTTAGTTTTTTTTTTTTTTTTTTTGAGTTTTGACATTGTAATTAAACTTTCCTTTTTTGTACTTAATCAACCTTGCTTTGAGGCTTTAATTAATGAAAAGTATGCGTGGTTTTTCTTCTTTGATGGTTCTTACATTGGCATTGATATAATCTCTATCTTTACTTGACATTTAATGAAAATGGTAATAGAGTAAAATTCTCATTGTTAATCTGCATAAGTAATAGGAAATTTACCCATCTGGTATGGTTAGCAGGAAACCAAGTTAACCCCACTAAGTGCATCACCTCGGCACTGCATAAATTTAACTTCAAAACTGTATGAGCTAATGTAGTATGCACATAAGTTTAGAAATTATTTCTTTCCTGACTTATCAGTAAGTTTTACAGGACTAAAAGGATAGTCAATTCCTAAATAGATATGAGTATGCCTGTAAATGCTTTAAATGATGCTCATGAGCATCCATTTAAGCTTGTCGATCATTATGAAGTTCTCCGCTGTTCAGAATGACTGGTTATGTTTGACATTCAGGCAATTAATAAGAAGCTTTTAATTACCTTAACTTTGGAGAAAATGTCAGAATGTATTAATTTGTGCAAAGTATGCGGCCTGAAGAGTCAGACATGACCAATGCTCTATTTCATACTTAGAACAATGATAGAAAGATATCAATTTTCTCAAGGTATGTAGCCTGAGGATCCAGGCATGTCCAAGGTTTTTGTTTAACACTTAAATAGATGTTATAGAGTGTTAATTTTTCCAAAGCATGTGGTTCGAGAAGCCAGGCATAGCTAAGGTTCTGTTTAACACTTAGATAGATGTCATAGAGTGTAAATTTTTCCAAAGCATGTGGTCCGAGGAGCCAAGCATAGCTAAAGTTCTGTTTAACACTTAGATAGATGTCATGGAGTGTTAATTTTCCCAAAGCATGTGGTCTGAGAAGTCAAGCATAGTTAAGGTTCTATTTAACACTTAGATAGATGTCATGGAGTGTTAATTTTCCCAAAACATGTGGTTCGAGGAGCCAGGCATAGCTAAGGTTCTGTTTAACACTTAGATAGATAACGCATAACATGCAATATTCCCAACCCAGATATGGTGAAGTATATTCTTATTAATAATAATACATTCTCAGATTATTTACATTTCAAGAGCGTGGTATAGCTTTTTCTTCTAGATCTTTTAGACAATATGCCCCTATTCCCGCGACTGATGTGATACGATATGGTCCCTTCCAGTTGAGCCCTAAATTTCCCTAGGCTGGGTTCTGACACCAAGTCACTTAGTGCTAATGGCCTTAATTTTATGTTGGCATCATATCCTTGCTTAAGCTTATGTTGGTAGTATGCCAACTGGACGATAGCGTTTTCTCTTCGTTCTTTTACTAAGTCTCAATTCTTCTCCAATAAGTCATCATTGCTGTTCGGAGTGAAGGAGCTCGTCCTAAGCGTAGAGAATCCAGTTTCTAGCGGGATAACAACCTTGGCCCCATAAGTCATTGAAAAAGGGGTTTCTCCAGTGGACCTCCGAGGTGTAGTCCTGTAAGTCCAAAGGATGTGTGGCAGCTCTTCCACCCATCTTCCTTCGCGTCATCCAATCTTTTCTTGAGCTCACTCACTATGATCTTGTTTACAGCCTCAGCTTGCCTATTCCACCTTGGATAAGCCAGAGTGGAATATCTGTTAGTTATTCCCAGCTCGCAGTAGTACCACCTGAAGGCTTTACTGTCAAATTGAAATCCATTATCCGAGATAAGGGTATGGGGGACTCCAAATCAAGTGACAATTTTTTTCCAAACAAATTTCTTGGCATCTACATCCTTGATATTTGCCAGCGATTCTTCTTTAACTCACTTAGTGAAATAATCCGTGTCGACCAACAAATATTTCTTATTCCCTGCTGCCTTGGGAAAAGGACCTACAATGTCCAAGCCCCACTGAGCAAAAGACTAAGGGCTAGACAGAGGATTGAGGACTCCTCCTAGTTGATGGATGTTTGGTGCAAACCTCTAGCATTGGTCGCATTTCTTCACGTACTCTTGCACTTCTTTTTGCATGTTGAGCCACTAATACCCTTGTGTGAGGGCCCTGTGAGATAAAGATATTCCTCTAGTGTAGCTTCCACAAATCCCTTCATATAACTCCTCCAAAAGTAGCTTAACTGCTTCAAGGTGTATACACAGCAGATATGGGCTAGAAAAGGATCTCTTATATAACTTTTGATCCTCAAACAGCCAAAATCAAGAAGCCTTCCTCTGTACTTTGTCTGCCTCGGACTTATTCTCAAGTAAGATATCCTTTTTAAGAAATAGCATAATAGAGTCCATCTAGCTAGGACCCACCCTTAGCTGATGGATAAAGATCACATCTTTTTTTACGTTAATAGGTTTAATTAGATCTTCTACAAGGATTATTCTAGGTAAACTCTGTGCCGTGGAGGTTGCCAATGTTGCAAGTAAGTCTGCATGCGTATTTCTACTTCTAGGGATTTGTGATAAATTAAAAGACTCAAAACTATACTGTAAATGTCTAACCTGGCTCAAATATTCCTGCATTCTAGAATCTCTAGCTTCCAATTCTCCTTGGATATGACCTACCACCAGTTTTGAGTCAGAAAATATTCCATTATCTTTCCACCCATCCTCTAAACTATGGTCATCCCAACTAGCGGAGCTTCATACTCAGCTTCATTGTTGGTGGCCGAGAAGCCCAGTCTCAAGGATTTTTCAATTGTGATCTTCTCAGGGGACACCAGGACTAGCCCAACTCTAGATCCTTTGTGGTTTGCCACGCCATCAACGTAGACCCTCCAAGACAAAGGTTCTTGTAAGGAGATTACACCAACTGAATTTCCATCCATGTTTCGCTGTCCCACTTTTTCTTCTGTCAAGATTTCGGCAAATTCAGCCACCAGGTTGGCGAGGACCTAACCCTTGACAGAGGTGCGGGGCATGTACTTGATGTCAAAAGCTCCTAGGATTATCCTCCACTTTGAAATCCTTTCTGTATAGTCAGCACTTCGAAGTAGAGACCTGAGTGGGAGTTGGGTTAGGACAACAACTGTGTGTGATTGGAAATAGTGAGAAAGCTTGCAAGTGGCATGCACCACTGTTAGAACGGCCTTCTCGAGTGGTAAATATCGAACTTCGGCCTCGTGTAGTGACTTGCTCACATAATAAACTAGCTTTTGTACACCATTATCAACACCAAGCTCACCGTATAGACGGCCACTACAATGTAGGCAAATAAAATCTCATCCACCTCGGGCCTGAACATGATATGTGGTCAAGAAAGATCAACTACTGGAAAGCCAAGACACACTCCTCGGTCCATTCAAATCCCTTCCACTTATTCAACATCCGAAAGAAAGGCCGGCACCTGTCTGCTGACTGAGATATGAATCGGTTTAAAGCGACGGTCATCCCTGTTAGCCTTTGGACCTCCTTGGGATTCCGAGGCGGCTGTAAATTATTGATTGCCTTAATTTTGTCGGGATTGACTTCAATTCCGCGGTGCGTGACCATGTAGCCCAAAAACTTCCTTAATCCGACACCAAAAGAACATTTGGAAGCATTAAGTCGCAGCTTGTGTCTCCTCAGGATTTCAAAGATATTTCCAAGGTCGTTAATGTGTTCGGCCTCAAACTTGCTCTTAACCACCATGTCGTCGATATAAATTTCAATGTTCCTTCCTAGCTGTGGCTCAAACATCCTTGTCATCATTCTCTGATAAGTAGACCCCACATTTTTCAGACCAAAAGGCATCACTTTGTAGTGGTAGTTCCCAGTGGGAATGACAAAAGCTGTCTTTTTTTTTTTATCCTCTAAAGCCAAAGGTATCTGGTGGTAGCCCTAGAAAGCATCTAAAAAGCTCATCTAGGGGTGTCCTATAGTGGCATCTACCAATTGGTCGATCCGAGGCATAGGGAAAGGGTCTTTTGGCAGGCCTTATTCAAATCTGTAAAGTCCACACATACCTGCCACTTTCCATTCTTCTTCTTCACAACCACAGTATTAGCCAGCCATTCAGAGTAAAAAACCTCTTTAATAGCCCCGGCCTGCTTAAGCTTTATCACCTCATTTTTGACAGCATCAAAGTGATCTTTTGATGAATGCCGAGGTGGTTGCCTCCTAGGAGTAACAGATGGATTGATGTTCAAATGATGGCAAATGAAGCTTGGATCCACCCCCGGAGCCTCGTAAGCATTCCAGGCGAACACATCAACATTCTTCTTGAGAAAATCTACCAACTCTTCCTTCTCTTGAAGCGATAGCTGAGCCCCAACTTGAAAAAATTTCTCCGCATCATTACCTATAGTAAACTTCTCTAAATTCTCACATTTAGCATCCTCAGCTGGGCTATGGTCAGCTAACACCGGAGTCTTTAATTGCTATAAGCCCCCCTTAGCGAAGGCCGAGGATTCGAATGCAGGTTGATGCATAATTACTGTCACAAGGCATTGCCTAGCCATGTTTTGGCTCCCCACGAGCTCCTCAGCCCGATCACCTGATGAATACTTCACCTTCAAATGCAGAGTTAAAGAAACAGTCCTTAGGGCATGAAGCCAGGGTCTGGCCATAATTGCCGTGTAGGGAGAATACGCATCTACCACGATGAAGTCCACTTCTACCACCTCTGAACCAGCCTGCACGGGTAACCTAATCTGACCCTTTGGTATGACCACCAAAGCATCATCATGCGGCTAGATAGTTCCCCTCTTATCCTTGTTAGAAAAACTCAGCGCTGGTTGGACCTCCAATCTAGCCCTCTTCGGCCCAAAGCTAGTGTCCTCGGCTGGTGGTCGAGCTACAGTCATTACCCCGGAAGGACCAGAACCAGTTCTCCCTAGTGCAGCAAAGATGACACTAATTGTGCCTAAAGGGGGCGTCAAAGAAGTATTCCCTTATATCCCCGGCCTTGATTGGTTTCCTTACCCGTTAGGCCGATACAAAAATTGCTTCAGTTTGCCATCTCGGACCAACTGCTCCAGATGACTCCACAAGATTCTACATTCCTCAGTGGTATGCCGCAACTCTTGGTGGTACTGGCAATGAAGACTCTGATTGTGCCTCGATGGGTCCCACTCATTTTGTTTGGCCACTTAAAGTAGGGCTTACTCTTAATTTTCTCCAAGACCTGATACACTAGCTCTCGGAACACAATGTTCACATAAGTAGTTGTAGGACTAGATTGTCCGTTAAAATCCCTTCATGGTCTGTTATTGCTATAGCGGTCCGACTTGAAATCCTTCCTCTCTTAAAGGATAACTTTACCCTTCCCCTTACCTTGCTATTGATCCTCTTTAACCCTTTTATACTTATCAATTTGATCCATGAGCTGGCCTACACTGGTAACAGGTCTTCCAGTCAAAAACCTCCTTAAGCCATGCTCGGCAGGTAGACCAACCTTGAAAGTCCTGACGGCCACATTGTTAAAGTCACCATCTATCTCGTTAAACATCTCCCAGTACCTGTCCGATTATGTTTTCAAGGTTTCTCCTTCCCTCATGGATAGGGATAAAAAAGAATTTAAAGGCTGAGGAACCCTGCTATATGTGATAAAATGGGATCCAAACGCCCGAGTGAGTTCCTTAAAGGAATCAATGGAATCTGCTCCCAAACCGTCAAACCATCTCATTGCCACGGGCCCTAAGCTAGATGGAAATACCTTACACATCAAGGCCTCATTCTTGGAGTGTACAGCCATTCTCTGGTTAAAGTGGCTAACGTGTTCCACAGGGTTTGTTCGGCCATTATACATGGTGAATGTGGGCTGGGCGAATCGCCGAGGAAGCCTTCCTCCCTCAATTCTATGCGTGAAAGGTGATCTAGAGATTGGGTTAAGAGCCTTAGTTATGGCATCATTCCCCAGGCCTCTCGAGGATGAATCTCTGTTCCTACACCCACGACGGTAATCCTCATCATACGAGAAAGACTCGCTATGAGGTGTCCTTGATCTACACCTATAATCATCGTCCCCTTCACCGTCAGAAGAAAAGTCAGAAATGGAGGGACTTCGTCTCCTCCGCTTGTGGTGCAACTTCCTCTTTAAGTGATCAATCTTCAGTTGCATGGCCTTCGCACTTTTCCCATGAGAGAGGTGGCTACCACCCCGAGAATGACTCTCACCAGTATGGGTAGTATGAACATTGCCCTCCCGGTCCTTTCCGTGCTCAAGATCACGAAAGTGGTCTTCACGTTGAGGCCCCATAGATTCTAGCTGGTTTGGAACCTACCATGATTAACTGTCAAACTCACTATCACACCAATAATCCCCATAGACGGCGCCAATTGTAGGGACACAATTCGAATGCCTAGTTCACAGGATTGATAGACTTAGGCCCAAAAAGCCCAAAATAATGAATTTTTAGAGAGTAGGTTGGGAAAAACTGGGCTTTAATGTGTTGAAAAACAAATATAATAGATCCAGGCAACCAAAAGAATAAAGACAGAGTAGATTTATTCAAAGAAAAATGTCATCGACTCAATCCGAGGAGACTAATTTCAGTGTACTGATTTACGAGTTAGTTATAAACTTAGTTCTAGGTTGCTACAGTGTTTCTTCTCTTTTTCCCCCCTCTTCTCTCAGGGTATCTCCTTTATTTTATACTCTCTTTTCCTTATTTCATTACCCTCCATGTGCAAGTTTGATGGTTGGTGTTGATACTTGTCCTATCAGCATCTTCCGGAAGTCTTTACACAATAGCTGTAAGACTGAATAACACTATTCAGATATCACTTCCACATTAATGCGACCAGAGCGTTAGCTGCAGAGTATTTAATGTGGAGGCAGCAGCTTTCTTTTTAGATATTTTTGTACTTTTTCTCGTTTGAAGTTTCTGTAATACTAATCTGTACCAACAGAACTTCTCGGAATATTACCTTGGTTAGCCGAAAAGTCATTCATCCTCGGCCCATCCTGTCGAGCCATAAAGACCAAAACTCGCCTCTTTATTTACTAACACAATCCCTTCTGACAAGGATTCCGTGTCCTCGAACAAACCCTCATTATCGGCTTGGGCTACAGGCCCAATATACAGATGGGTAATGAACTTCTGGGCCTAATATCCCTACAATAATAATAATAACAACAACAACAACTTATTAAAAGAGTGCAATAAATATATATATATATATATATTTTTTTTTTTTTTTTTAGAATGCATAAGATGATTTACTCTCTTTTTTTTGTATTTTATTTTTTGCCAATATCATGAAACAAAGTATGTAAGGGATGCTTCAAACTCACATAGATTTGAATTTGTCTTTAATTTTTTGTAAATTTAGTATATGTTAGGTGACTGTTTGTTGATAATAGTGGGCATGGATGCCTAAGTGTGTCATTTGTAACTTTAGAATATTTTTTTATTAATTTACAATATATATTTTTTACTTAATTAAATTACATATAATTCTTGATTATACTGTGCATCGCACGGGTATAATACTAGTGTGTGTGTGTATATGAGTGTGTGTGTCTATATATATATATATATATATATATATCAACACTTTCTCTTTGTTTGTAGCAATTTTTGCTTTACCATTAATTGAAACGCAAAACCTTTTTCTTTCCCCTTAGCACATGTCTTAATATAATTATAATAATGATAAAGAAGAAGAAGAATTTGAATTCAAATGGATTCAAATGGATTAACAATAATAATAATAATAATAATAATAATAATCCTTGTGAATTCAAATAAATACATTTTTTCACATAATTTTTTTCATAGCTTATTTTTAATGCATCCTTATCTTTCTTGTTATGTCATAATTGTCAATGTCAAAAACCATAACTTACACTAGAAGTCACAAGTAAATACCTAGCTAAGGGTGGACACTTAATGGCATTTATAAGTTATATCTTGAGAGCGTTATAAGAAATTCTCCATCCTCTGAATTTGGAGGTTAGATTTGACAACCCACACTCCTCAGGGAGCCTAAGTAGGAACGGGTGAAAGACTTTAAGTATTGCACCTGATGTAGTAACTATCAAAATATGAGATTGAGAGTTGAAAAAAACAACTTTAAATCTTAACCATTAATTGACCTCCATGGGCATGGAAGTTACTCAAAGAGGTTACTTAGACCTCCTTTGATAAGTAACATGTTGTGGGTTGGCAGGGATCAATTCTTAACATTGAGGCGAGAGGCTGATAAGCAATTCTAGATTCTTTTTCATGATAATAGGGTACTTAAATTAGGCCTCAGGTTTGTATGCCCTTTTAAACCAGTGGGTTTAGGCCCAATGTTTTTCAAATGATAAGACTGTAGGCCTGAAAGTTTACACCCTCCAATCAAATTCATACTATCATTATAATATTATCTTTCTTGGTAAATTAAAAGATGGAAATGGTATATTATGAAAGAAACCTTTTGAAGTTCAGCAAAAAAATACAAAAGAAAAAAAGGAAACCTTTTGAAGAGAGTTTCACTATTTATTAGAAAGGGAAATGTTAAGTTGTTAACAAATGCTCTAAAAGCATTGCTTTAAAAACTATTTTTAGAGATATTTTAGGAAAAAATGATAAAATAATTAATTTTTTTGGACAAGTTTTGTATATTTTCTATAAAAATAGTGTTAAACATTCTAATATAATTTATTTACAATTGCTCTAAGGACACCTATTAACATAACCCTCATTAGAATATTGCACTTTAGTATGGCCAATAACTAAGTTCTAAAGGCATATCAATATTGATGGCTCAACTATGAGGAATCCAGAAAGAGCAGGTGGGGGGTGCCGGGGGGGAGGGGGGTGGGGGGGTTTGATCCGAGACCATGATGGGGCTTGGCTGAAAGGTTTTGCAAGAGGGCTCGGGCACACTAATAGTGTCTTGGCTGAACTGTGGGTGCTAAGAGATGTTGGGGTTTATGCTCTAAATTCCAATTTATTGGCATGTTATAAATAATTAAATTGTTTAATTATATGAGACTATCTATAAATGAACTAATGGGACATTATCTTAGTCCATGAGATACATAGTATGTGATTTATGTGAAAAGTCACTAAATATATAAATCACAAGTTATTTGTAAACTCAGAATTTTAGTTTGTAATCGGTGATGAAATTGGGCATTTCATCTGCGAAGACTATAACATATCAACTAAGATGATTTTCTTGATCATAGAAGTGGAGACTTCTAGTTGATATGTTTTAAGAGTTAAGACATATTGAACTGGACCGATGTGAGATTTATTATTCTCCTAACGACTGTTAAATGAATAATAAATCTCACGGCTTTTATTTACATCAACTATAAATCCTGAGAGAATAATGGACCTAATTATGAGGTGTAGGTTTCTTTGATATATCAGGAGTGAGATTTATAAGTCACGATCAAAACTTCAGTATGTTGGACAACTGCATTTAGTGTTGATGAAACATATATTCTCAAGATAGAATTCATAATCACTTTAGTAAGGAGTTACTAAAGTATATATTTATGAAATTGGATTTCATAAATATATGATGAATAACATAAAAAATTAAACCGAGTACTCAAGGATTAAGATGTAGTAATCTTCAAAATGGTAGTCTATATTCATGACTTTGTATTACTACGAATATTTTAATGAAGGGGTTGCATGTATAATAAAGTTTTGGGATATAATTTATTAATAAGGCCCAGAGTGCAATTATATTCATACGGTGGTATTGAATATAATTAATGGTAACTTTGGACTTGTTAAGAGTTGATGGAAAAGCCCAATGCCCATTGGAGCTAGAGTCTTATTTGTTTGCTTTTGATCCCACTCCAAGTCACATACTAGAACCCAATTGAAATGGCCCAAAAGGCTAACCCAATTAGATAATCAGTCATATAAAAGGAGAGAAACATACAAAATTTCATAAAGTCTTTTCATAAGGTTTTGATTAAGATCACATAAGAAAATGAAATGATTTGTATGTGAGTGTTGGACATTCTCTTATTTTCTCCTTGGAAACTGATTGAGAGACCACATTTCTTGGGCATTAAGTGGAATTGGAGTGAAGATTAAAAGTGTTCTCAAGTACGTCTAATATTTTATTTTGAATTTCACCTCACCAATGTACGCTTTCTTGTTCTTAAATTCTTAAACTTACATAGTACATGTTATCAATTGTGAATAAAGTAGATCCGTTAATTTGTCGCTGCGTATGTTTTGTATGTGATACAAACATGTGTTTTTCTAATAATTGGTATTAGAGCAGTCTTCAATTTCGAATCTGAATAACATGTTTTGTGAGTTTTGGAATTAGAGATAATAGTTTCATATTGTTAGATGATTATGCATTTAATTGTTTACATGGTTGTTGAAACTATGGTTTGATAAAAACTGATATTAATATTATGATGTTGTTTAAATTTGAATTTAAGCATGTTAAATTCAACTTTAAGGCTATAGCATCAATGGAATTCAGTTTTGATATCAAATTCTATCTATTATGTTCATATGGTGGTTGTTTGTTCATGAAAATCTGTTGAAAACTGTCTACATTTGCTCTTTAATAACTGAAAACACACGTTTTTCGCAGGTTACCTTCTCGCGAAGTTACTCGGGAAAAATGTCTCTGATGCACAAAACTTTTCGCAGGTAAGTTTTACTCGCAAAACAATCGTGAGACAATCGTAAAAGTTTCTGTTTGAATTTTTTGTTTTCACTATTTTGCCTTAACCCACTTTTGCGGGAAGAGCTTAGTCGCGAGCTTCTCACAAAAATACCTCTGAAGTTTTGTTTGAATTTTTTCTAAGTGTTTTCAAATGAATGAAGAGCAAGGCTGTGTGTGATGAGATTACACATGGTTCTAACTAATAGACCTAATGAGATTAAAGATATTAGTTAAATAGAACTCATAGTCCTAAATAGTTTGGGACTTGTCTTTTAAGAAACATTTTAATGAGATTGGAATTGTTGTATGATTGAAAGTCCTTAATTTGTTTTAATTAAAATTTTTAATGAGATTAATTAAAAGGTATATAGTTTATAATGAGATTAAAATTCTTAATTAAATAAAGGGATAATTACAGTAAACCCACCTATGCTATGACCCGTTTTCACTTTTCCTACCCGTGGTTTAAAACTTTACACTTTGCCCACCAGAATTTTAATCCGTTACCCATCCGCTACCCACCTCACCCTTAGAAGTTAGAAAAACACCCTTTTGTTAAAATCAGAACATAACACCGATCAAAAACACAAACCGTCAGTTCTTTTCCTCACGAGCCCTAGAAACACGAAAATCCCTAGAGAAACCCCATTCTGCATCTGATATTGAAATAACACTACAAGTGTAAACATAGACGAGCAACGGGTTGTTTGAGGGACTCAAATCCTGGTAAGATGTATGTAATGAGAATATTGGTTGTGTTTTTTAAGTCCCTCAAACAACCCAACCAATATAATCCTGGTAAGATGTATGTAATGAGCAGTTGAAGTCCTTGATGGTGCAGGGGTTGGTGCAGGGGGTGGTGTAGGAGCTGCTACAGGGGATGACGCTAGTGTGGGGGTAGAGGAGGAGTTTGATTGGTTAAATGAAGGTCTAGAAGGAGTAGACTTTGCTGATGACATTTTTGGTGAGTCTTTTCCACCTCACACAGTTCCATCTGACCCTATCACTATTCCAACCACTGATACACCTCATCCAAACACTAATACACCTCAGCCAAACACAGATACACCTGGCCCAAGCAATGTTCCTCCTCCAAACATAGATTTAGATGAAGAGTGGGCTGAACCAATTTTGGAGGATGATATTGCAAGTGTGGATGGTTCTGATGATGAGCAGAGGCCTAGAAACCTAGAATTCAATGAGAGGACTGATATGGAAAATGTTAGGTTGGTGGTAGGGATGAAGTTTCCAAACTCCAAGATGTTTAGGAAGGCTTTAAGAGAGTATGTGATTCAGCATCACAATGATATCAAGTGGAAGTTGAATGAGAAGAAGAAGATTTCTGTACATTGTAAGAACAATTGTTGATAGAGGTGTTATGCCTCAATGGTGACTAGAGAGTGCACATTTGAGATCAAGACACTTAATCCTGAATGTACCTGCCCCTTGACATTTCAAAATAGGCAAGTTACATCAGCCTATGTGGCAAAGAGGTATTTGGAGGATTTTGGTAAGAATCCTAATTGGGAGGTCTCAAGTGTTAAGCACCATGTAATGCAGCAGGTTTTAGTTGATTTAAGTATTAGTCAGGTGTATAGATCAAGGAAGGCAGGTAGGGGTTTGATTACTGGGAATGAAGAGGCCTAGTATGGCCTACTTAGAGATTATGCAGAAATGATAAGGAGGACAGATGTAGGAAGCAAGGTGATTCTGCAAACAGAGATGGAAAATGAGAATGCAGAACCCAAGTTTAAAAGGATGTACATTAGGTATAATGCTCAGAAAGTTGGATTTCTAGGTAGTTGTAGACCCTTTGTTGGACTAGATAGATGCCACTTGAAGGGTAGGTTTGGTGGGCAATTAATGTCTGCCACTGCCAATGATAGAAATGATAATATATTCCTAGTGGCAATGGCTGTGGTTGAGCAAGAGAACAAGGACAGTTGGACCTGGTTCTTGGAGCAGGTTGCAGATGACATTGGCAGGCTAAAGGAGCTCAATCTAGTAGTCATCAGTAACAGGCAGAAGGTATTATCATCTAGCTCATGTTCATGACTTCATTACTTGCTTACTTGCATAGTTGCTTACTTGAATGCTTACATGATTGCAGGGCCTTTTACCTGCAATGGAGACTATATTCCCAACTGTGGAGCACAGATATTATGTGAAGCACATATACAACAACTTCAAGGTTAACCACAAGGACATGGAGCTGAAGAGTGTACGTAGAGGTGTGCTGGCACAACATCAGTAAGGGAATTTAAGAGGGGGATGGAGCATCTTAAGAGTTTGGATGAAGAAGTTTAGAAGTACCTCGCTGATATAGAGCCTGCACAGTGGACCAGATCCCACTTTTCTCCAAAAGCTTTGACAGATTGTCTGGTAAACAATCTGAGTGAGAGTTTCAACTCTATGATTGTGAAGACTAGAGATGAGCCAATCTTATCAATGCTGGAGTGGATCAGGGTTACGCTTATGAGTAGACTGTATGTGAAGAAGATTGGCATAGAAAAGTATGGTGGCAGGTTGTGTCCAAGCATACAGGGCAAGTTGGAGAAGTTAAAATTAAAGTCTAAGAGCTTTTGTGCAATGCCATCTGAGAGGTTTGTGTATGAGGTTGACAATGAGAGGGAAAGGCATGTGGTGGACTTGGTAAGGAGGACATGCAGTTGTAGAGTATGGGACTTGACAGGAATCCCCTGCAAGCATGGAATTGCAGTAATTTTTATGAATCGTGAGATGCTAGAAGACTACACCTATCCTTGCTACTACAAGGATGCTTATGTGGAGACATACAAGACATCCATACCTCCCATGCCTGGCCAGTCTGAGTGGGTGTCAAGTGGCCAACCTCAGCCTGTTGCACCTATTATTTATAAGCCACCAAGTAGGCCACCCATGAAGAGGAAGAGAGATGCTGATGAGCCAAGGAACCATTATAAGGTGTCTAGAGCAAACAAGCCAGTGAGGTGTGGAAGGTGTCAAAAGGAAGGGCATAATGCAAGGGGATGCAAAGCCAATGTTACTGGTGAGACACCATGGGAGAGGAGGAAGAGATTGCAGAAATAAAAATCTGTAAGTTTTTACAAAATTTCTTTATTAAATACAAAATGCCAATAACTGACACTATAAACATGCTCATTTTTAGTTACAGGGAAGTGGAAGGTCCTCTACATGCAGACAAGCCCCATCTTCATCTCAACCCCCACCAACACATCAGCCTTACACTATGGCCTTATCCTCATCCAACCAAGCAGCAGGGTTACAACCACCAGCTCCACAGCCACCAGCTACACAACCACCAGCTCCACAGCCACCAGCTTAGACTCCATGGTCACAACAGCCAAGTCGGTGGTACTCTTCAGACTTCAGGTACACAGTTAGAGGAGCTCTTTGGTTCGCTTCAAGCCATCCAGCCAGCACCACACACCCCTGCAGAAACATGGGACAGTAGACCACCTGCTACAAGATTACTTGCTTTGAGAGGAAAGGGTAATGCAGCTAGGACTCAAAAATGTAGAACAAGAGGTGGAAAAGCCAGCTGTGGTGGGAGAGGCAGGGGAAGGGGCAGTAAATTAAGACTATGTCAAGACACTTTTGTTGCTATGTATTAAGGTTTTGTAATGTTAGGGTCATATGTAATTTGTAGACAATGGCAGGGCAAACAATGGCAAGACACTTGTTTATATATGTTGCTCAAACACTTTTTGTATTTTTGTAAGTTTTGTAAACAGGGGCAAGTGCAACTATTTTGGTTGTTGTTGTACCAAATGCCTTATATTTATTGGTGCTTGATGAAAGACTATTCAATGCCACCTTAAATATGTATACAACTTCCCAACTTAATGGCAGGTGTTCAGAATTATTATTTTGGTTATTGCAGTTGAACATATATGAGTTTGTTTATATGTGTATGTATTGAATACAGCAGTCACTTTTAAATAGCAGGTGTATGTGTTGAATAGCAGGTTTGTGTGTGCATTTGTTGTTTTTTCTTGCAAGTTGACAGATAGTTGTCATGCACTTTACACTTTAAACAATTCACTTTCAACACAATTATCTGCACACAATGCACTTTATGCACAAACCAATACAGCTCACAGCATCCAACAAAACACCAACAACTCACAGCTCATAAGTAGCCAATTCACTTTACCAATAGCATCTAACATAAATAACACTTTACCTTTAAAAGGCTTATATTATTAACTGGCTTCAAGCCAACAGCATCTACATCTTACATAGTTTTATTACAATACAATTGAAAACCAGCTTATGTTACAACCCACCAGGTAAACTCAATTTCATCATTCCAACATTCTCACTTGAGCTAAAACACAAAAACAACATAACCAAAATAAAAAAAATAAAAAAAAACCATGAAAGCATTAGTGCAATTCTGCACTTTCTCTCTTGCTCTAAAGCTCTCACCGCTATCTCCTTGGCTTGAACAGAGGAAGCTCGAAACTTTCTCTCCCTCTCAGTAGCTTTTGCTGCCCTGTCTTGAGCAATTTTTGCCATTTGGGTAGCTGCTCTTTCCCTTTCATATGCAAGTTGCAGCTCACTCCGCAATAAATCCAACTTTTGTTGCATGAAATGGGAAGCGTTATTCCTATGCACAAAAGTGGGATTATCAATCCATTTAAAGAAAGGGTACTTGGGACCAACCTTATATCGGCTACAACCCAAAAACCTTCTCCCAAAATTATCCACTGTCAGACTTGTTCTCAACACACAAGTCTCATATGTACACATATGCCCATTTGAACCTAAGTAAGTTCCACTCAAAGAAGACATCGCTTATCAACTTCCTATGAATCAAAGCTACCGTCAAAACTTGAAACCCCAACCCACATAAAGCAGAAATGTCGTACCTGGTGATGATCTATCTTCGAATATTCAATGCCTCAAGACAACCTAAAGTCAGAACCTCACCCTCACATGAAAGCACAATCAGAAAAATCAAAACCTCAGCTCAAACAAGGGATTTTCGTGTTTCTAGGGCTCGTGAGGAAAAGAACTGATGGTTCGTGTTTTTGATCGGTGTTATGTTCTGATTTTAACAAAATGGTGTTTTTCTAACGTCTGAGGGTGAGGTGGGTAACAGATGGATAACGGATTGAAGTTCAGGTGGGCTAAGTGTAAAGTTTTAAACCATGGGTAAGCAAAAGTGAAAACGGGCCATAGCACAGGTGGGTTTACTATAATTATCCCTTAAATAAATTAAGGATAGAGTTCTATATAATTAATTTTTGATTCATTAGTGTTTAAGGAATCCTAAATAGTTTAGGACTTCCATTTTAGTTAGTGATTCTAATAAGATTAGAGTTTTTATTAAGTGCAATGTTATTAGTTGTAATGGGATCACAATTATTTAAAGAAAAACTCAAATAATGAGTGGGAGTGTTGAAATAACCCTTTTGTTAAGTTTATTGTAATGTGAATAGATACCTTGTCTTAACTTCGAGTCTTGCATTCCATGTGGAGGGTATTTACTTCATGGATTACACGGTTAAACTGATTTGTGATTGTGCGAATGTTCGTTACGCTATTGTGACGTGACTTAGTAACATTATATTGAATTTAAACAATTAAACACATTTGATGTGTAGGGTTAAAATTGTGATGAGATCATAATGATTTCAGGACAATCCTAGTGAGAGAGAGATACAAGGATTGGATCTCACGACCTCCATTATCGGTTCATAGTAGTGTGAGTAAGCACCTTGTTTTGGCGTATATGCCTCGTGATCCCAAAGAAGGGTGTTTACTTCATAGTACTACAAGATTGAACTTACCTGTTTAAAGTAGTGTGAACAAGCACCTCGTTTTGGCGTATATGCCTCGCGATTCCAAAGGAGGGTGTTTTGTTTCATGGTACTACAGGTTTAAACACTATAAAGGGAGATGAAATGTGGCTACACATGATTCTAGATAATGGTGTACACTAGACTAAGTGTAATGTTAACTTCCCAAAGGAGCTATGTCATTATTACTTAGAGGCTAAAGTTAATACGGCATATTTTAGAGTTTGATAAGAGTTATCATAATAGCACTAATAATGAGAATAGTTCTCAGTCAATCATGGTGTTTATAATATACTTGCTACCAAGGAATTATAGACATGGATTGAGTTGTCGTTGCACCTAATATAATATGTTTTTATGGGTTCCATATTATATGGTAGTGGTTGTAAAATATAATGTCCTAGCATTTATGTTCATAGTCTCAAAATAAAGTTGTCATAAATTTTTGTTCTGTAGCTACTATTTTAAATAAATCACATTAACTACAAAATAATTTTGGATATGGTGCTTAAAGGAGCTGAAGTACATAAATATGTTTCGATTCAGCATTGTCATAATTTCCAACGCATGATGTATTGATGGAAGATAACTTATGATATGATCATAGTTTCCATTGAAATGCTAAAATATTACATTGGCTTCTATCTCAATTGTGCTACAGGATGAGATGCAAGAGTTAGTACTAGACTTGGACTTTATATTAAGTCTAAATAAGATATTTGGTATGAATCATATTTAGTGTTAAGAAAAGCTTAAGGAGTTCCAATTCTATGTCATTTTATGAAAATATTTTATTTTTAAAATGAATTGGAATTCTTGGATGTAGAGATTAAACGTTAATCTCGTTTGGATATGATCCACAAATCCTTGTTAGAATCATTTTATCAATTCAGATTATTTTGAAAATAAATTCTTTTTATGTTATCTGAATTGATGAGTGAGTTCTATACAACGAAAGACATCCTAAAAGTTAAGACTAAGATCAATATGATTTAATTCAAAATTCTTAGTCTAAACTGAAAGGTAAGAGTGGTAAGAAGAGGAATTAAAATATAAAACAGTTGGATAGGCTAGATGCCCTAGTAGTTGCCAAAAGGAAATTAGACTCATAAGTATGACCAAAAGGAAAGTGTTTCCATTTTGATAAAGCTAAAGCATTGTCCATGACTGTTTTATAGTTGGAAATTTACATGTTTTATTTTTTTTTTTTAAAGAGAAAGTTTCCATCCTTTGTAATTTTATGTTTTGACACTTATGTCAAAATCTTATTAATCTAAATGATATTCAAAACTGGTGAAAGATGGGCTTTTAGAACAATTATTTTATTATATTCACAATCTATGAATTCTATTTAGAGGATAATAAGATCTAGGGCTCCTTTATTGTAAATGAATAAAGTTTCAATGACTTCTTTAAGTCAGTGCATACATGAAGGAGGAATAAGACTTTTTAGAAATAGTAAAGCACATGATAAGTATTTTCATTTGCTTATTTCTTTGGGAGATATGCTATAATAATTACTATGCATTTTCTAAAGTTGATTTCAGAAGTTTGTTCTTAGAACATTTGTCAAATCGTGAATTGATGAAAACCTAGTATATAATACTTCCACTTTTGGAGATGTCTAGCACTTATGCTAGAAAGAAAGTCTGAAAAATTGAAATAAAAAGGTAGAAAAATGTGCGTTTATGATAGGTATCCAAAAGGAATTGCAATCTCAAAAGATTGTTTTAGTAGTCATAAAGAAGACAAGATGTTTGTAAAGTACAAATACAAAGTTCTTAATGATGACTATGTAAATAATTTTAAGGTTAAACGTAGAATTGTTCTAAAAGAAAAATGTCAGAATTTGTTGAAAGATAACTATAAAATATATTTAAAAATGAGATGGTTGTATTAGATACACCACAAGACATTATTCTATATATATGTATATATATAGCTAGTACACCGTTATAATGTCGTAGTGGGAGGATTATCAATTATCAAATAAATTCATACTTTTGGAATAAACTTTTAAAGTCATTCTACAATGATATGAATTTGATCTTCGATCCTACGTAAAGGCAATAGATGATATGAATATGGATTACTGGATCAAGGTTATGTGAATAGAATTAGATTCTATTTAAAGTCTAGAACTTGTAGAGGCGCCTAATGGCATTAAGCCTATTGTTTTCAAATAGGTCTACAAGTAAATGAGATTGATAGATTTGAAGATGCAAACCTTCAAAGTCAAGACTAATGGCAAAAAGATTTATTTAGAATGAAATAGTTCGATTATGAAAAGATTTTTTCATCAATAGTCAAGTTTGACTCAATCTAGATTCTCTTATCTATTATATTTCATTTGGATGAAATATGACAATGAATATCAAGAAAGCTTCTTTTAATAGCAATCTTGAGGAAGACATCTATATGATGTAACTAGACTTGTACATAGCAAAGAAACAATAATGTTTAGTATGCAAGTTGCTTAAATTCCATTTAAGGATTAAAGCAAACATCTAAATTATAAAATATCATCTTTGATTAAGGAATCAAATTGTTTGATTTTAATCAAGTATCAAAATGCCTTATGTGTGCAAAAACTATATAGAATAATAAATTTCTTAATGTATACTGATGGCATTCTAATCATTTAGAATGATGTAGAATTACTGTCATCAATAGAGTTTTTTGTTGTCTAATCTAGTTTGATATAAAGTACTTGGGAAAGATTAGTTACATCCTAAGAATTAAATTTTGTTAAAATTCAAAAAATTAGAATGTTGGGTCTATCTCAAACTGCTTAAATAGATTAGATTCTAGCTAAGTATAGCATGTAATACTTCAAGAAAGGATTCTTTCTTTTTAAGTTTGAAGTTCCTTTATAAAGGACTATTGACCTAAGACATATAAAAGAAAGAAGCATATTAAGACGGTTCCTTATACCATAAATAATAGGAAGTCTTTGTGCTATGCTAAATACTAGGCTAAATATCTATTTTACGGTGTGCATTGTAAGCAAATATCAATTGAATCTAAAATCACTTAATTTAGTGGAAGTAAAGCATATACTCAAATATCTTAGCAGAATGAGGGATTATATACTTGTCCACCAAAGTGAGGCTTTGATTGTTACTGAATGTACAAATACTAACTTGTAGTTTGATTGTGATTCATGAAGTTGGATTTCAAGATATGTGTTCATCTTAGGTGGTGAAGATACACATTAAGCGTAAGTATTATCTCATTGGAGAGATATGAGTATGTGAGAAGTAGTAGTAGAAAAAATAATTTATGCAATAAATCTGGCTAAAACTTGTTTCCAGACCTTACCTTAGAGTGATTATGAATTACTCTAAAAGAAGATAAGTGTCGGATATATGATAAATTGTCTTTGAAGGCAAGTGGAAGATTATTGGGGTTTATGCCCTAAAATCCAATTTATTGGCATGTCATAAATAATTAAATTGTGTAATTATATGGGACTATCTATAAATGAACTAATGAGACATTATCTTAGTTTATGAGATGCATAGTATGTGATTTATGTGAAAAGTCACAGAAGATATAAATCACAAGTTCTTTGTAAACTCGGAATTATAGTTCGTAGTCAGTGATGAAATTGGGCATTTCAACTGCGAAAACTATAACATATCAACTAAGATGATTTGGCTTGATCATGGAAGTGGAGACTACTAGTTGATATGTTTTAAGAGTTAAGACATATTGAACTGGACCGCTGTGAGATTTATTATTCTCCTAATGACTCTCAAATGAATAATAAATCTCACGAATTTTATTTACATCAACTCTAAATTCTGAGAGAATAATGGACATGATCATGAAGTGTAGATTACTTTGATATATCAGGAGTAAGATCTATAAGTCACAATCAAAACCTCAATATATTGAACAGTCGCATTTAGTGTTGATAGAACATATATTCTCAAGATAGAATTCATAATCTCTTAACAGAGATATAAAATATTCCCTTGAGATAAGTTTAATGAGTTTGGTTATTCACAGTGTTGGGCCTAACCACTTTAGTAAGGAGTTACTAAAGTACATATTTATAGAATTGGATTTCATAAATATATGATGAATAACATAAATGATTAAACTAAGTAATTAAGGATTAAGATGTAGTAATCTCATAATGGCAGTCTATATTCATGACTTTGTATTACTACGAATATTTTAATGAATGGGCTGCATGTATAATAAAGTCTTGGGATGTAATTTATTAATAAGGCGTAGAGTGTAATTATATTCATATAGTGGTATTAAATATAATTAATATCAACTTTGGATTTGTCAAGAGTTGACAAAAAAGCTCAAATCTCATTAGAGCTAGAGTCTTATTTGTTCCCTTTTGATCCCACTCCAAGCCACATACTAAAGCCCAATTGGAATGGCCCAAAAGGCTAGCCCAATTAGATAATCAGTTATATATAAAGAGAAAAACATATAGAATTTCATAAAGTATTTTCATAAGGTTTTAATTAAGATCACATAAGAACATAAAATGGTTTGTATGTAAGTGTTAGAAATTCTCTTATTCTCTCATTGGAAACTGATTGAGAGACTATACTTCTTGGGCATTAAGTGAAATTGGAGTGAAGATTAAAAGTGTTCCTAAGTACTTGTAATATTTTGTTTTGAATTTCACTGCACCAAGGTACGCTTTCTTGTTCTTAAATTCTGAAACTTACATAATACATGTTATCAATTGCAAATGAAGTAGATCCATTAATTTTCTGCTGCGTATGTTTTATATGTGATACAAACATGTATTTTTCCAACAAGAGATGGATTGGTGCTAGCCAAGGAAATGGGAATACAGCAACTAATTATTGAACTTGATGCTGTAAGTGTATTTATCCTAATGAACAATGATCTGAAAATTTATTAATGAAATCACGCCTTACTGATTGCAGGAACCTATTGAAGGAGTTCCCTAACAAGCGCGTGATCCATGCTTTTCGTGAAGCCAACCAGTGTGCTGATGCATTGGCTAAACTAGGAGCGCAATCCTTGTATAGTTTTGCTGTTTTTTGTAACCCACTGCCTGTGGTAGAGACTATTTTGGCTTTTGATAAGGCTAATATGCATTGTAATAGACTTGTGAATTCTTAGTATTAATGTTAGCTCATGGTTTACCAAAAAAAAAAAAAAGGCATATCAATTTCAAGAAAGGATGCAATTTTATTGTCAGTGTCATAGCCTCTTAGTCATAGGTGAGGTTGGAAGTGCCAGCGGTAATGTAAAACCTTATATTAATTTTCTTTGAGTGATTATAAAGAACTTTTGCTTAGTGGAGGTGTGGATTTTATTTTAATTTTTTTTAAGGGAAAAACCAATGTCTTCATTTCATTACTGTAGGGATGAAGGGCCCAGATAAGGATATGGGTCCGTGGGCCGCGCCTGAGGACTTCAAAATAGCCTGAGGATGGATAAGTACTAGCGAAGGCAGATAGATTATTGGGCCAAGGAAGAGATCTAGTCATGATGAGCAAGAGACATTGTCTGAGGAGCAATCTCTCCTCGGCCAACAGAGTAGAGGCCTAAAGTCCGACCACTCATCAAGTACTGGGTAGTAGGCAACCATGCTTGGGAGGATAAGCTTTAGAAATAGATGAGTCAACAGAGAATTGAGAAATATCTAGGAAGAAAGCTGCTACCACCGCATTGAATGCTTTGCATCTAACCCCCTGACCGCATTAATGTGAAAGTGATACCTGAATAGTGACTTTCAGCCTTACAGCTACTCACAAAGACTCTAGGAAGGTGCTGATGGGACAAGTATCAAGATTCTCAATATGATCTGCACGTGGAGGGCTAAGATGAAAGAGGGAAGGGAATATAAAAGAGAAGGACCCCATTACAGAGGGGGATGATCAGAAAACCAGAAGAAAAATCATTGTGTAACCTAGAACTGGAATTTTTGTATAAGTCTAAGAGAAATATATAAGAACAAACTTTCCTCAAACTTGACCGAGGAGCACTTTTCTTTTTCAAACTGTTTGTTTTGTTCATCCTAGTATTAACTAGCCTATTGTGATCAACATCCTAACTCATTGAACGTTTAGTAATAGATCCACTCTCTAACAAATTTAGTTTTGGGCTCATTGGGCCATTGTTTAAACCATTTGGGCTTAGTGGATCAAATCGTGTCCTTACAATTACTATTTAAAAAAAAAAAAAAAAAAACACACACACACACACACACACATTTTAGCGTGCATCAATATTCAATACAGACTGGATTTATAATGCATGGTGTATCCTCTTAACAAAATCTAATCTGCCAAACATACCCAAGCATGTAGAGGTGTGGATTAGTATAAAAGTGCATGTTTCAAAAACCTCCCCAAAAAATAAGATGTTAGTCTAAATATTCAAAAGCTCATTGTAAAGATTGATGTTATCACAATGCCCTGATTGAAACTTCTCACCCTTGTAGTGCTTTTATTTTTAATTGCAAGTCCCTCCTCTAGCTTTTTGATGAAGCTCTTATCCAAATCCAGCACACCCATTATGAAGGGAGTCATTGCACAAATTGCAGAGACAGACCTAGCCTTGGGCTCCCCACACCCCCCCCGGAAAGTTTGGAAAAAAAAATTCTTAGTATGTGTGTACACAAAGAAAATTTTCAATTTGCCCCAAAATATGCAATCTTGGTCCCCTCCCTCCAAAAAAAAATATAACTTGGCCCATGAAATCCAAAAGTATATGTTCTATTCTATCCCTTTTCCCAAATTGCCTAAAGAATAATTACAATAACCTTTGGATAATAACAAAAAAAAAAAAAAAAAAACACAAATTTCGTCCAAAGAAACCCAATTGCCCAAAAATTAATATGAATTACCTGCAGACAAAGAAACCCAATTGCCCCAAAAATAACATGAATTACCTATAGACAAACTAATATTGACAACAAAAGTAAGGCACAAATTTGGCATTATCAAATGTATGATTTTCAGTTCACATGATGTGAAGTTCTTAATGTTATATTTTTTAAGTTACTTTTTAAAAAGTTTTTAGTTGTATTTGCTGTAATAATAATGTTTATTTTTTTATTAAAAAAAAATTATACAATGAGTTTGCTGTAATAAATTGTTTGGTAATGTTACTTTTTAAGAAATGAGAGAAATTTATCAATCTTATGTCAAAATATTATTTAAATGGTTAGGTAGATGTAGGATAAATTCCTTATAATTAATTATTGTTGCCTTTTTTTTTTAAGATCATGGAAAAATAATGTTCAATTTTGATTTTTTTATTAAGAAAAATTCAAAATAATTTGGAAGCTCATATTAAAAATGCAGTGTTGTCAACATCTAGTTTGATGTCCCAAATTCTAAAATCCATCAAATAAATTTTTGAAAATTCACCATATATAAAATTGGTAATAGTTCATTCTAGAATAATCTATAATTACCACTAATATATTATGATGTTAATTAACACATTGCAATTGAACAAGCTTATGTTAAGTTTGGTCTATAACAATTTTTTTTTTTTTTATATGTATACTTCGGCCCCCCTCATTTCTGAATCTTGGTTCCGTCCCTGTGCACAAACCTTTCGGCCAAAGAATGAAATTTTATTAGTGACGCTTTTTGAGTTTTTTCATGTATTCCAATCATAGGAGTCGATACCGTACCGTACCGGCCGGTACATACCGTACTGACCAGTGTACCGGTACAAGCACACCCCTATTTCGTACTGGAAAAAATACCGGCCGTACCGGCCTCGTACCGCCCATACCGGCAAATTCCAGCCGTACCAGCCATACTGAACCGGAACACAAAATGCTTTTTTTTTTTTTATAATTGTGGCAATTTTTTAAGGGTAGGATGATAATATTCATGTATATTATGGTCCTGAAGTAGATTCTTTTGATGAATGAGAGTAGATGACCATATGTAGTTTGTGTTAACTAAATTATTTGTTTTCTTTGTATACAATGAACAATTAAGTTTTTTGTTTTTTATATTGTGTTTTTTTTTTCTTTGTATGCAATGACCAATTGAGGTAATGTTTTATTGTAAACAGGAGATAATGTTTTATGGTAAATAGAGATTTTGTGTGTGTGTATGTGTGTGTGTGTGTGTGTATATTTAATATATAAAATAGCGATAAACCCGAAACGGTATACCGGTATTGACCAGTACCCGAAATATATTGTATCAGTGGTCAAACTGGTATAGCCTCCGGTACGGTATTGACTTCCTTGATTCAAATCCTACTTCCTATAATTTGTTACAACTCTTAGCTGAGCTTGGGGTTTTATGTATCCTATAATTTGTATGCAATGACCAATTGAAGAAATGTTTTATTGTAAACAGGAGGTAATGTTTTATAGTAAATAGAGATTTTGTGTGTGTGTGTGTGTGCGCGTGTGTGTATATTAAATATATAAAATAATGGTAAATCCGAAACGGTACACCGGTATTGACCGGTACCCGAAATATATTGTACCGGTGGCCAAATTGGTATAGTCTCCAATACGGTATTGACTTCCTTGATTCAAATCCTACTTCCTATAATTTGTTACAACTCTTAGCTGAGCTTGGGGTTTTATGTATCCTAGATTTTGTGTTATTTCTATTTGATCTTTAATTTATGCTCTTTTCACCCTCTCCCAAAAAAAAAGTGGGTATATATACCGTGGTTAGTTTATACACGTATGTTACAATAATATTTTGCTTACATACATAACAAATAAGGAGACTACATTTTCTCGTTTGGTTTCCAAAGATATGGGAATAAATGCGTTTTTTTTTTTTTTTTGAAAGTTTAATTGTCTCGATATTTAGCTAATGTGTTTAAACTTGATGAAAGAGTGTAATTAAGTGTGTGTTTGAGCTTAGTTTGTTTATTCTAATATTAAAAAAAAAAAACAAAACGTAAGTAGCAATCGTGTATCAAATACAAATATAAAACAATAAGATAAAGATTTAAATAAAGTTGATAAGTGATGTCAATCCATTTGCGGTCTAAAATAAATCTAAAATAATCGGCCAAGGTCATTAATGTTGTAGCCATCCATCCATAACAGATTGAACATATGTGATCATTCTCAAAAAAAAAAAAGATTGAACATATCTGATAAGTGATATATATATATATATATATATATTTTTTTTTTTTTTGAAGCTTATCTGATAAGTGATATTAATAACGCTACCATACTCAAAAAAATAAAAAATAAAACTATAATAAAATAAAATAAGCTGCCAAAACCTTGCTGCCTAATGCCTATAGGCTATAGCCATCAAATATTATTATATTCAATTGTAAAAGTCATATATGTTTTTTTTTTTTTTTGGAAAGTCGTATATGTTAAACACAAAAGCTGCCAACAATTCCCATCCTCCTTTCTATTATAATTACAAAGAAGACAATGTTTATTTCTGACTACCTATTGCACACAATTTTACATGCATAATTTTTGTATTGAAATCGTTATTATGCACAGTCCACTTACCCTTTTATTAATGACTACTGAATTCATTTTTTTTTATTAAGTAGATTATTTCATTTCAATCTAAATGGTTGAGAATCAATTTTTTTTTTTTTTTGAATCCACCTTAGATATGTATTTTTCATTAGATGTTAATAGAGTCAAGATACAAAGCATTAACAGCCGGAGGGGGGGAATCTTCTAACCAAACCACCATCTACAACATTCTTAGCATGTCTAGCCAATACATTAGCCACCTCATTTACTTCCCTCTTTACACTGCTGACAAAAACCACCTGCATGCCACATAAAAGCCATTTAACATCTTCATAGATGTTACCCAGCCAAGAATGAGTCCGAGACGATGAAGAAATAGCCCTCATCACAATTTCGTTATCCCCCTCAACAATAACATTTGAGAAGTCTGCATCAACAGAGAACTCCAATGCCTTCCTGCAAGCTAGAATTTCTGCCTCCTTACTACACGTAACAGGTGGCCCTCTAGCTGTCATAGCTGCCATAGTCTCCCCTGTGTCATTCCGAATAATTGCACCAAAGCCTGAGCAATTCAAATCCGAAAAAACAGCAGCATCAAAGTTCACTTTAAACACCGAAGCTGGAGGGGGTTGCCAGCGAGTTCTCAGTGGCGTGGGTGTTGAGATACACAGTTGCTCTTGAGATTTATGAAACTCCTCCAAGAGCTCAGTTGCTCTTTTGTTAAGCCAACTCGGTTCCTTGAAGCTTCCACCATGTATCACAGTGTTTCTTTGGTTCCATATAAGCCAAGCCTGCACAAGAAAAAGCTCAAACTCCGGTCTTGTAAGCCTGGCCATAAGCTCCTCAAACAGCTGTAAAGTGTCACTTTGGTCGCTGGGAATTTTTTGAATTCTGACCAAACACCCCGCCCACACGTCTTGGGCAGCACCACATTCCCACAGCACATGCACACCTGTTTCAGGGAATCATTTATAGCAAAGACACATGTTGTCGTGGATGATTCTCCTTCTTGCTAAATTCACCCGGGTTGAAGGATTTCCAAGCAAGCACGCCACCCAAAGACCTTGATTTTACTTGGAACTCTAAGGTGCCATAATTTCGACCAAACACGCTGACCACTCGGACCCGTAGAACACTCCGTCCAGTCATCCTCTTTCAACATATGCCTTGCCACCTGGTACCCGGATTTACAAGAGTAAACTCCGTCCTTAGAATGCAACCAGAATATGGAGTCCGACACCTGTCTATGGCTCAATGGAATCCTGCAGATCGCCTCAGCGTCTTCTCTATGGAATCTAGATGTGATAAGCTCCTTGTTCCACCAATTAAGATCCGGGTCAATCAGCTCATTAACCCTCCAATCGTCATCCTCCACAAGAGCTGGGTATAACACTCTATTGGAAGGGTGATTGGGCATCCATTTATCTTGTTTTACTCTAATTGATGAGCCATCACCCACTCTCCAACAACATCCTTGCTTCAACACCGGTAATGCTGCCATTATACTTTTCCAAGTATAAGAGCAGTTTTGTGACTCCACAGCATCAAGAAAGTGGCAACGTGGGAAGTAGCGGGCTTTAAGACATTGGAACAATATTGAGTCTTGGTCTTGTAATAGTCTCCAGCCTTGCTTAGCAAGCATTGCAAGGTTGAAGCTCCTCCAGTCTCGAAAACCCATACCACCCTCATTCTTAGGCCTCGATAAGAAGCTCCAACACTTCCAATGAATCTTCCTCTCACTACCAACTTGGCCCCACCAAAACTTTGCACACAAGGCATTAAGTTCATCACATAACCTCAATGGCAATTGAAAGACCCCTATTGTGTAAGAGAGTAAAGATTGGGCAACCGCCTTTATAAGCACCTCCTTTCCCACCTTAGATAACAACACCCCCTTCCACCCTTGCAATTTTTTCCAAACTCTATCCATTAGAAAGGAGAAAGTTTGGTATTTCCACGACCAATCAAGGTTGGCAAGCCCAAATATGACTCAAATCTTACCACCTCCTTCACCCCCAATGTGGAGACTATTCGTTGTTTCTGTTCCATAGGAGTGTTGCCACTAAAATACACTGAGGATTTTTCAAAATTAATAGCTTGGCTTGATGCACCGGCATAAAGTTGGAGAATCTCCATGATCACAGTAGCTTCAGAATGAGTGGCCTGACAAAACAGCAGTGAGTCGTATGCAAATAAGAGGTTGGTAAGTTTAGGTGCCCTTCTGCAAATAGAGACTCTCTTAATTTGTCTTTCTTGTACTGCTTTCTCCATTAGAGCAGTAAATCCTTTTGTACACAAGAGAAACAAGTATGGTGAGAGAGGGTCACCTTGGCGGATCCCTCTAGATGGTTTTAGGTTACCATACGGCTTCCCATTAATGAGAATAGAGAAAGATGGGGAAGTCACACACTCCATCACCCAGCTAATCCACCTTTCAGGAAACCCCAGCTTCTCCATAATACCTTTCAGAAAAGGCCATTCCACCCTATCATACGCCTTGCTAATGTCAAGCTTCAAAGCCATTGATCCTTTCTTCCCTTTTTTCCGAGTATGCATGGCATGGAGCATTTCATATGCTAACAGAACATTATCTGTGATGAGCCTTCCTGGAACAAAAGCACTTTGGGTGGGGGAGATAACAGAAGGGAGAATTTGCTTTAAGTGGTTAGCCAGGACTTTTGAAATAATTTTATACATAACATTGCAAAGACTTATAGGGCGGAAATCAGACATTTTTTCAGGTTGTTTGACTTTTGGAATCAACACAATATTTGTATGGTTAAGACCAGACACCATGCAACCAAAATTAAAGAAGTCCAAAACCACACTAACCACATTATCACCCACAATATTCCAAAACTTTTGGAAGAAAAGGGCATTCATACCATCAGGTCCAGGTGCCTTTGTTGGTGCCATCTGAAACACTGCTGCCTTTATTTCATTTGCACTAAAATCCCTGGACAGTATCTGAATCATACTGGGGGTCACTTTGTTAGTCACCATGCTTAGGCACTCCTCCATCCGATCACAGTTACCTGTAGCAAATAAATTGTTAAAATAATCAGTTACCACATTGGCTATGTCCTCTACCTCCTCTACCCAGACACCCTCAGAGTTTGTAATTTTTTGAATGTGGTTTCTTCACTTCCTTTGTGATGCTTTGGCATGAAAAAATTTTGTGTTTTTATCCCCATACTTTAGCCATGATATTCTTGATCTTTGAGCCCAAAGGATTTCCTGCTTGAGTAACAAATTATCCAATGTTTTCGAAACAGCCAAATACTCAGTTCTAGAAGCTTCAGTCACCTCCTCAGAATTCAAAATATCAAGCCTTTTTTGCAACTGTTTAATGGCTTCCTTATCCGGGTTTGTTTAATGGTTGAGAATCTTTAATTAAACATAACACAATGATTATTGTATATATATATATCTAAAAAATAAATAAAGTATATGACAAATGAATTCGTATATGGTGCATTTAAAAAAAAAAATTAAACTTATTGTACAAGTACCATTATTTTTTCCATTCTTGTATTTTTCTGCTGAATATTCAAAACATATTTTTCTTGAAAATTCCAAATTATATATGTCAATATATTTTCTGTATGATACAGATACCATATTTTAGGGAATTCTGGCCTTTTACCCTTATTTTTAAAAAAATTTAGCAATATACCCCTATTTTGAAACTATATAGGGAAATGCCCCTGTTTCGATACTCGATTACCTTAAAATCGAGTTTTCAATGAAATACTCAATTCGTACAAAATCGAGTTATACCCGATCAAACTTTTAAAAAAAAAAAAAAAAATTGCATGGAACTCGAGTTTAGGAAACTCAAGTTCCATAAAAAATGCCGCTATAGGACAAAAAAAGTCACTATAGCAAACAAAAATGTAGCTATAGGTTATGCCCAAGTTCCATGCAATTATATTTTTTGTTTGATCAGTTATAGCGACATTCAGGAACACCTATAGCGGCGTTTTGTAACACTTATAGTGGCATTTTTTATGGAACTCGAGTTTCATGCACTCGAGTTCCATGCAAATTTTTTTTTTTTTAAGTTAAATCGAGCATAACTCAATTTTGTACCAATCGAGTATTTCATTGAAACTCGATTTTAAGGTAATCGAGTATTGAAACAATGGCATTTGCCTATATAGTTTGGAAACAGGGACATATTGCCAAATATTTTTAAAAATAAGGGTAAAAGGCCAAAATTCTCCCATATTTTACTATAAATATGGTATGTACTATGGATGAGACTGAGCATGTGTGGACAATCGTCAAATAGGCCCATATCTTATAAGCTTTGAGTGGGTTGGGCTCCTAAAAAATTTGGGGCTAATGTGGTGGAGATTTACACTGTGGAGGTCTTTGGAGTTTGGAACATGTGACATGTGTACATGACCTATCATAGGTCAATGTCACAGAAGAAAAAGAAAAAAAAAACTATGATTTTTAATATTTTGCATTAAAAAAAAATTATACCAACATTCTTTGAAATTTTCATAAATGATAGTATTCCGTCAACATTTTCAGAAAATAGTCAACATACACCCTCCTTGACCTATCTACTTTGGTTGCTCTTTATTTATTATACCAATACTATGACTCTGACGTATTAATTAAACAAGCTCAAATAATATTTCAATAATATATAATTGAAATTATATAAGAAATAGATAATGAACTAAAAAGTAAAATGACTTTTAGGTTACAAGGTGAAAAATATATTGTATAAGATCAAATTTTTATTAAACTAAGTAGATTACGAAATAGTGAAACTCTTTTAATTAAAATTTCATGAAACCTTTTGATAATTGTGTTTTAATTGATTAAGTTTTTAATATTTTCTTAACTTTGATAATTGACTTTCAATTATGCTCTTTTTTTTTTTAGTGAAAAATTTTATATAAATATAAGTTTCCATGTTTTTCAGTACTTGGTAGCATCAAAAAATTAAGTCAAATGAAAATTATCTTTGATCAACAGAAAAAATATAACTTATTTAATATTTTGCATTTAAAAAAATTTATACCAACATTCTTTCAAATTTTCATAAATGATAGTATTCCGTCAACATTTTCAGAAAATAGTCAACATTCACCCTCCTTGGCCTATCTACTTTGTTTGCTCTTTATTTATTATACCAATACTATGACTCTGACATATTAATTAAACAAGCTCAAATAATATTTCAATAATATATAATTGAAATTATATAAGAAATAGATAATAAACTAAAAAGTAAAATGACTTTCCGGTTACAAGGTGAGAAATATATTATAAGGATCAAAGTGGGTATCACATGAAAATATAGGGATGAAAATGAGTTTTTCACATAAACTAAAAAGTAAAATGACTTTCAGGTTACAAGGTGAAAAATATATTGCATAAGATCAAATTTTTATTAAACTAAGTAGATTACGAAATAATTTAAAATAAATAGTGAAACTCTTTTAAAATTTCATGAAACTTTTTGATAATTGTGTTTTAATTGAATAAGTTTTTAATATTTTCTTAACTTTGATAATTGACTTTCACTTATGCTCTTTTTGTTTCGGTGGAAAATTTTATGTAAAAATAAGTTTTCATGTTTTTCAGTATTTGGTAGCTTCAGAAAACTAAGTCAAATGAAAATTATCTTTGATCAACAGAAAAAATATAACTTATTTTTAGAGTTTTTTTTTTTTTCCTAAATTTTTTTAGAAAACAACTCTATCTCATAGTTAGCTAAATAAGAGAAGTTACAATATTATTATTCAACTTACCTAAGATTGCTACCAAACATAGAAAAATAAGATAGTTTTATAAAAAATAATTTTTGAAGAATGACTCATTTTCTAAAAACCATTATCGTGAAAACAAACAAAGCAATAAAGTAAATTACGTTAATAATATTTATGTACTTACAATGCGTTGTGTGGCTAAAATTATGTCATACTAATTGTAATAGTTATATTGAGCTGCATGGTGTAATCATAATGACCTAATTTTTTTCTATAAAAAAAATTAAAAAATAATAAATTATATCAATAATTTTTACTCTTAAAGTAAATTATATCAATAATGACCTAATTTTTTCTAGAAATAGTGATTACGAATAATACATTTATTATTCTGTCAAAAAAAAAAAAAAGAATAATGCATTTATTACTTAAAATCAGTGACAGTTAAAAACTTTTTAAAATACTACATGCTATCTAATGTGAAATTAAAATTATATATCATTTGCGTCTTTCAGATGACAAAGTATATTATGCAACAGTCAACAGATACATGCATCTTGCGTTTCACATAACGCGTGAATCGCCCAGGTGAAAAAAAATAAGTAAATAGCTAGTGGGATGTCCCCTTCCATCCACCGACTGTCAAAGAAGTAGTAAACAACAGATAAACGTGAAGGTACGTAGCATTGCAATAGAAAGTTCTCGGCCACCAAGATTTACCAGGCAAAGTGCACAACAAAAACACACTATTTGACCAATATTTATGTGAAAGGGGCCACAAACCATGACCTGATTTGAGAGTAGTTTCTGTCAACCACTACATCACACTGTTTGATGGAGTCTTGCTTTGCTGTTCTCATTAGAGGTTTGGCATCCAAAAATGTATTAGAGAATTGACCCGCTAATTTATAAATGTATACGAGAATTGACCCGCTAATATATAATCTAGTTCTTTAGCTTTTAGTTTTTATGTACAATTTTTTTAAATTTTATAATTTTTTTTAAACTTTTTCAAAATATAAATATATTTTAACAAAAAGTTTTCAACAAAAGACTAAAATTGTTTAGTTTTAGTATACTTTAGTAGTTTTAATAAGAAATTTTAAGCAAAAAATTAAATAAGTGGTTCCCAAAAATTTGTCGGTTTAGCCTAAAACTTATTTGCAAAACAATTTGGTGAGCAACCATTTTCCATGGCATTAAATAAAGAATAAAGAATTATAAATTTTGGAGCTCCAGAAGAACAGATGTCCATTTTTTGGTGAAGACTTTTAGGCGCCGACAAGAAAGTGGATTTTTGATGGATTATATTGTGCATTCATTAACTCATTTGATAAGACCATGAAAAGGAGAAGAAACTTTCAACTAATCATTACCTAATAAACAAAATTTATGAAGTCTTCGTTCTCACTTTGAATATGAAATAATAACTACTTCACATCCAGGAATTCTTGTTAAGGTGTGAAATTTTGAGGAAGTCTTCCTTCTGACTTTTGCTTATGAAAGAACTACTTCACATACAGGGATTCTTATTAAGGTGTGAAAATTTGGAGGAAGTCTTCCTTCGGACTTTTGCATATGAAAGAACTACTTCGCATACAGGGATTCTTATTAAGGCGTGAAAATTTGGCGTAAGTCTTCCTTCTGACTTTTGCTATGAAGAATGGAAAAAGTTAAGAAACGCCTTTATAAGTTAGGCTTTAGCTTTTTTTTTAAGTACTTTTTTAACTTGGCATTTCTTATTATTTTAAATATATATTGGCAAGTAGTTATAGGTTTTAATCTCCACATTTTATTTAGTTAGTGGGTAATATGACATTTTCTCATTAAAAAAAAAATGTTTAGTTAAAAAAAGTACTGGAGGTAAGCCAACCCTATAAACTATGGTAAATGTTACGAATATCCTGAGAACATTGATTTAGAAACTGTTTTAGGAAAATTTTTATGAAAAATTAAAGAAAATAATTAATATTTTAATAGTTTTTTTTATCTTTTATAAAAGTAGTCTCAAGACTTTTTTAAATTAGTTTATTAACATTTGCCCTAATGGTACCGGTTAATATGACCAATAAAGAATAACTACATCATATTTCTTATTAAGATGGATTTGGATTGTTTTTGTTTAACATCAATTTTGAAAAAAAATGAATAAAGAAAAATATAATAAAAAGTTAAATCTAGACACACGACTACAATATACAAATTTTTTTTTTCACAACTTTTTAGGTGACACGCTTTCAGTTGATAAAAAATAAATGTGGTATTAATAGTTTTTTATCTTTTCTTTTCTTTTTTTTTGAGAAAAAATAGTTTTTTTCTTTCTAGATGAATAAAAATAAGCACATAGTAATACTAAATATATGAATAGAAATGCCCACATAGTTGTACTAAATATATTATCCCACAGCTGGAATTCATTCCCTCCCTTGCTCCCTCAAGTCTGGCACCAACTCGTCCAAATGGTGTAATGATAAATGACATTAATAGTTGATCTATATAAAGGTAATTATTCACAAATCTCAACTTATTACATCAAAAAGTTTCCAAAAAGTTGGTCTAATTAATTTAACTCATCCACCAAAAATATATGATTTGACTTTTCTTCTTAACAAAAAATTATTAGGTCTACAGATGACTGTAGAAGTAGTCTTCATTGATCTTCCAATTAATAAAATGCTGACATTCATGCAAATGTGACATCACTTAGTGATTTATTACTTTATTTTCTTATGCTGATTAGGAAGCTAACTCACGCACTTGCATAGGTGGCATTATTTTGTTTTCTAGTACTAATAATTTCTTCTTGACAAAGCAACATTACATTATCAAATGTTATGATGTACACTTCAACACTTCGGCACCATCATATATGTTTGACAAAGTATAAACCACCCCGTCCGCCTCCTTTGTCTTACATAAATTAGATAATAATTTTTTTTAGTGAAAACCAAAGTGCGCACACACACACACGCACATATATATATATAGTGTATATAGTATATAGTATATAGTATATAATATATAATATATATTATCTTATTCTTAGCACACATTGTTATTTTGGTCATATTGCCAAATACAAAAGCCCGGGAATAAAACAATGTAACTAACACAGCCCATTCTTTCTTTGAAATTGTCAGCCTCAACCGAAGTAGTATATATCAAAACATTAAAAAAAAAATTTGTACACGACAAATGATAAAGCTCCAAATACAGAAAAATAGAACGACTTTCAGTTCCATGAATCTCTTCCAATTCTATCAATTAACTTAATGGCTGTGATATTTCTTCAGCCATTTTCAATCCTAGTTTTCTTCTGTGTGTTTTTGTTCATTCCATTCTCTCATTGCCAATACGGTTCTCCACAAAACATTGAAACTTTCTTTCCATATGATCCACCTCCTTCCCCACAACCAGGTTTTCCCACCACCCCATCAAGCCTTCCTCCATTGCCACCACTTCCGTCATCGCCGGCGCCGCCACTACAAAACTCATCATCCACAAGAAATAAGATTGTAAGGGCTGTAGCTATCACGGCAGCCGGGACTCTGGTTCTGTCTGTGCTTCTCTTCTTTTTAATCCAAAGGCGTGTCGCCGCAAAGCGCGAAAGAGAGGAAGATATTAGTGCTAATTTGGATCATGGTCAGCAGCCTGCAGCAGGGGCAGGCAATGAAGTGAAACATTTTGATGGGAATCTTAAAGGTTACATTGTGGATGAAGATGGTTTGGATGTGCTTTATTGGAGGAAACTTGAAGGGAAAAGCTCTAAGAAAGGTTTCAAGAAAGAGGCATCACATAATTCAAGGAATGGAGAACAAGAAGAAGGGATAGAAATAAATGAACGTCGACAAAGAAAGTCTGAACCTATACAAGAAGTTCCTCTTCTCCGAGGAAAGTCTTCAACTTCCCACGTCATACGTGTAGAAGAAGTAAATGATTCGGATGATGATTCAGATCAAATTAGTCCTTCTTATCCTCATCCTGTTGTGTTTGGAATCAAGGATGATGAAAAGCCAGAAGATTTGATTCAAATATCAACTCCACCCCCATCTCCTTCCCCACCATCCTCACCTAAACCGCTTCCCCTAGATGCAAAAAGCCCTGCACGGCCTCCTCCTCCGCCTCCTCCACCAATCCCAGCGAATAAGAATCTTACGACACCACCACCACCACCACCTCCACCACTTAAGGCAGGTGGTTTGAAATCATCATCTAACGTGCCCCCGGCTCCTAATGCCATGCCGGGTTACAATAAATCAGGAGAGTCTTCATCTGGGACAGGAAATAGTCATGTCAAAATGAAGCCTTTGCATTGGGATAAGGTGAACACCAACACAGATCATTCCATGGTGTGGGACAAAATTGATGGTGGTTCTTTTAGGTAATTGTAATTTGCATTTCTGGATTTCAGATGAGTTATGTTATATACTTATATATATATATATATACACACACACACACACACAATAATCTTTAGTTGGTTTTTTTGCTGATTCTTAATGGTTTCAATTTGGAACTTTCAGGTTTGATGGAGATCTTATGGAAGCCCTCTTTGGCTATGTTGCCACCAGCCGGAACTCGCCTCAACGAAACAATAATTCAATGGATGGAAGCTCACAAGTGGTTATCCTTGATCCTAAAAAGTCTCAAAACATTGCCATTGTTGTGAAATCTCTGGCCATTTCTCAAGAAGAACTACTTGATGCGCTTACTGAGGGCCAAGGCCTAAATGCAGATGCTATTGAAAAGCTGGCCAGAGTTGCCCCAACTGAGGAAGAACAATCAAAAATTCTAGAATTTGATGGAGACCCCAGAAGACTGGCTGCTGCTGAATCCTTCCTTTACCACCTCCTGAAAGCTGTTCCATCAAGTTTTACTCGTCTTAATGCTATGCTTTTCAGATTGAATTATGACTCAGAGATTCTAAACCTGAAGGAATCTATACAAACACTTGAATTGGGTTGCAAGGAACTTAGAACACGAGGGCTATTTATGAAACTTCTAGAGGCAATCCTCAAGGCTGGCAATCGTATGAATGCAGGTACTACCCGAGGGAATGCTGAAGCCTTCAACCTTAATGCTCTTCGGAAGCTCTCCGATGTTAAAAGCATAGATGGAAAAACTACTTTACTCCATTTTGTTGTGGAAGAAGTAATCCGGTCTGAGGGAAAACGGTGTGTTCTGAATAGGGATCGTGGCATGGGTCATAACATGAGTCGTAGTAGCAGCCATAGCAGCACCAGCAGTACCAGCTCAAATTCTGAGAGTTTAACAATGGAGGAAAGAGAGAAGGAATTTAAAATTCTGGGATTACCAATGGTAGGAGGCCTCAGTTCTGAGTTCTCTAATGTAAAGAAAGCAGCCAGTATAGATTACGACACCTTTGCTGGCACAATCTCGGCTCTCACAGCCCATACAGCAGAAATTAAAGCACTTTTGTCCCAATGTGGCAATGATAGAAGTCGAGGAGGGTTTGTGAGAGAGATGAAAGGTTTTCTTGAAGCAGCTGAGGAAGAACTAAAGGTGGTGAGAGAGGAACAAACAATGGTAATGAAGCTTGTACAGAAAACAACAGAATATTATCAATCAGGAGCTTCAAAGGACAAAGGAGCACCCCCACTTCAACTATTTGTTATAGTTAAAAATTTTCTTGATATGGTTGATATGGCATGCATTGAAATTGCTAGAAACCTGCAGAAGAAGAAGTCAGCAACTACCGTGGGACCATCATCGCCACATTCAAGGATCTCAGTCAGGTTCCCAAACTTGCCTGAAAATTTCATGTCTGACAAGTCAAGAGGCAGTTCTAGTGAATTAGATGATTTTTAAATTAGGCCTTCATCAGTAAAAGATTTTTTTTTCAATTTTTTATTTGGGTATAGGTATAGTAGCAGGATTTCGTTGTATATAGATGTAATTCAAATCACAAGATATGAATTGCGAAATGAATAGCCTGATTCATTTTATTTTTTCAGTAGAACTGATTCATCTTTTACTGCATCAAATTGTTTTCCAAATCCTTCAGTCACTGGAAGGCTAGTGGTTTTATGAACTCAAAACATTAAGAGATGTAATGAAGATCGGGGAAACTATAAAGACTACTAAAAGTGTAATGTACTAAAAGAGCAAATCAGGAAACAAGCAGAGTTGCTTGGAGATAATTTTACAGGACCTATGGTTGTATAGCACTAGTGTAAGTCTAGTTTCTCTTTGTCCACTTGACTGAAAATGCAGTACTTACATACAATATAGCTAGATTGTACACTTTCTTGCTGTTGTTATTTACTTGTTTGGTAAAAGTGTAATTCATTAAAAGCTAAGAATTAACAACAAACGGTTCTTAGGGTCGTTGTAGGATCTTAATTTCTAGAATCTTTGATCCATGAAACTACGTCCTAGAATTATAAAATTACAGCGTTTGATTCATTAGTCACATTCCCATTAGATTCCATAAGTTATGGTTGGTTCATAACATTCCCAGGAATAATACTATTTTTATCATGAATTTCCCAAAATTATCCTACGTATAACTTTTAGACTCTTGGAAGGAATGACGAAACACGAATCAACAACCTACAATCACCAAGGAATGAGACTCAAAAGGACTCTTTGGATGTTCAAAAGCAAAAAAAAAAGACTGTTGGATGAGGTGGGATTTCTTTAACAAATGGACTACCTCTTCATCCAGCTCTACTTTTAAAATTCAGTAACCAAAAATGTAAGGATAACTAGAGGCCAATCACAGCCGTCCATTTCTCAGCAACTACATTGGTAGCCAACTCCACTGATCTAACAAAAACCTTCAACCCATTGATCTTTGAACTGACCCCCCAAAAAATAAATAAATAAACCAACCACTTCCCACATTCCCTGGGTTTCCAACAAGTATTTTATTTCAATGACATTGGTGGGTCATTGAGAAGCAATGACATCTGTGCAGAGATTGAGTCGTGCAACAGTCCATATCAAACAGCTATCTACAGCTCAAATCCTTTAGGAGCACCAGGTAAATTAATCCCCATATGCCTATATCCGTTAGAAAGAAAATAACAGGAAACTCTACATCAAGTTGTCATTTAAAATAAATGGTAGAAAATGAAATGATTTAGAGATTAAAATAAAGCAGAATCAAGGATTTATGTGGTTTGGCTTGATGGCTTACATTCACAAAAGAAAGTTAATCAGTGATTATTGTTTTATAGATTATTTACCCTATGTTTGTAACTACTAATTCCAACTACTTTCCCCTCTATTCTCATCTTCCTTTGTTACGAACATACGCTAATATTGACTTACAAGAATCACTTAATTGGACTAAAATAGAAAGACTAGATATTCTTTTGATTTTAGTTAATCAAGAATATCAACATTTACTAAATGTGATATTCATAATAAGAATACAAAAAAGTGTGACAGTACAAACACACGAAAGTTGACTTATAAGAATCAGTGATTGGACTAAAATAGAAATACAATATATATTCTTTTGATTTTTTAGTTAATCAAGAATATCAACATTTGCTAAATGTGATATTTATAACAAAAAGTGTGACAGAAGATTTGTAGTCATAATAAACTAACACCATTAACGCCAGTGTGCTATAAATATAGATACAAGCAAGAAACCTGTTAAACCATTAAAGAGAGGGAAACAGTGGGATTTTTATGAAAAAAATTTCACTGGCAGGTCCCGTGCTTAACTCTTTTTTTTTTTTTTTTTTTTTTACTTTTTTTATTCTTTTAAGCTATATTAAAATTCACATATTAATACAGTACATCAAAAGTTTATACATAATACAAGGATGTCCACTGTATGACATCTTACAAAAGTTGAGCACACAAAAAGGTGGGAGGATCAAAACAAACACACTTGAACTTTGATAGGTCTCTGCCTTTGGTTGCCAATCACTCTGTGCAAGAGTTAGCTTCCTGATGTATATGGCGAACCTTAGCTCGCCATGCTCTAGAAAGTAGGCTCCTGCAAACATTCACAAGTATGGAAATCTGTGGAGGGTACAAAACCCCCATGGATAATGTTGAGGAAACTTGCAAACAAACATTAAACCCTCCTGGGCTGTGGGAGCTCATGTGATAGAATTTGAGGGCATGATGGAAGTTGGAATGGACAATCTCTGCTCAAGGGAGTTAATTCATTATATTCTTACTTTTTGTGCTTCCCAACTAAGCATCAAAAACTTGTAAATTTCTTTTCTTTATTACAATTTCTTGGTTTATAGGAATTTGAATAACTCAATTGCTTACGCATTTGATTCCCACTAAAATGAAAATTTTATTCTAAAGACGAAAAATAAAATGACATTGAGAAATTCAATAGAAGGTTTGGTCACTCCACAATATAAAATCTCAATCAAACCATAATGGTTCACCTAGGCCAGATTATTATTAGGAACAGACATCATAGTTTCAACTTTCAGCTTTCAACCAAATAAACCAAGTGCCAGAACAAATATAGAATGGCAACCAACCACAAGAATTAAATTAATTCTAACTGTCCAACAATTTATATACCTTTTTGTTTGCTTTATCTATATTTGGTTTGAGACTAAGGGTAACAATTTGCCATGTAATCTAGCAGAGCCCCAACCTCTTCCATATCTCCTACACATTATTAATAAGGGGTTCTCTTCTAGCCATTCAGATATGCAGTCTGCGCCTCATCAGTGACTATTTGCTTTTGGCTGAATAATGTATTATGGCACAAGTCCCGTGGAGAAGCAATTCCTCCATTTGTATCTTCTTCTTCTACAAAAGGATTATCTTCCACACCAGATATGTTTCTTACAGGATGATGCATGAGTCCCGAACGAAGAACATGGTTCACCGATGAGTCTCATTCTTGGAAACTTCCTGCATAATTGGATTAATATTACTACCGAATAAAATTCCATGGGAGGAAAAATTAACTACTCCATTTATAACTTATGTAGCCTTAACTCATTAAACAGAGAGAGGTTCTCTTGGTGCATATGCAATTTTGTCTTCCCCCAAACACAAAATAAAAACCCTCTCAAACCCCCTCTTATAGTTAATGATTTATGAAGCTCTTCAGTATTACTATAACCTTGTTCTTAAGTAACTGAAAATATGGAAAACTCTTGACTTGTTGATCTAAATGCCAGGGAACCAAAAGCTGGTTGATTAGGCTTGGGAACTCATTCAGTAAAAGACAATAAGTTGTGCGTTTCCTGTAGGAATAACAAAGGGGGTGAAAAGGCTAAAACAACAGTGCTTTGGGCTCCTAACATAAAAATTATCTTCCAAATGAACCATTTTGGCCTCTCCCAAAATGGGGAAGACAAAACATGGGGCCTTATCTTGTCTCAAATGTCACTTGTTTTGAGTTTAGAAGGGGGATAAATGGAACTTATTTCGATCTTGAATATTAATAACGTAGCCAAAAGCAAAATCTTAAGTGGAAGGTAGAAGTAATTCTTCAATGGTTCTATGAATGCTGCTACTTAGGTGATGCTGCCAAAGGATTGACAGGGCTATCAACCCATATATACTCCCATGCCTCTAGATCCCTTAACAAATGCACCAACTTTTAGACAAAATAATGCAAAAAGTTGTCACAAACAGTGAGAAATCATCACGGTGATTGTGGCCCACTTAATGTGATGCCAGCTTGACAGAATAATTTTAACAGCAAAGCAGGACAGCCATGGACCTCACCACTTTAGTCTCAGCAAAACATATTGTGTAAGCTGCCTTAAGGGTTAAGAGTTAAGTTGTACATTCTGTAACTATACATGGTATCCCCTATTTAGATCATTGTTTCTAACAGATTGCAATTGAACAAGGAAGGGCACACGGATGTGATATACCTTATCTGAAGTGCTTTTTGACATTTTTGGTCCCCGATAAAAGCCTGGCATGGGTGTAGCTTTGAAGTTAAGACTCTGTCTTAACTTTCTGATTTCTGCCTCTTTTTGCTCCTGTGTCAAGCATAGGGAGTTCAGACATGCCATTTGTGTAGACTGAATAAAGTAATCTTCTGATGAACTAATGACGGTATTGTTTGAGAACATCTTTGAAACTGTATTATTCATTATGAGAATGTGCAGCTATAGAACAAACTATGATGGAAAGGAATGACATGCCCTTTTTAAAGAGAACTACTAAAGTAAGTGTACCTTTGATTTTGATTGAAGGCGTGTCTTCTCTACCTCTTTAGCATTAGACTTTTCCTCCAATTTCTTTAAAAACTAAAAATAACCAAATGTGAGGTCAGTAGAAGACAACATTGAAACTTCATCAAGATATAGAATGACATTATGTGCCTGCATACTAGAGATTTTATTTGGGGGGAGGGGGGGATCATGTTGGTTTTAATTGGTACCTCCTTTCTTTTTTCTGCCCTTTCATCACTTTTCAAGCCAAAAGAAAAAGGGGCCGCCTTAATACTTCTTTTATCCACACCGCCTGCTTTGAGTGACCTAGTCCAGCACAGCAATGCAATATTGAACTTTCCATAATAGTGGATCAAAGATTTCAAAAATTAACTGAGCAGCCCTAATAAATTTATTAATGCAAAACAAATCAAGGAACTATAATTTGGTGATTTGCATAACAGCAGGTTAGAGGCATTCAAAAGCATTCTTTCAGAATTGTTTCTTTATTGAATTCGAATGGATTGGTCAATCTGATGAATTATTTTTCACATTATGCTTAGTTCATTTAGACCTTTGTTAAAAGGAAATTTATGTACATTGATATGAACAAAAGCCGTGCCACACGCAGATCAATGTTGGACAGATGAGAAACAAAATTTTAATAGAATGGAGATAATTAGAGTGAGGACATTGAGATAATTGAATTAAAAGACAAAAATGGATAGAATTGAATCTCCTTGTTTTGGTGAGGAAGTGGTGGCACCTACAGTTAAGACTGGACAATCAATATAATTGGACGCTAACAATCACATATAAAATATGAGAAACTCTTCAGATCTCACCCCCTATTCCACTTGCACTACCCTCCTTGTTCTGTTTTTGTTTAGATTAGATAAAATAATCGGTTCAAATCAAAAACTAATTAACTATGACATAGTGATAGTAAACATATAGAACGAAACAGTGTTAAAATTCAAGTATCACATGGATTTAAGCCAAAATAAACTACAATACATGATTACATGCACAGCAGTATGCAATGGCAACTAGTGTGGAGCCAAAACATTACCCCCCATTCTCTTTTTGTGGAGTCATAGAAGTGGAAACCATTGGTTCTGTCCCCTTTGTAGCCACCTATTCAAAAAAAGAAAGTTCCACAAATTGAAAACCTGATTCTACATAAGCCAATTTCAACTTTTTATCAGTAAAGGCAAGAGTAGTTGCTTAAAGGTTTCTTCTTTTTATGGTAAGTAAAAAGGTTTGTTCTTTTAGGCCAATGTGCTAAACCTGTTTAGGTACTGGAGATCTCTCATCACCGGAAGATTTCGGTTGGTTGTAATTCTTTTGAAATGACTTGAATGCTCGTTTGACAATGTCCTTGTCCCCCATTTCCTCCATAATTAAGGATTTTCGATTCGTTGTAAGCGAAGCTTGATCAGAATTTGTAGGACCCAAGCTAAAGGAAATGTGCAGGGATTTAGGAGCAACTTTCTTATTTTCAACAATAGAAGGATTTTTCCTCGTTGGTAAAGATGAATCATTTCCCTTCTTTGTTGAAGATCTTGATGCAGATAATGCAGTGGAAGTTGGTACAGCCTTTGACACTTTAGGAGTGCTAATATGTGATGCTTTAGTTACAGGTGATGCCGCTTTAGTTACAAGTGACGCCGGTTTCTTATTTAGCCTTGCCACATTTCTCTCCTTAGTCAACGGAGTAACCTGTATAAGCCAAAAAAAGAAAATTATGAGCCACCAGATACAAAACAAAAACCAAAGTTTATAAGCATTTAAAATTTGCCAATAAAGATCAATAGTAAAAGAAATCGATCATTTCACCTTCTTAGATTCCTTTGGATGGTCCAACTTCTCCTTTTGCTCCTTGACTTTTGGATCATTTCCTATCTTAGTATTCAAATTGTGCAGAACTTCCTTTATGTCTGTAGATTCAAGCAAAGCAGCTTCTTTTTCTTCTTCTTCTTCTTCTTTTACCACAACAGCAACAGAAACTTCCTTTATGTCTTGAAATTCAACCACAGCAGTGTCTTCTTCTTCTTTTACTAAATGGGTTAATTCTGGTTTGCTTGACCTGGGGCTATCTACTGAGCCACCATTTTCTTCTTTCACTCCCTCAGCTAATGATCTTTGATCTTCTATTCTGATTGGAGTGTCCCCCTTCAGATCATCCACATGGGTCCTAATCACCTCACTGACCAGGTTGGTTTCTTGCTTAACAACTTCTTCTGTGGAACCGTGGCTATTAGATGCATTGAATTCAGAACCAGCACCACTATCATTACTAGTCAGATCTCCAACATTTAGATTCTCTGGCCTCAACTGATCATTTTCAATCCGGTTATCTTGATCCATTACCTCAGCTTTGCGAGCAGCAATCTTCTTGTAATGGGCATCGAAGTAGGCTGCTTTTTTAGCTACTGATCCAGGTGTTGCACACTTCTCAACTTCTTCTAAGTACTTATTGGAGGAGAAAGTTGACCATTTCTCCCAAGACAGTGAATCATTGTCAAACCTACCAAAAGAAACAGACACATCCATACCAGGTTTTGAGGCAGCTGTGATTGTCTCTCCCATCTGTGCATAAAACAGAAAAGGCACCAAAACCTAATCATATATTTTCAAGCTAAAGCACACAATGACAACTCAAAACAACAACAAAAAGTTGGGAAATTTAGCTAATTACAGATAGTTAACCAATCAATAAGCCATAAAAACAAATAGGGAAAGAACAATAAATTAAAACAGATGGGTCACTTCTTAGAGATTTTAAGACAAATTAGGTGTACTACTAGTCTACTACCTTATCTTCAACTCTAGAAACATCTGCTATTGATTCACCCATCTCAGTGTCGGGGTTGAATTACCAATGAGCTACCGCACAAAAACACAAAACTGCATATACCATAGCTTGTGACTAGCTTGGAACATTCAATCTATTCACTAGATCTCGCTGAAAGACCAAAGAGTAAGCAAAGTCACTATGGACTCATGGACTATGGAGACAAACAAAATCAAAAAATCAAAAAAAAAAAAAAAAAGACTGTAAAAAACTGTAAGCAGTGAAGTGTAACAAAGAAAAGATGACGTGTCCATGTGTTGTGTCCTACATTTCTGGTTTTTTTATTCTATTTTTTCAATGACACAATTATCACTACCACCTTTCCAGTAATGACAACCTTGTCTGCTTCTGGGACTTCTGGAAGGTCCTAAATGATAGATCCAATCAACAACAACAACCAAACTGTATGAAAAAAAGAGATAGAGATCAAAGTTTCAGATAACCCATTATGATGATACTAGTTGCAGTTTTTTTTTTTTTTTTTTTATTGTTTTTAAGGATAAGCATTTGAAACTTATCTAAATTGAAAACTGGTACTACTAGATTTCCTTTTTAGGTGAACATTAATAGAATCAAGACTAATAATAAGGTACTATTTCTAGTTTAGATGAAAAGTTAAACCTTTTTTTTTTTTGATTGGAGAAAAGTTAAACCTTTTGGTAACAAAAAGAGAAAAGATAATGTTTACACTTTACACTACCAAATCTTTTAATGAGGACATTGAGGTTTAGTTGGGTCAATAATGGTGGTTCAACAAATCAAAAGTTGAAGCATTGAATAAACAAAGACATCACAACCATTTTTTTAACAAATTTATATGTAACCAATTTTCATTCATACGTTCATAAAAAAAAAAAAAAAAAAAAAAAAAAATTCATTCATACCCTTCGGTTTTCTTATTTAGGGCTTCGGAGAGAGACTTGACTTTGAATAACCACTAGACATTTATCAGACCAGCCATGAAAATAGTTTAAAACTTTAAAAATAGATAATAATGAGAAGGTAAGGAAGGCCCACTTTAGAAAAAGCAGTGTAGTAGAGAGTGTTTGTGGGTGTGGGTAAAAGATACATGTCTCCCAAATAAATTATCAAGCCTACTAAGGCCCTGTCTGGACCCCTACTATTGACATGTTTAGACAAAACGACATGTCAATATTATTGTAAAAAAGATATCCTAATTGAAGAAAACGACCTCCCCAGTCGCTGCTTAAAGGCCTTATTATTTGATAGGAAGAAGAAAAATAATGGTGAAAAAAATATGAGATTTAAAAATTTAAAAAAAAAAAAAAAACGGAAGAAGAAGAGATTAATATATTGTATTGTAAGAGTTTTACAGAAGACATACATACCAAAAAAAAAAATTTTATGTAGTAAATTCTTAATAAATTTTTGTATTTAAAAATTTTAGACCAAAATTGATGAATAAAATTGTCAAATCACCTATATAGTATATTTTCTTTTTTCTTTTCCTTTCATTTTGGATGCATTAAAAATGGTAGCTTAGACAGAAGATAACTATTACTTTTTTGCGCAAAACTTGAGTCTAGCATCCAGTTGTATTGAATCCGTTACAATTATACATAAAATTCATCACGATGTGTCTATTTTTAGCCACATATCTTCATCCCAATAGATCCAATGCACTAGACTCAAGTCAAGTCTTACTTAACCTACAAATTAAAGAAAATATCAATCTGTCGGTAAGCAAAAACAACTTGCTTGATACTTACTTAGCCTACAAATTAAAGAAAATATCAATCTGTCGGTAAGCAAAAACAACTTGCTTGATAGCCTCGCTTCCATTCCATGCATGTTTTAGCTTGTCCCAACCAAACCTCGTCCAAGTTCTTCCATTTTTTCTTCAACTCACTTTTCCTCCCTACCAAAATGGACTCAAAAGATGACCGGTACAAAGGAGGTTTAGCTAACCAAGATCCTTGGGCATTGGTGGAAGGGTCGCAATCATATGGGCCGAGCCCAAGCAGCTAATTGGAGTTATAGAAGCGAATTAGACCACAACATATAAAAATTAATAAAACAATACCATGTTTCCATGAATTATCCTTAACCAATCAACATCATCGACTTGAGTGGGCTTTTACTTACCAAATCAAATACTCTTAACTTGCCTTGCATTTTTCTTCTCTAATGCTCTTAAGCTACTCAATCATTTCCCTACCATAAACTTTTCACTAAACATCACTCTCCAACATTTGGTATATATATAGCTTAATACTCTTGTGCTGATTAAAAATCATATCCCCAAAGCTGAATGTTTTCTTGTTTCATTTTAATGGAAACCAATTGGTCCCTTTTGCTCCAAATATTCTTCTGCCTAGCTCTTTTATTGGGCCAGGCCAGACCTGATCCCGATCCGCTTCAAGATTATTGCATTGCAGATAACCAAAGCCCACTCTTCATCAATGGTGTACCATGCATTGACCCAAACAAAGCAAAACCTTCCCATTTCACCACATCAGTTCTGTCCAAGCCCGCTAGCACAAACAGCAGCCAATTTGGGTTCAATGTCAGAGCGATCAACACCGTCGATTTACCTGGGCTCAATACCTTGGGCCTGACCATGTCCCGTATCGACATAGCGCCGAAAGGCTCCGTCCCCCCACATTCGCACCCACGGGCCTCAGAAGTAACCGCTTGCCTCAAAGGCCAACTTCTAGTGGGCTTTGTGGACACCTCTAATCGTCTCTATCAACAAACATTGCGGCCCGGTGACTTGTTTGTGTTCCCAAAGGGTCTGCTCCATTTTCTCTACAATCTAGACTCAAGGGTCCCAGGCCTATTGGTCTCTGGGTTCAGTAGCCAAAAACCAGGGACTCAATTTGCATCAATAGCCACATTCAAATCAATTCCTGATATTCCTGATGAGGTATTGAAGAATGCGTTCAAAATTACATCCCAAGATGTCATCAGGATTCGAAGAAACCTTGGAGGGTGATTATACTTACTTTTTGGAATAAAGGTTTTTGCTCACAATTATTTATTCTTGGAATGTATGCTTGCTTGTGCTGGTGGCATTGATAACCTCTCTTCTTCTTCTTTTCATGTAACATGGACTACTCAACGACCATATTGTGATCCTTTTATTTTTTTTGCTTGAACCATATTGACAAACTGTGAATTTGTGATCTGATTTTTTAAGAAATTCTTTCATTATTCATGAATATGAAAGTATGACAATAAATGAAGTCAAAATGGATGGAATTGAATGCATTGCATTTGTAGCAAAAAATTATGGCAGTGAGGGCTTTTGGGTTTTGGTTTTGCTGGCAAAGGAGATGTGTCTAGAAAGCAAAGCATCATCTACAGACCAAGTAATTTCACCAAACACTTGGCGTATTTTGTAAAATTGAAAGGTCTCTCCACATTTCAAAGAACGCAATCTTCATAATAAATTCTGGTAAATCTTCAACTAGAAAAAAAAAAATCTGGTAAATCTTAATCATAAATTTCCAGATCTTCTTATACGGGTCTTGCCTTTTTTTATTATTTTTTTTTTAGGTAATGTTTAGTTAAATGAACTGTTGGGCATGTGACCAATGGCAAATGGACCCCATTAAAAACTTGATCAGGTAAAACCCATGTGAGTAAGCGACCAAATTAAAAATAATAATAATAATAATAATAATATAAACAGTGACATTTTGAAAAGAGGATATTGAATTGAACTCGTCCACTTTTTTTTTTTTTTTTTTGCTGAATAAATTGAACTCGTCCACTGGGAAAGTTAGTAAAGCAAAATGAAATATGAATGCTTAAAATCTTTGTCGACTAGCTAGAATTCTATGAGCACCTATGAATATGACAGGAATATTTCTCTTCTGTTTTCTTTACTTTTTTCCTCTTATTAAAAGCTTAAAAAAAATTTATAAAAATAGTTGAAAATGAAACCTGACAATAAGCTTTAATTTTTTGTCATATGGCATGACACGTATTAAAACAAAGTTGTCACTCATTGGGTACTTGAAAGGAACAAACTTGGGATTACTTACCAAAATTCAAAGAAATAAACGTCATAGACTTAATTGACCTGTAATCCCAATGGAAAAAAACAAAGAAAGTTTCGCAAAAAGCATTAAAGCCCGGAAGAATCCAAGGTTGTTGAAAAAATAAATTAAAAATACAAAGAAGAGCTAGGTGTCAGGCTCACTGAGGCGCATGAATCAAGAAAAATTATTAAGTCCTCTCAAAACATCATTAAATACGTATTACTTCCACCCACATAAATAATGACTTCCAAATTTAATTAATAACGCCCACCGTTAGTGTAGAAAATATACATTTACTATGTTTCGAGAGAAAACAATATTTTCCATGAAACAAACACTTTGCAGGACTTGTTCTTAGCTAGCAGAATTCAATAGCTTCTTATTTCTTCCCTCAACTTTCCCATTATGTTTTTTAGCTTGAATCACTGCGAATCTGTGATCAAATTCAATCATAACCTGTAAAAGTGATTGACCCAGCTTTTCCTTTACTCTCTTCTTTTGTCTTTTAAGTGAAAGAGGGAAAAGTAAACAACACAGCAACTCAAAGCTTTGTCCATATGTCATTGGGCGAACAACAAATATCACAAAAGTTCAGAACCATTCAACCATCACAGTAAATTTAAACACATAATTGAAAAACTTGAATGATACAACAAAAAAACAAATAAAAAAGAACAAACTCCGACTGTCATTCTCAATTTTTCTTCTCCTCTATAATCTTTCCACAGTCCCATAATACTGATAATAGTCCATTACAACACATTGAAAGAAATCAATCAACCAAAAATTGTTCCAAAGAATTGGAACCCCATGAATTAAAATCAAGAATTAAACCCAAGAAAAACCCCCACCAAACCCTTCTCTATTAAAAATCAATCTATGTACAAAGTATGAAAGAATCTTTCAACAATGTAACAAAAAATAGAAACAAAGAATAATCATAAAAAATAACCCGAATACCCAGTCAACGTCTCAGACGACGTCGTAGTAGTAGCAGATGAGCCAGAACCAGACCCGAGTCGTTGACGATCTTTACCGTGAATGAAAAGATCGTACGGCTCCCAAAGCCTGTCAACCTCGCAGGGCTTCCTGATATCGAGTCTCACCCATGGCTTCCCTTTCCCACTCCAATGTAACAAACTAACCGGACCTGGATGCAACGACCTACAACTACCTCGTACATTGTCGCCACCGAGCCCATGCTGGTTCCACCTATGGTGTATGGGCTCCACGTGCCCCGCGAAGACCAACAAAAATGGTGGCAACGAACCCAACTCGTAGATCCTCTTCTTTCTCTGCACTTCCATCCAGTTCTCAATTCTCTTCCTGTAGTTCCCTTCTCGCCACTTCACCAAATCCATGACCATAACCCCGGTGTTGAAGTAGCACGGGTTCCGGGTCGAGAATACCCGGGAAAGAACCGGGTCGGACCAGAACGGGTCCGTGAAGTACTTGGTGAAATTCGCGTGGCAGTATTCGGGGGCTCCGATGACACGCGTCGAAGTCAGATTGGTCTCCCAGAGCTTGACGATGTCGTCGACCACGACCACATCGGAGTCGAGGTAAATCACGCGGTCAACGCAGGAATCGAGAATGTCTCCGAGGTAGTTCCGGGCGTAGTTCAACGGGTTCTCGAGAGCCTGTCGGATCGAGGAGGAGATTAGATTTATCACCGTGTCTTCGCGAAAGATGTAGACCTTGAAGTTGAGGGAAGGGAACGTGGATCGGACGAGTTGGGTCAGGACCCGGGGACTCGCCGGGTCGAACTCGGCCGAGACGAAGTGGAAGAATACGTGTTCCGGGCACGACGCGTGTCGCAGGACCGAGTGAACCGCCGCTATGGACCCACGTAGGTACTCCGAGTCCAGCGTCATCGCTATGTGGATAAACGACGAGTCGCACGAGGACACGTAGGACTCCTTGTTCTTCATCAGCGGGCACTCTTTTCCGTTACGGTAGTCCGGCGCTTCAGCAAACCGCGACAGCCCATCAAGCCCAAGCCTAAGCCCAAGCCCAAGCCCAAGCCCAAGCCCAAGCCCATCTCCGCCGTCGTTCGGTCTCGTCGGAAACGACCGTATACAGAGACAAAACGGCGGCAAAAGAAGCGACACGAGAAGAAACAAAACGACGACGCTTAATCTGAAAGGGAGCATTACTGGGTTTTCTGGGTTTTTTTTCTTTGTGGGTTCTTGAAGAAGAAGAAGAAGAAAGAGATGGGTTTTGGAGACTGGGTATAGTGAAGTCTAAGGCTATAATAAATTTCTTTCTTCTTCTTCTTCTTCTTCTCTGTTGTACATTCCCAACAAAAAATCAATACGCGGTTTTGCTTTCCATGTGAAAGATAAAGAGAGAGAGAAAAGTGGGGACTGAGTTTTTTTTTCTCCTTGAAAGAGAAATTTATTACGTATTTATATGGGATTTTCACTAGCCTAGAGAGACTCTCTTAACTCCGAACTGTCCCTTTCTGTCTTTTTCCTCTCTCTCTCTCTCTGAGTTTTCTTTTATGGGCGAAAAAGTCCCATTGGTGAAACCGCTGGTATGGTAAAGGAAGGAATAGTTTTCTTTCTTTGTTCTTTGTTCCTATCTTTTTCTTTTTCAATTTTTTGGGTTTTTCTTTTTTCTGGGTTCGTTTTTTTTTTTTTTTTGGTTTTTTTTTTTTTTTGGCTTATTAAAAGGGGCGTAGAATGGATTTTATTAAAACGCGTTTGAATTTTAGGGGGATTAGCATTAGAGCAACACGTAATTTGGCTAACGAAGAGTTTAAATTTTTGTGATCATAAGTCATAACGTATTTACGCGCTTTTGTAATTCATGACTACTACAAAGGAGATTTGACCTAATTACTGGACATAACAAATTTCATACCTGTTGACTAGAGATTATTAGTTGTAAGTAAAATCTAGATCAAAATTAATAAAAATTTATCAACTTAATTTTATAAAAAAATGATAAAATCTATTGATATTTATAGCATTTTCCACAACTTAAGTGTGTATTTTCTTATTTTTCGTTGGGATAGATGTCCTTTTTAATTTCAATTCATTAAAGATATATTTGTCTATTTGCTTTAATTACGCAAATAAGTGTGTGTCCTATCATTTTAGGAAAAGAATTATCATCATTTTCAACAGCAATAGATTCATTTTATGGTTTAAATAAAAAACAAAATGGTAAGTTAAAAAAAATTATACATTAATTAACTGTCAAAGTAAGCCAGATTTTAACTTATCCAAACACAAATTTAATTATGATTTTATCAAAATTCAACTTATGAATTTTGCAAAGTGTACTAGAAAATGCTGGCTTTTATTGGACTTGCCAGAGCACACATAGTTAACCATAATTTTAGTTTACTTGAGGAATAAAAAATGCTAAAACCAATTCAATTATTTAAAAATAATGTAAGCAATAACTCAAAGTCATAACTTACTATTGCACAATTGAGTTATTATGCCATTTGTTTAATCCCTTTTTTCTCCCTCTGAATAGGGCCTTATGTAAAATCAAAATCAAAGCTGAGTGTCCCTTATGAAAAAGAAAATAAAATTTTGAGGTGCATTAACTTAAACTTATTTTTAATGAGAGACCCTTAGTGACTAAGTAAACACTTCTCCAATTCCCTCATTAATTTTAAATAGTTTTAGGAACTTGAGCAGCATTGTTTAAATAAGATGGTATACTATTGTAATTAGTTAGCCATTCATATAACTTGCCAACTTCTGACCACAAACAAATAACAATGAACTTTATTTTATAATAAAGCATTAAAGAATTAGAGAAGTCTAGAGCATGTTTATTCCATAAGAAATATTGAATTTAGAGTTAGGTGAGGATTGCTTCTACAAGAAATCTGAAAATAAACAATATAAAGTGTAGGTACAAAACAATATAAGTACAGGTACACCCAAAAAAAAAAAAAATTCACCATTTTTTTCACAATTGTCCGTTTGGTTTGCGTTTTGGACAGATGTATTTGCGTCTGGCTTCTTCTTCTTCTTCTTTTTTTCAGCAATTGAAAATTCTTTTTTTCTATTCATGTAAATAGTAATTGAAAATTTTTTTTTTTCAATTTTTAGTTTTCAGCAAAATAAGTGATATCCAAACGCACACTTAATGACTTGAACATGTTACCATTAACTCTAAATTGCATGACAAAAATTAAAATTGATGTTTCTTAGGCTCATGCGAAAGCGATGTAATTAAATTATTATAGTTAAAACTTAAAAGTTTTTTCATTTAATGGTATTACCTTTTCTTTACGATAATCATAATTTAAAACTTTAAGGTCTTTCTAAAAAAAAAAAAACCTCTCCTTATCAAAATTAAACAAAAACACCTTAAGAAATTACAAAAAGAAAAATTCTAAAAACATATTTATTGTAAAGTTTTTAAGTTTAAAAACATGCTATGCAGTGGTGAGCTCATTTATGAGGTCAAATCAATATTTTTTGCTCATTAATAACACCTAACAACAATTTATTATGACAATATGCTATGAAACGATAAGCTCACTTATATGATCAAATAAATACAATCTGTCTACCAAGAACAATTAATAATATCATATTATTTAATATTTTTAACGAAACAGTCGTAACAGTTTGGTGGACGTCACTTTTCTGAAGGGCTCTTATCCCAGTTAATTGAGATGATGTCATGACATTACGCGAACAACAGCAAAAAATAAAAGTAGTATTAAAAATCCATATAAAAACAAATGTTTACTAATCATAACTAGTAATTTGTCGTTTTAATAAATTATAAAATTAATTTTGTTCATGTAAAGCCTTATAGTTTAGCCAGCAATCAATTTATAAAATAAAATAGATAATAAAAAATTAATCCTAAACAAAATTATTGCGAAAACAATTGTGCTCATAATATTGGTAAAAAAATAAAAAGTGAGCAATAGTGAGGTGGTGGGTAGCTCCGCAATGATGGAAAGAAACACAGTTTGCTGGTTAACACGCTGTAAATGAAGTGCCAGGTCATATATAAATACAATGCGGATGCGGTGAGCACAGCGTGGGCGAGGCAATCAGTTCCATTAATTTTTTTTTCTTTGATGTTTGGAACAAAGAATAGAATAGTACTGTAGCAAAGTTGCAAAGGAAGTAATATTCTTTCCCTCCAGTAATGAAATGCCAGCTGCGTCCAATTGAAGACAGCTGTGATCTAATTGTGATTGACGTTGACGGCTGCAAAGCGAGCAATGAGTCTGGCAAAGCCTCAGAAACTCTACATCATTGGCTGTTTCCCAACTCCCATGTGATCACGTGCTCCGCCCACTCCCATTCCCCTTAAAACTTGTACTAATACCAAACTCTTGTGTATGTATTTTCAAGCACAACGGCTCTCTCCGTATTTATTTTAGAATTTCAAACTATAAGTTTGCTTAGAATAATTTCTCTGTATATATAAAAAAAATTTTAAAAACTTAGAATAATTTTTATAAATAAATAAATAAACCGTTAAATTACAAATTATACTCCTAAAATTTTGAAAAGTGATATATGCACGATATTTTTATAATAAATCTTAATTAGCAGATTATTACAAGTTTTTAATTTAAATCTACTGCTGAAACTATTATTTTACCCACTAGTAACAACAAGTAACAATCTGACACTTAAGATTTGTCGCAAAAATGTTGTAAACTTAATATTTCTCTTTTTATTATGTCTTGTCATTTTTAATTATTAAGTAATGCTAGCGATACAAACTTTTTGATAAAAAATTTTACAAATTGTTGATGTAGTGAGTGTTTATTAATAAATAAAAAAAGTAATATTAATAGTAGACCTAGATAAAAACTAATAAAAAGTTGGTCACGTTAACATTTTATAAAAATATTGTAAAATAGTTTGTGAATGTAGCATAACTCTTAATTATTTAATTATTTTAGGCTACAAAAATTATATGACATCTTTTTATTGGACAAACTAAACACGCGTGACAACTTTATTTAACGCTTAACATAAAATAATATAAATGAAAAGTTGCTTATACAAACAAAATAAAACTTTAAAATCCAAACACACTATTATAATATAGTTTGCAATTTAGTCAAACTTAAAACAATTCTCATAAACAATTTAAAAGAAGAAAAAAAAACTTAGAATAATTATTCCTTATCAATTGTCATCAAATTAAAAACACTAATTTATAGCTGAACAGTCCCTCTCAAACTCAGTCAATTATGCACCCACAGAAAAATTTAATATCAGTTGTACATATCAGAAATCAATTGACAGATATACTTCAATTCATAAAAACAATCTCATAACTTATGATTTTGACTCGCTCAGGCAATTAGTAACTATTAAAAGTTTAAAACTTGCATTGCATATAGTATATACCTTCTCTTTTCTTTTCTTTTCTTTTTTTTGCTGAGATTATAAAGTATATACCCTTTTATCTGTATTTCAATTGCTTTGAATTACGATGCTACACAACCCAACAGCTCAAATTCAATATATTTATTGTAGAATTTCAAACTGTTACGTTTGGTTAAAACTTTAGAATGATTTGTTCGTTATCATCAAATTAAAAACATAAAAATAAATAAATAAATTTGTAAGCCAGGTTTTTTAGATCTGAAGTCTCTTTTAGCTAGAACTCTTTCTTAACTCAAATCTTAATTAGCTTCCCCTCAAAAAAAAAAAAATCTTAATTAGCTGAACAGTCTCTCTCTCTCTCTCTCTCTCAATTATGCACCCCCAGGAAAATTTAATATCGGCTGCATATATCAGAAATCAATTGACAGATATACTTCAACTAATTAATAAAATATAAACAAGGATTTTGTTAATAATTTAACATCTTATGATTTTGAAACACTCAGGAAACTTTTTTTTAATAAAAAAAAATCACTTTCTATATTCTGAAAATGATTAAAGATTAAGGACTATAGTCAATACTTTTTTTTTCCCAGGATGTAATCAATACTATTTAAAACTCCAAAATACTAACCATTGAAAATGTCCTGGTCAGTGACTTTTTATCTTTTGCTTTTAGCTTTGCACATATTTAACAACTTTAACTTATAGTATAAACTCCCAAATTGTCAATAGTTTCTAACAACTAGTAATAAGGACTTTTATGTGGAGAAGCTTGTAAAAGAAGAGAACCAAACTTGGAATTCTTCTTCCCTACTAAAGTAATTGAAAATAAGATTTTGTTAATGTGTATCTTAAGGGTATACAATAATTTATCATTTTTGAAAAAAATTTCTTGGGAATTAAAAAAAATTTTACAATTTTTTTAATTCTCGAAAAAAAAATTTCAAAAATGGATGGGTTAATGTGTTAGAGCATCTACAGCAGTGGAGCTAAAAGAGCTAAAAATTTAGTTTTTTAGCTCCACCAAAAGTTACTTTATCTATTTTACCTACACACATGCTGCAGCAATGAATCTATTGTAGCTTTCAATACAATAAAATAATATAAACATCACAATAAAATAATATATCTCCACAATAAAATAATATATCCTATTACCCAAAAAAAATCCACAAAACCAACTACAACCACCACTACCATCAGACTCAGACACAGCTACAACCACCACCACCACCAGTCAACAACAGGAAAAAAAAAAAAAAAAAAAAACCAACAAAACCCACGATGAAGATCGGTGAGATGGAGGACGGTGATAGGTCAGCTACCATCAGCCACTCCCACAACCACCACCACCACAACCACCACCATTCCACAGGAAAAAAAAAAAAAAAAAAAAAAAAAAAAAAAAAAAAAAAAAAAAAAACCCAAACCAGCAACCACTGAACCCACCACCAAAAAACCAGAGAGGCGAGTCGGGTTGGCGTGGATCGGATCGAGCTTCGACTCGGCCGGCAGCAGTGAGACTGAGAGTTTGAGAGAGTATGAGAGGAGACTAAGAGTTTGAAGGAGTGATCTGAAGGAGAGAGGATGAGAATGAGAGGAGACCGTGCAGTTTAAAAAGAAAAAGAATTAAAAAATGTTTTTTTAATAAAAGTAAGATTAAAATATTATTATTTTAGTTTTACCTTCACTACCGTACGAAAGCCAAATATAGCTTTGTACGGAAGGCTAAAGCTAAAAAATTTTAGCTTTGCCTTCACTGCTGTATGACCATTTTTTGGGTTTTTGTGGAGCTAAAATAGCAATATAGCTTTTTAGCTCCACTACTGCAAATGCTCTTAGGGCACACATTAACCGAACTCTTGAAAATATTGAGTTATATAATAATAATAATAATAATAATAATAATAATAATTGATGGTGAACTGAAGGTTGTACAACTCCAATTCGTCCATAAGTGTCGTCCAAGTCAAGAAGAGAGGAATGGACATCCCTCGTAGGACGGTTGTCCATAGAGATGAGGGTCGTCCATTAGGAAAGCGCCTGGACTATCCCTAACACCTGGACGACCACCAACTCTTGGGAAATCTCTAGAGAGATTTATCTACAAAAGACTAGTGAATCGAACTACGTGTTACTATTTTGAAACATGAGTGAAATCCTGATTCATCGCTATAATTTCTGATTAAATACTTAACTTCCAATGACAGTTATAGAAAATAAGATTGAACATTCCAACTTCTATGGTGGTTTTGTAAAAGTTAAGTCTGAACCTTCCAACTTCCACAAATATTGAGAAAGTTACGAGACAAGTAATCGCTCCAAAGCACACTATATAAACACTCATCCACATTTAATGAAGGTAAGTTCTCACATTCTCAAAAATTGGAATTCTAACATTCCAGAGGAAAAAAACAACTTAAGCATCGGAAGATTCTTGGCCCGTTCATCCCAATCACCTTTGATCCTGTCTTTTTCTTTTCAGGCCTTTCAAGCAATCACTATCCCATTGAAACCCGTAGCATTTAGCTTACTGATTTTCTTTGTATCATCAATAATAATAATAATAATAATAATAATAATAAAATTCACCCCAAAAGTTTAGGCTAATATTAGGTATTACCAAAACTTTTTTGAAAATATATAATTTGCTCCCTAAGCACAGATAATACTTAACATCGTTTAAAAAAGTTCAATGCTCCTCCAAATCGACTGCTTCCTCTTCCAATTGCTTATTTTAATTGCTCCAGTTTAACAATAATTGTATTACAACAATTTTATGTACAATGAAGTGTATAGGTAACCAATAATTGATAAAAGAACAACCAAATATTTGGGAGGTAGGGGCAAGCAAGAGTAGGGCATTTCCACCTAGTGTTAAGTAATTAAAGTTTGTGCTTAGAAAATGTTGTTAACATAACATTTTTCTTTTTATTATGACATTTCATTTTTAATTATTGATTAATGCTAGCGATACAAACTTTTTTACAATTGTTTTTTACAAATTACTGATATAGTGAATGGCTATTAATAAATAAAAGAAAATAATGTTAATGATGTGTCTAAATGAAAACCAATAAGAAGTTAGGCACATCAACATTTTGTAAAATAGTTTATAGTCATAACATTACTTTTAATTATTTAATTATTTTAGGTTACAAAAATGATGTGACAACATTTTATTGGACAAACTAAACACGCATAATAAGTTTATCTAGTACTTAACAAAAAATATAAATGAAAGACTACTGATACAAACAGAATAAAACTTTATGTAGTAAAATCCAAACATTCTCAAACTTTATGGTGTAATTTGCAATTCAATCAACTTAAAATGATTCCCATAAACATATTTTTTATTTAAAAAAAAAACTTGGAATAATTATTCCTTATCAATTATCATCAAATTAAAAAAAATTAATTTATAGCTAAACAGTCCCTCTCAAACTCTGTCAATTATGTACCCCCAAAAAAATTTAATATCAGTTGTACATATCAGAAATCAGTTGGCAGATATACTTCAATTAAAAAAAACAATCTCATATCTTATGATTTTGAATCACTCAGGCAATTAGTAACTATTAAAAGTTTAAAACTTGCATTGTATATAGTATATACCCTTTTTTTTGCTGAGAGTATATATATACCCTTTTATATGTATTCAATTGCTTTGAATTACAATGCTACACAACACAACAGCTCAAATTCAATATATTTATTGTAGAATTTCAAACTGTTACGTTTGGTTAAAACTTTAGAATGGTTTGTTCGTTATCATCAAATTAAAAACATTAATTAAATTTTTTTTTTTTGTAAGCCAGGTTTGTTAAATCTGAAGTCTCTTTTAGCTAGAACTCTTTCTTAATTCAAATCAATTAGCTGAACAGTCTCTCTCTCTCTCGCGCTTGTCAATTATGCACCCCCAGGAAAATTTAATATCAGCTGTATAATTCAGAAATCAATTGACAGATATACTTCAACTAATTACTAAAATATAAACAAGGATTTTGTTAACAATTTAGGGCTCGTATAGTAAGAGATTTTTAGTAACGTTTTTTTTTTTTTTGTATTTTTTGAAAATACGTGTGGATGAAAAAGTGTGTGAAAATACGCGTGGATAAAAAATGTGTGAAAATACGTGTAATGTTGTTTAAATACTAAAAACTGTTGTTTAAACAACAGTAACAAATGAGCCCTAACATCTTATGATTTTGAATCACTCAGGAATCTTTTTTTTTAATAAAATAATAAAATAAAATAAAATTAATTTCTAAAATGATTAGAGATTAAGGACAATAGTCAATACCTTTTTTTTTTCTAGGAAGGAATCGAATACTATTTAAAACTCCAAAATACCATAACCATTGAAAATGTCATGGTCAATGACTTTTTATCTTTTGCTATTAGCTTTGCACACATTTAACAACATTAACTTACAGTACAAACTCCCAAATTGTCAATAATTTCTAACAACTAGACTCCCTGTGTTCTAACTTAACAACTAATTCTCTCAAAAAAAAAAAAAAAAAACTAGTAATAAGGACCTTTATGTGGAGAATCTTGGAATTCTTCTTCCCTACTTATTTTAGTAATTGAAAATATTGAGTTATATAATAATAATAATAGATTAAAAAATCACCACAAAGGTTTAGGTTAATATTAGGTATTATCGAGACTTTTCAAAAATATCTAATTTACTCCCTAAGCACAAATAATATTTAACATCGTTTTTTAAAAAGTTCAATGCTCCCCCAAGTCGACTGCTTCCTCTTCCAATTGCTTGTTTTAGTTGCTCAAGTTTAACAATAATTGTATTACAACAATTATATGTACAATGAAGTGTATAGGTAACCAATAACTGATAAAAGAACAACCAAATATTTGGGAGGTAGGGGCAAGCAGGAGTAGAGAAATTTCGACCAAGTGTTAAGTAAAGTTTGTGCTTAAGGATTAGATTAGATATTTTTTAAAAGTTTAGGTAGTACCTAATATTAGTCCAACCTTAAGGGCGGTTTTGTATTTTACCCTAATAATAATAAGTAGAATAAGAAAAATGATTTTTTTACATTTTTTTTTTAATTCTTCTATAGAATATAAACAGAACAAAATATCACACTATTTTCACAACAAACCACTTAAAATTAAATAAAATAAAATTTTATTGGAATCTAACATAACTCAAAACATGAATATTGTAAAATAATATTGTGAAATTACATATATATATATATATATATATATAACAGTAGTACAAAATAGTTAAGTTGAAGTTTACGCAATGGCATAGTTTGTTGACTTGAAAGAAAGTCATGCACTTGGTTGAGTGCACCCTAAGATTTGAAGACTTCACAAGTTCACATCTCTTTGTTCGTTATTGGCCAAATGGAGTGAACTTTCCGTCTCCAACAATCAACAAATTCGTTAATAGAATCATTGGTTCAATAATTTGATTCTAATCTATTGACTCACTTTTGTAAGTCTATTAAAAAAAAAACAAAAAAACAAAAAAAACCTGACGTATGTTGCTTGCGTTTATACGTGTCAAACAAAAACTAGTGTTGGAAAAAGAAAATTAGAACAAATTTTCCATGCTTAACACGTCTCTTTCTTTTTCTTCTTTTTTTTTTTTCCTTTTTATTTTTTCTTTTTAATTTTGCTGTTAGTTCCACTTTTGAAGAAATACATTTTAACACACACATATTTTCACAATACGTAAATAACAATACTAGAAATTTCAAACTAAACAGCCCTAAATAATTTTATTCACAAAACAAAAACTATACAACAGGAGCAAAAGCTCAACACAAAAGTGACTTCTCCAAAACTCAACTAGAACAACAACTCAAACATATAAGACCAGGTCTATATCAGTTAATTACCATAATTTCGTTTTCCCTTAAGTGCAAAATTTCCAAACAAAACAAGAATTACACACAAATCTCCTCAATGGAGGCCTTCATGGTTAACTTCTAAATATTCCAAAACATGAATAGTGGCAGGTTTAGAAATTTTTGTATTTAAATGTAATTGTCATTATATATTTGTTATTATTTTTGTAAAAATATTTTAAATTAAGGGTTCGTTTAGATACAACTTATTTTGCTGAAAATTGAAAACTGAAAACAATAAAAAAATAATAAAAGTTACTGTTCACGTATTTGGCACTGTTCATAAGCTTAAAATCACTGTTCATGGACAATGAACAATACTAGACTCGCGTCCAGGAAAAAAAAAACGTAACAAACGTGACGTAGAAACGCCAAATCGAAACGAAGACTGAATGACAAAACTCAACCCATTGCTTGTATTAATTATTGACCCACACAACTACCCTCATCCATGCATAAATAATACACTAAATGTCTATTTAACCCAGCCAAATGCTTAAAATATCACTAATTTTACTTTTCTTTTTCATGAATCACTAATTTTGTAACAAAAAGTTATTATAATATAATAATAATAATACATGCATATATACTAAATCCTTTGTATTTTCTAATTATTAAATTACATAAAATTATATTATATTTATACTACACACACATTCACACAAATAACATTATAACAAAAATAAAAAATAACGCACATAATCAGTATCACACACACACACACACACAATATAAATTTATAATAAAGAGAGACTCACAACTCACAAATATTCACTCTTTATTTTTTTATTCTTAGAGTCGAAGATTACTAGATAGGTAGATAAAGAAGTGAGAAGAGACAAGACGAGAGTCGTGAAAATGATATCAAAGAGAGAAGGTGAAAGTGATTTGTGTTATTGTTTGATTTTGGGATGGGTTGATCTATGATCAGGGGTGCAAAAATAATTATAAGTGTGTGCGCGCGCGCGTATATATATATATATATATATATTCAAGTCAAGGGGTTCATTTCAGCCCTCTAAATATAATGTACAGCCGCCCTTGAGCATGAGCAATAGCATACTTTGCTAGGATAGTAGGATCAAGTTGTGGCGCACCGTACGTGACAATCTTCATTACACTCACTTCAAATCATCCAACTAGCTGTGAAGAATATTAAAATCTCTTGATCATATAAATTTTTTACTATATGTTCTACCGAGGGAAGCTGATACCATACCGTACCGAAAAAAATACTGGCCATACCGGCCTCGTACCGACCATACCGGCGAATTCTGGCCGTACCGGCCTCGTACCGGCCATACCGGACCAGAACACAAAATGCTATGTTTTTTTTTTTTTTTTTGTAATTGTGGCAATTTTTTAAGGGCAGGATAGTAATACTTATATATATTATATGGTTTTGAAGTAGATCCTTTTGATGGATGGGAGTAGATGATCCTATGTAGTTTGTGTTAACTTAATTATTTGTATTATTTGTTTTCTTTGTATGCAATGAACAATTAAATTTTTTGTTTTTTATATTGTGTTTTTTTTTTCTTTGTATACAATGAACAATTAAATTTTTTGTTTTTTATATTGTGTTTTTTTTTCTTTGTATGCAATAAACAATTGAAGTAATGTTTTATTGTAAACAGGAGGTAATGTTTTATAGTAAATAGAGATTTTGTGTGTGTGTGTGTGTATATATATTAAATATAAAAAATAGCGGTAAACCCGAAACGGTACATCGGTATTGACCGGTTCCCGAAATATATCGTACCGGTGGCCAAACCGGTATAGCATCCGGTACGGTATTGACTTCCTTGGTTCTACCACATTCACAAAGGATAAATTTGAGCAATGGACTAGGAAATCGTGTCATATTTACATGAAATGGTAAATTCTTATTACTTAATTAAATTTGTTAATAAATTATATTGGGACCAACCCATATATGAGCCTCTTTTAACACCAAAATATTGATTTTTAAGCATAGATTTTCAGTATCGGGTGGTCTCCTCCTCTTGGCTACATAGTATTTGTGTTTTCACATTGGGGTTGGCTTTTCTTTCTTAGATTTAGTTTTCCCTTTAAGTGGTGTTGGTGTATTTGAAATAAGTCAGGTTGTAACGGTATTTGTTAGTTGTTAGACAGTATAGGAATCGTTTTCAATTTGTAATGCTATTCCTCTTTAGATCTTGGATTGGTTTTGGTGGTAATTTTTCTATGAGATTTTGATCTCTTCTAACATATACTCTTTATTTTATTTTTTCTATAATTATTTGTTTTAAAAATACAATTCTTCAATTTGTCTTGAATATATATTTTTATGGGTCAAAGTTTCTCTTTAACATGAGAAATGATATGTCCACAACATTTTCACAACATTTTTACAACAAATCTTAAGTGGCAGGTTGTTACTGGTTGTTATTGTTGAGGCAAAATAGTAATTTTGTGTTACGTTTAAATTTGAACCAATAACAACTAACCATCACTGATTTGTTGTAAAAATGTTGTGGTTGTAGCACCTCTCCTTTAACATACATGTCAAGAGATTATTCATCTGAGTCACTATAACTGTATATAAGTAGGTTCAAACCCAATTTCCCTTCTAATCGATTGAACCCTGATAAGGGGTGTCGCATGCAGTAACTTCCAAGCAAAAACTATAACTTTATTATGCTATTTTCAATTTCATAATCACACTCCATCACTCATTTGAACTAACAACCCACTATTCTTGCCTCATCAAGTCATCAATTCTTTTAGTTATTGTGCCAGTAGCTCTAGAATCTTTTGGAGGTCTACCTATATGATAACGAATGAAATACACGGTTGTTACCAATTCATTATGAACCATTTATACAATCCATAATTCTGATGCTAATGTCTTGGGTTGATAACGTATTTACTTCTCATAAGTAGGGAATGATAGGTAAATTCATTAGTTCTAAAACTAGTGAAAATGTGTGTATTTTGTTTTAAGAAAAAAAAAGTTAACCGATGCCGTAAAGACATTGCTTCCGGATTTATTTTTTGAAACTTTTTATGGGAAAAAAATAATTAATTTTTTGACAAATTTTTATATTTCTCATGAAAATGATATCAAAATTTTCCTTTAAATGATTCATTAACAAATCTCTTAAGGACAACTATTAACAAGACTTTCAAATCAAATAATCATTTGAATATGTGAGCTAAAAACTTATAATAAAAAAATGGGTCCTAAAATTTAGGTTAATGCCAAACAGATTCAAGACTTTTCAAAATTGACAAATTTGGTCCCTAAACCAACTTAGTTCCTAAAATGTAGGAAAAAGTTTAGTTAGAAAATTAGTTATAGCCTAAGGTTACAACCTTACTTAATAAAATAAACACTACTACATATTTTTAAAATCTAATCGTTGAATCACATGTTTTTTACACTCTTAATACACATGCCAAATTTTATGTCAATCAGATATTATTTACTATATGATCTATAAACTTATATTTTATACATAAATACAATTTAAACAATTTATTAATAATAACATAGCTATTGATTTTTAATTTTTTAAAAATTTTGCAAGCATGGAGGATATAAGAAGAAGATGCAATTCAATAATGGACTTGTTCAAATTCACCTCTAATAAAAAGATATTGTGGGGGTAAAAGGTGGACAAGGGAAATGGGCTTGCGCTTTGGGCTCAAAGTCCACGCCGAGGATCATGACCAGTCCGAGGACAATCCTGCCCAACCAATAATGTCTGAAATGAATTGTAAGGAGTCCGAACACGAATTGGGGAATCCTAGGAACAATGCCGAGGATAATACCACCTCGGGTAATCAAAATTGGAATAAGCCTTGGAGCTCTTCCGGTCAAAGAAAACATCCTAGAAGGTTCTACTAGCCTGGGCAGATGAAATAGATACGTACACCAGGAAAATATCAAAAAATATCAAGGAAGAAGGCTGCCAACCCCGCATTGAATGACTCTGCAACTAACCTCCTGGTCGCATTTATGTGGAGAAGACACCTGAACAGTGATGCCCAGCCTTACACCCATTACATCGAAATTTCTGAAAAAAGGAGATGGGACAAGTATCTCCAAAGGCCACTACAACGACAGGTGGAAGGAGGAAAGAGTGAGGGAAGGAATATAAAAAGAGGGGGAGGAGGAAGAAAAAGGGAAGAAAAGATTATTAGAACAATCCTCGGATTAGAGCCGAGACTAATTTCTTGTGTTCAAACTTTTTATAAGATTTCATCTTGTGGTCTTAACTTCTAACGCTGATTATCTAGTCCAACCTGATCCAGTTTTCCTCTCTCATTCTCTAACAATTCTTTGTTTTGGGCCATTTGGGCTGGTCCATGCAATCTTGGACTAGCACGCTGAAGTCGTGTCCTTACAGATATTAAGTAAAATTGTAACCCAAGGTTACAACTAATTTTAAGCTAAACTTTGTCCTAAAAATTACTAGGCTAGTTAATCATTTTTTTTTTCAATTATCTTAAAGACTAAGTTGGCTTTAGAGTCCAAATTGGTCCGTTTTGAAAATTTATAGTCATAATTAGTTGGTATTAGCCTATATCTCAAGAAATGTTAATGGAATTTACCCTTAAAAAGTTCAAAATTGTTATTGAATATTTTACTCAGCTTAAGAATGAAACATAAACAAAAGATGATAGAGATGCTTTGCACCCAGAGAGGGGTTTATTAAAAATTAAGAACCAGCAGAGGCCAATGGCAATAAACTTTTGTTCTTTTCTGAACAGGTCTTGGGAAAGTGGAACAAAATATACTAGTGGAGTCCGGTGAAAATAATTGAAAGTAATAAATTGGAATTGGGTGGAAGATTCCGAGACCGAGCACCAACCAACTTGTAATAAATTAACAATGAAAAAGTGAAAAAGTTTAATTCTAGGCCTCGTTTGGCAAGCTATATATCTATTTTATAACCGAAAGTCTTTCAAAGTTCCAACAAGCTGAAAACCCGATTCACCACTCTGAAATATGCTCAAAAAATATATGTATATTATGCATTGTTCAGGTTCACTGCACCAGTGCAATATTAAATGAAGCTGATCAGAATGTCTGTTTTAGTTTTCAGAATCCATGGTAACATATAATTTGATAATTTGGATTGGTATTGAAAAAAACCTAGAGACATCCAAATTCCAAACCAGCATTCAAATTTACAACAAGCTTATTCATCAATTTGTGATTGATGTATCAAATCCAATTTTTCACCAAGTATCGCCGGTAGTTTTTTGCATAAGTGTTGTACTTTTTGGTATTTTTAATAGAGATATTCATTATTCAAATAACTATAAATTACAAAAAAAAACAACAATAAATTTGGTAAGACAAAAAATTTATACTAATTTTTTTAGTTGTTTAAATGATATATTTATGATTTTTTAGGGTAAATTACTTTAACTGAAATTTGAGTTAATGTCAACCAGATCCAAAATATTTCAAAAATTACCAATTTGGCCCCTAAAACTTAGTTTCTAAAAACTATTAAATCAGTTAGGCCTTGTTTGGTTTAAAAAAATGGTCACTCATCACTCAATTTTCATCACTCATCACTCATTACTCATCACTCATTACTCATCACTCTAAAATATCACACCCAAATAACATCATCACTCAGTTATCATCACTCAATATTTTCACACTATTGTGGGTTCCATATCTGTCATTGGTACAGTTTTTTTTTTTTTTTTATCCAAACTCACTAAACCCAGTGAAATGAAAAAAAAAAAAAAAAAAAAAACCTGAAACCGAACCCAGGAAAAAAAAAAGAAAAAAAAAACTTGAAGACCGAACCAGTGAAAAAAAAAAAAAAAGGAGGAAGAAGAAGAGCTGAAACCGAACCCAGGAAAAAAAAAGAAAAAAAAAACTTGAAGACCGAACCAGTGAAAAAAAAAAAAAAAAAAAAAAGAGGAAGAAGAGCTAAAACCGAACCCAGGAAAAAAAAAGAAAAAAAAAAACTTGAAGACCGAAGTCACCGAATTAGTGAAAAAAAAAAAAAAGGAAAAAGAAACCTGAAGACCGAACCCAAGAGAAGAAAGGAAAAAAAAAAAGTCAAACGGTCAAAAAGTGCGGCTGTGGGGTCCTCCATGTGCGTTTAATTACAAAAATGCCATTGAGTTATGAGTTATGAAAACTGAAAACAGATAAAATGTGTTTTCAGTTTTCATAACTCATCACTCAAAAATCAGAGAACTGAGTGATGAAAACCATAACTCAAAACTCATCCAAACAAAACATCTTATAATTGAGCGATAAAAACTGAGTATTGAGTGATGAAAACACTCAAACCAAACAGCCTCTTAGTCATTTTTCTCAATTGTTTCAAGGATTGGCTTTATGGATCAAATTGATCAATTTTGAAAAGTTTTAGACTTAATTCGCATTAGGTTAATGTGAATGAAATTTACACTTTTTTATTATTAAAATTACATATTATGATTTATATATAATAAAAAATAAAAATGATATTAGAAGTGTTTTTGTTGTTCGGAGGGGTGGGGGTGTGTGGTGGGAAATAGAAAAAGTATTCAAAGTTTGTGTGTTTTTTGTCTTACTAAAAAATGTGATGCAGTTTAGGGTGAACAAATCCAGAAGGTACTGCACGTGTGGGTAAAAAGTGCAGGTAATTTTGCACTTAAGTGGAAATTTTCAAGGACATATCCACAATAAGGTCCATAATAAATAAGATTAGTATATGTTGTGTTGTGTGTCATAGATTCGTAGGGGTTATTGCCTTATTGGACGGTGAGAAGTTGGCAAAGTAGGTGTGTCAGTGTTGTGTATATATTGGGCTTTGGCTGCTGCATTAATTTTTTTGCAATGCAATGAAAAAATGCATGGGATACTCTGACACTTTGCTAAACGCAGTAAACAAAGCACCAGAACCCATGTCATGTATGTATGGTGCAAGCTATGGTCGGACGGTGCCTCTTGTCCACATGTGACTCTCTTTTTTTTTCAATAAATCCAAGCTGTGCGTTAAGAGAAAAACAAGTACGCAGTGATGTAAGGCCCACATTGCTGTGTACAACACGTGGTCTATGGGGTTGGTATGTGGGGCCTACCCACTTATTTTGAGTCCTACAGGAAACATCGTAGACTAGACTAGAGAGGGGTAGACCGTAGACCTAGAAAATAAAGATGAAATGCACTTTCTCACAACTTTCGTAACTGCAATTAACAATCACAAGTATGAGATTTGAGATAATGATAATCAGGTTCAAGAATTTTTTTTAAATTGACTAATTTAGTTTGTAGAATGATTGTTTATTTCGCTCTCATTGTTATTAGGGATTAGGTTGGGCAGTTTTGAAAAGTAAATTTAGACTAATGGTTATCGGGTTCAAGAATTTTTCAAAATTGACTAACTTAGTCTGTAGAACGTTGCTAATTTTTCTGTAATTGTTGCTCATTTTTCTCTTATGGTTATTAGAAATTAAGTAAGTAAGTTTTGAAAAGTTTTAGCCCCAACAAGCATTAGTCCAAACATTAGAAGTGTTATGTTCCTAATATTTTCACAACAAATTTTATACAATAAGTTATTATTTGCTACAACAAGTGAGTAAAAAAGTAATTTCAGTAATAAATTTAAAGAAAAAACCGTAACAATATGCCAGGATTTTTTGTGAAAATTTGTGGACGTAACACTTTTTTTTATCTTTCCTTTTCCTTATAATACAATGAGAATTTATTTGGATCCCGTCTATTATATATATATATTTATATAAGATAATTATAAAATAAAAATGTAAAATAGGGTATGGTTATAGAATTACTCCTCATCAAAACGTGGCAAAATGTCTGTCTACATACTTTCTCTCCGGCAACCACCAAGTGTGGCCCAGTGCTTGTCTACCATTGAGTAAGGTTGAATTGAGTTTGTGCCCTAGTTCGAGTCCTAGTAGCTGCAACACTTTATTACCAGCGGCAGACACTTACTGCAAACAGTGATTAGTCAAAATGCACTGGCTCGGACACCCCGTGGAAAACCCAAAAAAAAAAAAGAACTTTCTCTCAGGCTCTTGCCTCAATCTGAGGACTTCAATTCGCCCGTGAAACAAGCGTGCTTCCTGTTGGCATTTTTGTTTGTTTTGTTTTTCGACAAGTTACATGTGATCTTTGACACCACCAAGCTTTCATACAACGCACCGAAAAGAGACCGTAAATTAGGCGCATGCTCGTTCATTTTTTACTAAAAAAAGAATTAGGAGTGCTAGCTATGTCGTCACACCTGCATTTGTTGTACTTGTTGCTATTTCAAACAAATTGAAAGAGCATGTGAAATGCCCTCCTATTGATTTTTAAAACTATTCGGTGAACGAAGTTCTTTGACACTTCTTTGACATCAGCATTACTTTGCTTTTACCAAATTGCATTACAATTTTAAGTTCAAAGAAAAATAAATTTAGAGGTACAAATTTTTTCATTATTTGTGCTCTAGCGGTTGACAACATAACATATTTAGATTAATGCATAATAAAATTGGTGTTTAGTATTGGAGATAAACTTTTGTGATAGTAATATTATTTCAATCACTACTTGTCATTTTCATAAAATATGATAAATAATGTAAATTTTGTGAAAATTCCAATAATATGTAGCCCAAGTTTTTTTAAAACTAATCAATTTAGTTTCTAAAGCCAATTTAGTCCCTACAGTTTATAAACATAATTGACTGACCTAACAACAAATAATAATTAATTAACTTAGTCCCGTAATGTATTTATTCCTTCATTGCTCTTAAAATCAAGTGTTCTACTCTTATGTGTTGGGTACAACAAATAAAGGTTAGGAGTTTCAAGTGCGTGTGAAGACAAAAAGATGGGTTAACTCAGTTGTTTGGCCGGAAAGAAAAGGACACATACGCTTGATAAGCAACCTAACAACGATAAAGCATGTGCCAGAGATTCTCACATTACCTATTACTACATTGTATCCTCTTGGCACTGAATATAAATGGAAAATTTCGGGTAAGCTGCAGGAGACAGAAAGAAAGCATTGAAATTGCAGGTCGCGTGGCTTAGTGATAAGATATAAAAAGATCGCAACAGCATGTTAGGTGCCATAAAAAAATAACTTAATAATTATTCGCAATAGAATACAAATAGGTTTTTTATATCATAATAAAGAAGAGAATGAGAGAAGGATGATGAACCAGCGAGAAGAGTACCAAGAAGAGAATCCAGGGCATAGTTCCTCTAAAAGGAACAATTCACAAAAATAGAAAATGCTATAAAAATATCTTAAGAGCATTGACATCCCAAAATTTTATCTCATCATATTTTACCATCTCAAAAAACTACTTTATCAATTATAACATACTATTTTACAATTCTTTTAGCATCCCAATTTTTATTTTACAATATAACACATTAAAATAATATTTCTATACAATAAAATAATATATCTCAAAATCCAAATAAAAACAAAAACTCAAAACCCAAAAGCCCGGGGGAGAGAGGAATTGATAAAGTGAATAAAACCCAAATAGAATTGCACTGTAGCATTATTGCAAATTTTTTTGCAATAGTTGGTTTTTACAAGTCCAGACGTATGAGAGTTTTTAGGCTTTTACGCCAACAACATTTTTACAATACATTCACATTAAATCTTAGATGACAGATTATTACTTGTTACAATAATGAATTCAATAATGAATTCAAACTAAAAACAACTTACTACTTAAGATTTGTTGTAAAAATATAATGTACGTAGCACTTCTCTAAAAATAAACTTATTTTGAGATAACATCAAAATAATGTGTTTGAAAATATTTTTTTGATTATAATTTTGGAAAAACCAAATTATTAAAATATACCTTTTTTTTTCTTTTTTTTAATATAGGACCAATAAAACATACTTATATAAGTTTTATTTGTAATGATCTGATAACAATTTCTAAAAGTTATTTTCAAACACAACCAAACTCCCATCAGTCCATCACAGTGTCTTCTCAAACTGAAACTCCTAGGCTAATGGGATGTCCATGGCGACGTGCACTACGAAACACAATTTATATATATAAATATATATATATATATATATATATATATATATCTATATTTATATATAAACCACAACGCGTTCAAGCTTCCATTCTATAACACCGCTTGTAAACACCACAAACACGTAGCATGAGAAGACAATACATGAGCCCCAAAGAAAATAGATGACAAATGCCAATAGTTTTATTTATTTAAAAATGAGAATACAGCTTGTCCACTTGAAATTTAGGTAGCAGCAAGTAGACAATCCCACAACTTGAAACCACCCCCACAAAACTAATAAATAAAAAAACCGAACGATGCTAACAATTAAAAGAAACAAGTGTAGTATCTAAAAAACAGAAGAAAAAAGAAACTAGTTGAACAGGAAAACTCCTTATCCTTCAATGCTTATATTTAGCTTTTCAGTACCGCAACAATATTCATACCAATCACAAAAATATCAGAATGTAGCCTCACCAAAATATAAGGCAGAATATAACAACGACCCCGCCGCAGAGCTAAAGAAGAATATTTTCCTATACAAAACACAAAGTGAAATTCAAACCTTTTATTCTTTTCCTAATTTAGCAGGTTTGGTTTTTCTTGGGAGAGGAAGGGAGTGTTGAAGGGGCTTTTGCAATTTCCGCAATTTCCCACATGGATGTTAAATTATGGAAGCACGGCTCTGACTTCTTTCCTATCTGCTCCAAATGCCTGCAACCGGAATTCCTTAAATCAACATCACACCAAGTAGAAAGACTGATCACTGTATAGCTTCATCCACTAGTTAAATGACCCAGCAGAAAAAGTTGTAAAGCAAGAAAATTCTCCTCCATTCCAAATAAGCAGTTAAGGTGATATGACAAATTACTCATATGATCAAAAGGTTTATATCCTTATCAAGTGATACTTCATTGCATTTAGCGGGTGTTTTCAATATGCAGGATTTTCTTTAGTTATTTATATTTACTGGTAATTATACGGCACTAAATGGGTTTTTGAAGTTTGAACCCACAGCCTCACCCTCCACCTTGGTCTTACAAGGGAAGGTGACTTTAGAGCTAGAACTCCTTGCAATATTCTGGGTTTTAAAATGGAATAAACCAATAAAGACAATGGAGAACGAAGTATACATAAATGATGAAAAAAACTGTACCTCAACTCCATAACCTTTTGCATACACGTTGGTAAAGAGTTCATGAGGCTCAGGCATTGGACTTTCCTGGAAGCACCGGAAGAATAATAAAAAATACGCCATCAGGAATTTGAACCATTCGAAGATGTTTCATAAGTTGCAAATATGCAAAGCCATAAATAGGAACAAGAACAGCAAAATAGTTTCAAAACTAAAACTGCAAGTCTGCAATAGTGCTTCCTACCTTCGCTTGAGCAATGGCATCATCAACTAGTTTTCTCACTTCCTTCTCAGTATCCTGCAGAGGGGGAAAAATGAAAATGCTGTTCAGTTCTGTTCCATCATTTTATATTCAAATTTCTGAACTCATTTTGAATGTGAAAGCCTACTTCCAAGAAGACAAGACTAGTCGAGATCAGTCCCCAACATCCTTATATGATGAAGAAGAGGGGAGCTGGAATTCAATAATTGTATCTAAATCCCAATCATAGAAATTTTCATTCCAGACCAAATTTCAAAATATTAAATCCCAATCATGCAAATTTAATTAGGAATTCATGTGTAATTAATTACCTTTAGCTCCTTTTCAGTAGCTAGATCATGAGATAAGATCAGCTTTCTTATTCTTTCAATTGGATCACGCTCCTAGAATCACAGTGGCAAAAAGAAGTTTAGACTAATCCTTCTAAATGAAATTAACAAATGTATCCCATTGGGAAAAGGAGTATATCAGTTATAAATCAACCTGTCTCACACCAGAAATCTCATCACGAGTACGGTAGGTGCTTCCAGGATCAGACATGGAATGACCATGGTACCTGTAAGTGTCCATTTCAAGAATCTGAACACCAGCATCAAGCACAGATCAATTAATAAGTCTATAGATCATAGAAGGATCTAAATATTGCAAAATGGAAACAATACCAGCAACTTTTACTTCTAAGCCACGTTTATTTTACGAACCACTATTTCATCAAGTGCATACATCATTATATCACAAGTGTGAGTAGAGGCATATTAAAGTTGGGACAATCATAGAACTTCATACAAGAAGTAGAATATAGTGATTTGATATATGAAAAATGTAACCATATCTATTCTTATTGGTAGAAGGATCTAAAATGAAGCCCAGATCAAGACCTTAAATTTTTTCAAGATGCATCCAGCCCAACTAAAAAGTGTTGACCCCAACTCTTAATTACTCAACAAGTTGCAGTTCTTCTCCAATGCACATCCAGTTTATTGCTTGGATCAAACACCCCTAACTTGTTTCCAAAAGAATCATGCTTTCCCTTCCATGGTTAACCAAATCTGCAAGAGCAACTCTTAAAACTAGAGGCAGCAAAACTTTTGGTTCTTGGGTGGGTAGGTGAATGAACGATATTTTACGATGGTAGAATACCAATTAAGTTAAAAGGGAAAATTTTATATAGGACTGCTATGAGATCAGCCTAACTATACTCTATGGTACTGAATGTTGGCTATTAACAAGCAACATGTTCACAGAATGAGTCATGAGTGTAGTTGAAATGATAGTGTTAAGATTGATCAGAAAAAATACAAGGTTAAGAGACGAAATATGAATTCAAATTCATTTAAAGATAAGAGTGGCTCCTATTAATAAAAAGAGAAAGAGTTGCTTAAAGTAGTTTGTTCATGAGCAAAGGAGTACAATTAATGTACCATTGAGAAAAAGTAATTTGATTCAAGGGAACAAAAAGAGGTAAAGGAACCCCTACATTGGAAGAAATATTAAAAAGGTATAAGTTAATTTGAAAAGTGACAGAGAATATGATTTCATAAAGAATAGAATTGCAAAGAAAAACAAATGAGACCAACTCTGATTAATCTGTCAAAGATCCATAGCCATTAGGACCCAGGTTTTTTTTTTTTAATTGCATATTTGCTTCTTGCTCAAATTATCCAATTGTTTTTATTTTTGTTAAGTCCAAATTATCCAATTAATTCATGGAATAAATTATCCCTAGCACAAACAATTGTCATTACCTCCATCCAAACCATTAATTAGGATCAAGTTGGAGATAATCAATAAAGTCCACAACTTCAAGCAAATTCTGTTTCTAGATTTTTTTTTTTTTTAATAAGAAAAATGTAGGGACAATCCTTTGCTCAGACTGCAAAAATTAGAGCAGCAGAGCAGTCATGGCATCCCCCCAAATAGTTTTGGTAATGTGCGCCTATCGCACCATCATCATCATCATGATAGTGCGCCACGATAAACCTCTCCCGTGGAAATACCACGCCACCCCTTCCTCAAGAGGGAAGCGTTCGGCCTTAGGCGCTAACAATTACATTTCTAGATACTAAGCTCCTATTCTAGCAGCCAGATCCAAGCTACAAAAAAAATTTGGAGGACCTACTAGAAGCCCTCCTACATGGGATGCCCGGCATTGAGATTATCTAGCAGAATTTTTTTCCTCAGCTCATAAATTAAAATATGCAATTAAGAACAAAGTAAATCCATTGAGTCATAGACCGCCATATCTTGTGGTATAAGGTAAGAGCTAAGAAAATACTTATTTTTTTTCCAGACTATATGATGCAGGACAAAGGGTGAGAAATAGAAAAAAGGGAAAAAGAAGAAACAGGATAAATCCTAGGCTTCACCACCTAGAATTTGCCTAAAAACCCCACCTTAGAGTGCTTGGAATCACCACCAAGCTTAGAGAAACATCTCTAATAAGAATTTCTATTCAAACTGCACTGCCCAAAACATTTCATACGGCCTTTTTTTAAATAGCGCTTATAAAAAAGAAAAGTCAATCATGCAAAAATACATCCCACCAAATCCTCTGCAAAATTACATCCCAAAATTAAGTCAAAATTCAAATGTGATGACCCAACATGGAAAATCAGAAATAATCCCTAAATAGGAAAAACATCTTGGAGTCCACATCACTACATAAACATGTATCTTGTTAAACTCAAACCAATATATTACCCACAAATAAATATACAAATTTGTTTTACCAATGAACTTTATCTCAAATTAAACCTCCTCTCATATATATATATATATATATATAAATGTAAAAACTTTTATTAAACAAAGCCAATCTAAAATTAAACCTCCTCTCATTGTAAGAGATTATGGAGGATTAGGTCATGGGTTCAAGACGCTCTACGTGCATGAATAATATCAATCTCTATATGTGTAAGTGTGTTTTGGATCAAGTAGAATAGCAAATAAGGGTTTGTGGTGACACATCCAAGAGGTTGGATCAAAAAAAAATCTTGAACTTGGTTTTTTTGTCATATATACATACATGTACACAAGAGCATCCAAAGAGTTTGCATTGCTCTGCTAATTACATATTTCACCTATTTAGATGTCAGGATAGGAGCTGATCTAAACATGTAAAATGGCCCTAGATACAGTAACAGTGAGAAAAAATCATGCAGTTGGTAGTAATGATAATCAAAAGCATTTTTGAGTACTAAGTACTAACGAATACACAAAACGATCAAATTCCCATCAATAATTTTTTCCAAAAGGAATTTGGAAAACATAATTGCAAAACAGCTGAATAAATTACTCACAATGGGCCCATTCTCTAAAGCATGTTCCTTGGCAAATTTGCATGCCTGTTTCACAGCAAGGGCATCCATGCCATCTACCTGTTTACAAATATAAAAAATACATGGCAAACATTAGAAATATTTAAAAAAAAAAAAAAAAAAACTGATAAGTTGTCCACAAAATATACACGTCTCCAATTAGTCTAGCCTTATAACTATTTTTTAATGGAAAATAACATGATCTCTCCAGAGGGCCCTAATTCTAGTTGTACTCAAAGAATCCACTCCAAAATGACCAAATATTCACAATAAATATATAAAATATACTCGCATATGTAAACATACTACATAAAGTTCACCAAGAAACATGGATGTCTATCAGGAACTTTAATCCCTGCAAGCCTGCACTCACCACAGGGTGCACTCATAAATTTTAGATCAGCAGTCTCTCAAACAATATAATTCTTCGAATGTTAATCCTCTAGAAACAGTATAACATATCCAAATACGTACTACTCAAAGTGAAATTTTTGCAGACCACAAGTTTGCAACATGTCATGAGAGAGAAAGTAACCTCTCCAATCAGGTGCAATGCTCCTCGACCGCCACACTTTTGAGGGGAGGAAAAAGCAACTCCACCCATGGGGAGGGGTTGATTAAAGAATAATAATACAAGTTACGTGAGGAATACTTTTTTTTATAATAGATGCATACCAGCATCTTAATGGTTTTTTAGTATAATCAGCGGCAACAATCCTTTTTTTTTTTTTTTTAATGGTTGATGTATTGAGCAGAATTTGCACTCACAACCTCACACTTCATCCATTCTTATGGGAAATGGCAATGCCATTTGAGGCAAAGCCTATTGGCATCACTATCAAGATGAGAATCGTAAAAGACTTCCATAATCCAAGTTGCATATGATATCTTAAAGCTGAACATGCACCAGTAGGCAGTCCATCTTTCAAAGTTAAAAGCAGCTTAACCATATCTGAAACCCACCGACATTCACAATTTACGACAATTCACAAGTCCCATTCATCGGCAGACCTCAAAAACTTGGACAAAAAAGGATGATAACACTTGCATCCTTGAATATGTCCTACCTAAATAATCAATAAATTTGGCTCCAGGCAAAGCAGTAGAGTAGTGATGTACCAAAACAATTGTACAATATTGATCAAAAGAATTAATGAATTACAAAGACTTGCTCGGTCTTTAACAGATTACTCAAAAACATCACTTTTTTTAATCTATCAAATACCAAATCAATTACTCATAAACTCTAAAGCTACACAATCATAATTCAAAAGCCATCCACAAAATAGTTGACTGATAAACTTTTAAGCTTCACACTCATAATTCAAACACCCTTATTATAGCATAAATTTCATTTCTAGAAACAGCCCACAAAATGGTTGACTAATAAACTTTTTAAGGTTCAAACACCCATATGGCCATATCATAACTTTCATTTCTAGAAGCAGCCCACAAAATAGTTGACTAATAAACTTTTAAGCTTCATACTCATAATTCAAACACCCATATCACAACATACATTTCTAGAAACAGCCCACAAAATAAAAACTACCAACAAACTTGTTAGTATTATATATCAGAATATTCCTACCAAGAGGCTCGTAGCTCATCTGGCACCTCCTAGTGTTTCCAACAAAAACATCTAGCGTTCAAATCCCCCACTCCCATTGTAACCACCGAATTATATTCCTATAAACAAGTAGACCATGGTTTAGCAATACCATTTGTAACAAAGTTCTATATAGCAAAGATATAGCCACTTGGGGCTTACTACTATGGAGGCAGACCGTCAAGCCGATCCACCTTTAATTCTCTTCCTTCTACTTCTCCTCCCTCTTCTCCCTATATTATTCCATTTCCGTCTTTCTATTTTATAAAAACTAAGCAGAATCTACAAAATTTAACAATCCAGTAAAAATTAACATGACTTAAAAAAGTCACCTTCAATCCAGGAACATAGTCTCCACGCTTGTAATAAGATGGACTCTTCGCTGCTCTCCACTCCGCAGTTCCCATACCATCTTCAAAAACCAAACAAATCCAAATCACACAAAACCGATAAAGTCAAAATCTCAAATTCAATTTTGACCTAAAATCCACAATTCCTTACAGTGATTATTCTCGCAGACCAAAATCGCAGGCAGATCCCAAAGCGCAGAGATATTCAAAGCCTCAAACAACTGTCCCTGATTGGCAGCACCGTCACCGTACAAAGCAAACGTAACTGTTCCATCCTTCTTGTATTTCTGTGCAAAAGCCAATCCACAACCTAACGGAACCTGAGCTCCGACGATTCCATGTCCGCCGTAAAACCCCGAGTTCTTCTTGTAAAAATGCATAGAACCTCCTTTTCCTTTGGAGCAACCGTCTATGCGGCCCATGAGCTCGGAGAAAACCTCCAACAGTGTCCCGCCGCGGCCGAGGAAAGTACAGTGATCGCGATAAGCGGTGATGATGCTATCTTTCTTCGTGATCGCGGCCTCCATGCCGACGGCGACGGCCTCTTGGCCGTCGTATAGGTGGCAAAACCCGCGGATCAGTTTGGCCTTGTAGAGCGAGTCGGCGGCGATCTCCATGCGGCGCATCTTCGCCATGTCGCGGAAGAAGGAGAGGAGCTCCGACGGCGTGGTCTCGACGGAGCGCGACGGCGATTCGCATTTGTGGGAGGTGAATGGAACGGAGGTCTCGATGGTGAGGGTTCTGGTGTCGTCGGTCGAGAGTTGACGGCGGAGATTTGGGGAGATGAAGGCGGAGATAGGGCGGAGGAGATTGGAGCGCGAGGTTGAAGAAGCTACGTGTGCTAAGGCCATCTCGATCGTTTTGGATGATCGTTCTGGCCCTGTGAAGAGAGAGAGAGAGAGAGAGAGAGTGAAGAGGTGAAATGAAATGAGTACGGAACTCGGTCCTGCTTGGTTGGCTACTGAAAAGTCTGAAATGGTTGGGGGTCTTCTCTCTCCCTTTTTATTTTAATTTTTCCCGACAAAAACAAAACAAAAATAGTTGCTCTTTTTTTTTTTTAATTCAGATATTTAAAATTAAGAGATTATTTAAATATCGTTTATTATCGAAAACTAAAAACTAAAAATACTGTAGTAAAATAATTTTTAAATATATAAATAGTGTAATGAGACACAGTTTAAAGAAAAATTTGCTAAAATCTGTACTTTTAAGTTTTGTAAATAGTGTATGGGACCCACACACAGACACGAAATTTTTTCCTTTTCAGTGCAATCCAAACCCAACCTAAAACAGCAATTCGATGAAGGGTGATTTAAAACCCAAGCTCTTATTAATAGATCACACTATGTAAGACATTTTTTTTTTTAACGAATGATTGAACTTAAGTATAACTAAAATAAATTTAAAGATTTTTTTTTTAATTTTAGAGTTTTGTAGGTTAATTAGTACTTTTTCATGTTTCTACCAGAGTTATATAAGATTCAAATGTCCTTTCATCTAACTATTAATTAATTATAAAAAATTAACAAATAAAATATATATAAAAAAACTAACTGTAGGATTAATTAGGTTAGGTACCTAATTTTTATTCATAGTATGGATTTATGGAAAACTTTGGTTTAAATATTTAGGTGATGTACATTACTTTTTTCAACTAAACTTTTTTTTTTTTTTTTGAGAAATACACACACACATATATAGGGGAAAGGGGGATGAGATAAGAGAATAAACTTAACAATGTAGTTGCATTGGCAATGAATTATATGATTGGATTTAATTATTCTTGGTTGAATTAAATTATAAAATTTAAGGTAAATAATTATGGTTAAATTTTGCCTAACCCTATGGACAAAGCTTAGGTACAACTTTATTTGAATCATTCAATATTTTAATGTGAAGTTGTTTTCATCGAACAACCGTATATTCATTCAATTTTGCACTACTATTTATATGATATTAGGTGTTTTACTTTTAAGTATCAATGCTTTACTCATTCATATGTTATATATATACATATAAAAAAAACTTTTGATTATATATTTTAATAAAATAACAATAATATTTAATTAATTTCTCTATCTGATATACTTGTGCATTTATATTTAAATTGTATTCTATCCCATTTTTTTAAAATTTATCTATATATTTGTATGCATTTTTTAATTTAAATATATATATATATATATCTTCTCAAAAGATATATAAAAATATATTTAAATAAATTAACTATTAATCCAACAGTTTGACCAATGACTCGAGGTTGAACTAATTCAATGCTTGATACGGGTTTGGTAACTACAGCTATGAGCACCAAATCTTCCATAACAAATTTTAAGTTTTTTTTTTTTTTTAGAAAGTTTTAATAAAAAATTTCAAACCTAAACTCACGTGACATCACTCGGGGCTCACCATAGCATAAAAAGACAAAGGAGGTATGAATTATATTGACAAAAAAGTTTGGTGACTCTCTCACTATAGGCTTGTAGCTATAATTTAGGGCAAGACTAATGCTTCCTTCAGCCTTGTTGCATATAACTAAAAGTCATTAATAATACAGTCACTTTATCAAATATTGACTTTCTTTAATCTATAAAATATTTTCTTGCTAATTCAGCAAAAAAATATTTTCTTGCTAGGAAGTTGGCACTGGGCATCAAGGGTAAGCAAAAATGTGGTGCGCGTGGCGGGGTAGGTGAGGTGTTTTAAGTTTTAATTTTTGTTTGGCTGCGGCACAAACTCCCAACGGTCTTTTCACCCAGTAGATCCATCCAAAAGGATGGGTCAGACCTACGAGATAATAGTATATAGTATCTTCTATCTTGTACAGTCTACATCCAATGCGATTGGTGTCCTCATTCTATGGGTTCATCATTTCGAAGTACATGGTCCTCACTTCTCACTTATTATTATTATTATTATTATTATTATTATTATGAGAAGTCGGTGAAAATGGCCAAATACCACCGTATTTAAAAATTTGTAGGAATTAAGCACTATTTTGAAATTGAATGAGAATTTATCACTTTTTATGTACTCGAGCTCATTAAACTCGAGTTCTAAACGATACTCGAGTTTAATAAACTCGAGTTTCTAATTTCATTCTACTGTGGCGCTACTGACTTAGAATTTGTGCAATTAAAAAAAATAATGTGGTACTCGAGCTTGGCAAGCTCGAGTTCCATGCAACACAATACTCGAGTATACTAGGCTCGAGTTCTTTGTTAATAAAATGCTCGTTATTTTTTTTTTCGGTACTCGAGCTCATCAAGCTCGAATTCCTTGTAATATGGAACTCGAGCTTGATAAACTCGAGTTCCTTATAACTTTTTTTTTTTTTTGGATAATCACAAATAAACATAAACATAAAAATACGTAATTTTTTTATGTTTTTATTTATTTAAATAGAAGCATTGTAAAAAATAGAGATTTTAATTTCAAAATATGAAATTTTAGGCCACTCATGCCCCTTGTTCATTCATTTTTAACATACTCATAAATTTCTTACTTCTCGGAAGCATTATGGTCAAATTGGTTAAAATTGGGGTTACAATGAGAAATTAGAACAACATGTAAAAGAAAATTCTCACTCTATTTTTAGCCATGGGCACACCAAAAGAAGTTTAAGCTACATATTGTCACTTTATCAATCCTGTTCGGAATTACCGTATGGTTAAATAATTGATAAATATTGCAGAAAGAGTGGATCACTCGAATATAAAGAAGAACTTAAGCTTTACCACGTCTAGATATGTAAGTTCTTGACTTGCAGTGTTTCTAAAAGGAATGTGAAACATTTTTTTATGTATATCTAAATGTTTGGCTGATGATGTGAAAGTCGCTTTGGCAACTTTTTTTCTTGCGAGTTGTAGCACCCCATGTAAAATATTGTTCACTATTTTCTCATAAAACATCTCCTAAAATTGTGTTCTCTAAATTTAAAAGCCAAATCTGTATGCTTTTTTATATTTAAATTTCAAAATAATCGAATTTGTTTTTCTGCATTGATAAAATCTGTTTCTACATTAATTAAATTTGTTCTCTGCACATCATGTATACTGTATATTCGAATCTGCTTACTGCATTGATAAAATCTGTTTTTTGCATTAATTAAAACTGTTCATTGTTTTCTCATAAAAATTGTTCACTGTTTCTGCATAAACTATTTCTAGCATTCTGCATAAAATTATTTTTTGTTTAGCATTATTAAAAAAATTGTTCACTCTCTTTTCTGTTCACTATTTAAAAAAGTGTTCACTGTTTTCTCATAAAACACCTCCTGAAATTGTGTTCTCTAAATTTAAAAGCCAAATCTGTATGCTTTTTCATGTTTAAATTTCACAATAATCGAATCTGTTTTTCTGCATTGATAAAATCTGTTTCTACATTAATAAAATTTTCTCTCTGGACATCATGTTTACTGTATATTCAAATCTGCTTACTACATTCATAAATCTATTTTTTTGCATTAATTAAAACTATTCACTGTTTTCTTATAAAAAGTGTTCGTTGTTTTCTGCATAAATTGTTTTTAACATTGGCGCGGTTATTGCACTGAAATGGTTTTTGTGTTTTTTTAAATATGTAACTGATGGGAATGGCGAAATATGACCATCTCTTGATCGTCCATAAGGGTCGTCCATGAACTATTTGGGAAAATTCAAGTCCACCTTCCGTGAAGGAAGGAGCCGTCCATAGATGAAGCACTTACATAGACAAAGTGTACGGACGACCATATGACCCTTAGAAACTTTCGAGGTACGACTTCCATCTACATACCCAAGCACAGAGTTCAGGAGAAAGAATCAGACCCGTAGATGTCGCCGCAATTACCTCAAATGCTTAACTCCCTTCAGCGGTTAATAACTTTCATAGCCGTTGAAGAAGTTATGTCGATGTCCATAAACCTTGGAGCAGTTACAAAGCGAATAACCGCTCTAAGGTTCACTATATAAAGACCGGCTTACTCCAAATAAAAGTAAGTTTTTTTCAGAACATCGCTTCCCTCTACGTTGAAACATTGTTGTCTTCTACAAGAAACTAACTTCACCATCGGAGGGGATTTGGCCGGTCAACCCCGGTCATCCTTTGATTTTATTCTTCCTTACAGGTCTTCGCAACCATCAACCGCCATCGAAGCCGGAACGTTCAGCCTACTGATTCTCTACATCATCAGTGGGAGCCGTCTGTGGGAAGGATTGACTTCGAAACTTGTGTTTTCCTTCCTTTGACAAAAAGGCTGGATGGTCCGGACAAGATCAAGGACCACAAGCCCAGGCCACCAGGGAAGTAGAATTGCGTCGAGCGTTCCCAACCCTGAACGCCATACAGTGCCTATCGTGCAGCCGCCTTCCATCCAACACATGCATTCTATGGCCGCCGCCATGGCGGAGTTAACCCGCCAGAACCAAGAATTGACCAAAGAGATTGATAGAAGGAGGCAGTCCTTCGAAAGACCCGTGGAAGGACAAGCCCAGAATCAAGAAGTTAGAGCGAATACCGAACCTGAGAACCAGTCTCAAGGTACTGCTTCGCGGAGGATGCCACACTTGGAGAAAGAGATGGATCAAATGAAGAAGGCTATGGACGAAATGAGAGAGAACATGAGAAGAGTAAATCCCGTAGATGACTTGGTTCATCGTACGGACTCTCCTTTTGTGACTTCTATTAACAGTCACCCTCTGCCTACCAAATTCAAAATGCCTTCCTTGGATTCATACGACGGGACGTGCGATCCGTGCGATCACATCGCAACCTTCAAGACCACGATGCATCTCCAAGGAGTCCCGGACGAAATTATGTGCAGGGCCTTCCCTACAACCCTCAAGGGACCGGCACGGGTGTGGTTCAGTAAGATACCCCCGAATACGGTAAGTTCTTTTGAAGAATTAAGCAAGTTGTTTCTCAATAATTTCATTGGGGGGCAAAGACACAAACGTTCCTCGTCCAGCCTATTAACTATAGAACAAGGAGAGAATGAAAGCTTGCAGTCCTTCATCACTCGCTTTAACAAAGAAGCCTTGACTGTAGACGAGATGGATGATAAGCTACTATTGGCAGCCTTTCACAATGGGGTTCATTCGGACTTATTCATCCACAAGCTGTATGAGCAAGAGCCACAGACAATGGCTGAACTCGTCCATTTAGCACAAAACTTTATGAATGCAGAAGACGCTATTATAGCCAAGAAAAGGAAAAGAGCTGAGAAAACAGATGCAAACCCCATGCGTCACCCCGAACAGGGTCCTCGTCCAAAGAAGGGTCGAATGGAAGAGAGGAAGGAGCAAGATAGCAAGAAGATAGTTTCGTCTTCAGGAAGACATCGGCAGTATACACCCCTAAATACCCCACTTGATCAAGTACTTATGCAGATCAAGGATGATCCTTCCTTGAAGTGGCCGGACAAGATGAAGGGAGACCCCAACAAATGCAACAAGAACAAATATTGTCGCTTCCATAAGGACCATGGGCACGACACGGACGAGTGCTATGACTTGAAACAGCAGATAGAGAATCTAATCAGGCAAGGAAAGTTGAGGCATTTCGTCGGAAGGGACCACAAAGATGAAAAGATGAAGGGAAAGATGGAAGAGTTACCACGACCCCCACTCGGAGAAATAAGAGTTATCGCAGGAGGGACATCAACGGGAAACTCTTCCAAGTCAAAAAAGGCGTACCTTAAGGCGGTGCAGAACGTCCAGATGTCAGGACGACCCCCAAGGACGAGTAATGTAGACGAGCCAACCATTTCTTTCACGGACGAGGAAGCTGGAAGAATCCATCACCCACATGATGACGCAATCGTCATAACTTTGCTTATTGCGGGGTACACCACCAGAAGGGTGTTGGTGGACAACGGAAGTTCGGCAGATATATTGTATTATCCCGCCTTCCAACAAATGAAGCTGGGACGGGAACGGCTTCGTCCAGTATGCTCACCATTGGTAGGATTTGGAGGAATGAAGGTACAACCTGTGGGCACCATTACTCTGCCAGTGGTAGTGGGATCATACCCACAACAAGTATCCAAAGAAGTGAATTTTCTTGTGGTGGATTGCTCGTCTTCCTATAACGCCATCGTTGGAAGGCCAACTTTAAACAGTTGGAAGGCAGTAACATCTACCTACCACCTATCAGTCAAATTCCCTACAGAGCATGGAATAGGACAGGTGCAGGGAGATCAATTAGCAGCAAGGGAGTGTTATTTAGCTTTAGTGGCTATGGACGAGCACATGCAGACAATGAGTGTTGAGGAAAGCAGAGTTGCCGCAGAGCCAACCGAAGAGCTTCAGGACGTTCCTTTAGATGAAGGCAATCCTGAAAAGTTTACCAAGATCGGAACAAGTATGAAAGAGAAGACAAGAGAGGACCTCGTTCAGTTCCTCAGGAAGAGTATTGATGTTTTTGCATGGAGCCATCACGATATGCCGAGAATTGATCCAAGTGTGATTACTCACCGTTTGAATGTAGACCCCTCCTTTAAGCCTGTTCGTCAGAAGAAAAGAGTATTCGCCCCCGAGCGAGATAATGCTATCAAGGAAGAGGTCCAGAAGTTAACCACAGCAAAGTTTATTCGGGAAGTCTACTATCCGGATTGGTTGGCAAATGTCGTGATGGTGAAGAAGGCGAATGGCAAGTGGAGGATGTGCGTAGACTTCACTGACTTAAACAAGGCGTGTCCTAAAGATAGCTATCCGTTGCCACGCATTGATCAGTTGGTTGATTCCACAGCTGGCCATCGGTTGCTAAGTTTCATGGACGCCTTCTCAGGATATAATCAGATAAAAATGGACGAGGCAGATCAAGAGAAGACCTCTTTTGTTACTAGTCAGGGTCTGTTCTGTTATAAGGTGATGCCCTTTGGTTTAAAGAATGCAGGAGCAACTTATCAAAGGTTGGTTAATCATATGTTCCGCCCACAGATAGGACGGAATGTGGAAGCGTATGTCGATGACATGCTTGTGAAGAGCTTGTGAAGAGCTTGGATGAGGAAAGACACATGGACGACCTTCAAGAAACATTTGAAACACTCAGACGATATAACATGAAGCTAAATCCAACCAAGTGTGCATTCGGAGTGTCTTCAGGGAAGTTTCTAGGGTTCATGGTTTCACAGAGGGGAATTGAAGCGAATCCAGATAAAATCCAAGCTATATTAGCCATGGAACCACCAAAAAATATCAAGGAAGTCCAGTCCCTTACAGGATGAGTTGCAGCATTGAATAGGTTTGTATCGAAAGCTACCGACAAGTGTTTACCCTTCTTCAAGGTCCTCAGGAAGGCGTTCGAATGGACGGACGAGTGTCACCAAGCCTTCCAAGATCTTAAGAACTATCTAGCGACGGCTCCATTGCTGAGTCCGTCCGTGTTGGGAGAAGAACTGTATTTGTACTTGGCAGTAACCCCACAAGCCGTGAGTTCAGCTTTGATCAAAGAAGAAGGGAAAGTACAGAAGCCAGTATACTATACAAGTCGAGCACTTAGAGGAGCAGAAGGACGTTACCCGCTAATGGAAAAATTGGCTTTTGCTTTAATAACAGCTTCTAGAAAGATGAGGCATTATTTCCAAGCTCATGTCATCAACGTCATGACAGACCATCCACTCAAGAAGGCGATGAACAGGCTGGAAGCCGCAGGACGACTGATCCAATGGGCAGTTGAGCTCAGTGAATTTGACATTAGGTACAAGCCAAGAAGTGCCATAAAGGCTCAAGCCTTAGCAGATTTTATTGCAGAATTTACACCAAGCTACGAGGATGAAGGTGGAACGGAAGAGGATAAGAAGTGGATCGTCCATATAGACGGATCGTTTACACTGTGTGCAGGGGGGATAGGAGTTATCCTACAATCACCAAAAGGAGACAAATTGACGTACAAGGTTCGCTTGCAGTATAGAACAACTAACAATGAAGCAGAGTATGAGGCCCTTCTTAAAGGACTAGAATTGGCTAAGTCCGTAGATACAGAGTCGATACTCGTCATGGGTGACTCTCAGTTAATCATGGGCCAAGTGAATGGGATATATGAAGCCAAGGAAGATTGAATGAAAAGATACCTGAACAAGGTGATGCGCCTAGTGAAAAAATTCAAGAAAGCTGATTTTGTTCAAATCCCAAGGGAAGAGAACATGGAAGCAGATACTTTGGCGAAGGAAGCCTCAGCGAATGAAGTGGTGGACGAAGTTGATGAAGTACAATATATGCCACGGCTCGACCTCCCGGAGGTATTACAGATAGAAGGAGAAGAAAATTGGATGACCCTAATAGTGTCATACCTGAGGGACGGGAGGCTTCTAGAGGGGAAGGACGAGGCCAGGAAACTGAGGATCAGATTGGCCAGGTACATCCTGATGGACGAGATGCTCTACAAAAGGGGTTTCTCTTAGCCTTATTTAAGATGTTTAGCTCCAGACGAAGCGAACTACGTATTGAGGGAGATTCATGAAGGCGCATGTGGCAACCACTCAGGAGCAAGATCACTCGTCCACAAAGTTGTACGGGCAGGTTATTATTGGCCGACTATCCAAGCTGATGCCAAGGCATATGTTAAGGTTTGTGATCAATGTCAACGTTACAGCAACATCCCTAGATAGCCGTCAGAGTATCTTACCCCAATGATGGCCCCATGGCCTTTTGCACAATGGGGTTTGGATATATTAGGCCCCTTCCCAACAGGGGTTAGACAAATGAAGTTTTTGGTGGTGGGAATAGATTACTTCACCAAGTAGGTGGAAGCTGAACCCTTAGCGAAAATTACTCAACAGAATGTGAAACATTTCGTCTGGAAGAGCATTGTATGCAGATTTGGAGTGCCAAGAGTTCTGGTGTCAGACAACGGAAGGCAGTTCGACAACACACCCTTCAGGGAGTTTTGTGAACAACTGGGGATTAAAAACCATTATTCCTCACCCGCCCACCCACAGGCCAACGGACAGGCAGAAGTGGCAAACCGCTCCTTGCTGAAAATCATCAAGACCCGGCTTGAGGGGGCAAAGGGAATATGGCCAGATGAGTTACCAGGTGTTTTATGGGCTTACAGAACAACAGTGAGGACCCCCACAGGAGAAACTCCTTTCAAACTAACTTATGGGAGTGAAGCAGTCATACCTGCAGAGGTGCACATGGCCAACCATAGGGTAGCGACGTACCAAGACGGGGAAAACGAGGAACAACTTCGTCTTAACCTCGATCTTGTGGACGAGGTGAGGATGGACGCGGAGCAGAGAACAGCAAGGTACAAAAACCTCATGGCGAAGCAGTACGATGCCATGGTCAAACCCCGACGTTTCAACATTGGGGATCTTGTCCTGAAAAGGGTTTCGTTGGCCACTGGAAACCCCGCCCACGGGAAGCTGGGTCCGAACTGGGAAGGACCTTATAGGGTTGTCAACTTCAAGAGGCAAGGATCCTACTATCTGGAAGCCCTAGACGGACGAAAGCTGGAACATCCTTGGAATGTAGAGCACCTAAGAAGGTACTACTAGTGAAGGAAGATCATGGACGAAGTGCCGTAAGACGAAAGTCATGAACGCTCGATGTGATTCGTTTACAGTAACTTTCTTATATTTGCTTACTATTACTATGTTTTGTTTTGAGTGTATAAGCATGTTGTGTTATTCATGGACGACTTTGTGTTGTATTCTTAATCCCCTAAAGGCACTAACTCTCAAGTACGTGCCATGCCTATGGACGAGTGGTTACATTATGAATTTCCAGAATATATATGATGTATTTTCAAGTACATGTATGATTGTATGGAAACCCTTCATTTCTGTGAATCCATTCAAAATAATACACATAAGGCAACTGAGCAAAGACGAATAAAATTCCTTGGACGCAGGGATGTACCGTCTATAAAGTGCGTGCAACAATACCACAAACCCATGGACGAGTCTAACCAGCATAACAATCCAGTATTTGGACGAGAACATGTTGGGACGATTTAGAAATGGTTGAATTAGTAATCATCCAAAAAGGTATATCCGTCAAAGATCAAGACGAGATAAAACCAAAGGAAGACTCGTCGAAGTCATGGACGTGTAATGTGTGCAACAACACCACGAGCCCATGGACGAGTCTTACCAGCATAACAATCCACTACATGGACGAGAAAATGTTGGACGATTTTAAGATGATTGACATAATAATCATCCAGAGCTTGAATAACAAATAGAACTCGCAAAGACACGTCATTCGTGGACGAGTTATACTATTAAGAATAATATTAAGTTCGTTCATAAAATCAAGACGAGATAAACGGACGAGCCACAGTGCCATAAACATAATATGGACAATATAAACAAATTTAAAACACATGAAAAATGAATTAAAGACATTCATTCATTTAAAGGGTGGACGACCAACGCCCAAAAAACCCTTGAGTTTGATGTAAATGATTATATAAAGCTCGTTCATAAGCTTGGACAAGATAATTGTACTTGAATAAATTTAAAGAAAAAGAAAGCAAGCAAAGCCCAAAACAACGGGCACTTCTAATAAAATAAAATGGAAAATTCTAAGTTAGATTCAGTTAGATAAACCACTGGGGGCATTACCCCCAGACTTGGGGTCGTCCTGGATCACCTCATTGTTGGCATCGTCCATCACATTGACGTCCTCAGAACTTGTTTGCAAAAGGGAACTTTCTGTAGTAAGAGGAAGCTGGAAGGAATCAAAGTCTAAGTCAGGGAAGACGTCCTTGGCATCAGCATGGAAGTCCTCGTAACCAGCTGCATAGTGGCTGTCTAGATGATTCTTGTACTCGTCAGACCTCTTGAAGGCTGCAACGGCTTCCTCTCGTGCTTTCTCCAAAGACAAGCCAAACTCAGCAACTTGTCCCTCCAAGTGAGCAATGCGAGTATCTTTCTCAATAACATCTGCTCTAAGCTCCTCTGCCTCGTCCTTCAGCTTCGTCTCACTCCCTTGCAAACGATTAAGGTCCTCAGTCAACCTAATCACCTCCCCCTTTTTCAACAAAACCTCAGTGGTCAGCTCTTGGGCCTTCTCCTTAGCCGTCTTGGCTTCCTCAGCAAGTTCCTTAGCCTGGCTGTTAGCTGTGTAAAACTTGGACATAGCCTGTGCATGGACGGAGAGAAGTTAAGAATTTTTACTCAAAATTTGAATATGCTCAAGGACGAGTAAAATTGCTTACCTTGAAAAGGTCGTGAATGGCAGAACGCTCAAAATCTTTCACTGACATGTTGTAGCACGAGTTCACCTCGTTGTCAGAAATGATTCCTTTGAACGTCCTCCAAGCATAACCCTCGTCCAGCACCAGGTTAGAAGGTCGCTCAGACGACTCGGAAGGATGAAGCCTGCGAGGAGTCTTGGTCGGGGGAGTAGGATCAGTCTGGACTGGTGGAACAACTTGGACGGGCACAACGTCGTCCAAAGGATCGTCCAAGTTGACCGTTGGAGGTGTAAACTTGGGGACTTTAGGAAGAGGAGTCGTACTTGACTTTTGTCTCTTGGAGCCTCGACGACTTGGAAGGTCACCAAGGTTCACCGAACTGGAAATAGGCTTGGACTTCCTCTTCCCTCCAGGGACGACGTTCCCCTGGACGACTGGAGGAACATTAACCTCGTCATCCCCACTGGTTACGTTCTTCTCCCTATTCTCTCTCATTGTAGATATTCCTGCAACAAAGAAGGTTAAAAAGGATAAAATAAGAAAACATACGAAATATGAAAGAGAAAGGACGACACTTACTTCGACGAGTTTTCTCTTCGTGTGCAAGATTCTCGACGGAAGGCACTGGTCCGAGACTCCACGAAGCTAGGCTACTGAGAGTAACCAGATCGTGGAAGGTTCTACCAAGGAAGGCATGAACCCTGTCAATACGGTCCAAATGAAACTTGTCTAATCTTGGACGAACAACAGCTGCACATATAGACGAAAAGGGTTAGACGACAAAAAATGGATTATATAAACAATAAGAAAAGAAAATAAGATGAAGTAAATGTAAAGGAAACATACCCTCAGGACGAAGACGACCTAGAGGGGTGGTAAAAGGTGGAAAGGGGGTATTAGCCACGTCAATTGGGTCCCCAGCCCAATTTCCAGAAATAATGAAAAACTCTGTTTTCCACAGCCTGTCCGACAAGCTACGACCCTTAATCAAACTATAGGGGGAGCCTCTGGACGAGAACTGGTAAAAACCAGCAGACTTCTTGATTTCTGAGGGTTTATAACAGTAAAGGAACTCGTCCACTGTGATAGGACGGTCCCCTTCCAACGCCTCACACCATAACACTTGCATGGCAACTATTGTTCTCCATCCATTAGGGTTGAGCTAGTTAGGTCCAATACCCAACCTATGAAGAAGACCTTTACAAAACGAATTCAAAGGGAACCTAAGGCCAGCTAAAAGGTAAGATGTGTATACCCCTAAACCAGAAGAAGGAGAGCAACACCATTCACCTTCCTAGGGTAGACGAGGTTGAAACTCCCTAGGTATCTGGTATCTATCTACAAGGGTTTTCAACTTAAAGGCGTCTAAAGTGGACGCTACTTCAGGAGCACAGCTATAGATTACATTCTCCTCCTCCTCCTCGTCTAGAGAAGGGCTCATTGGTTCTCTGGACGAGCTAGTCCCAGCCCCAGAGGCCTTCCTACGTTGCTGCTCCTGGAATTCCTTTAAAGGAATACCAGGGACCCCAGACAAGTAAGGCTCGTCTAAGGAAGTGCTGCTATAGTTGGTACTTCCCTCACCACTCTCATAACTCCCTACCGAAACGTCCTGATACTCGTCTATCTCTTTCTCTAAACTACTGTTAGATGACGACATGACAAATGAAGGATTAAAAAACCTAAAGGAAAAAGGAATACCTGACAGATCTAGGACGAGTGCAAGACGAGACTCTTGAACGAGATAGCAGAAGAGATTATGAAAAAGGTGAGGGGCAAGAATGAGAATGTGTCTATTTATAGGCCCCAGAGGGGGGGTCAGCGAAGCGACGCCCACCATTCAAAAGACGACACGTGGCAATTCCTTTGGGAAGAGCAATCGACGAAGCAGGTCAACCAATTACATATTTACACGTAGCCCTAACAAAAAAAAAAAAAAAAAAAAAAAGGAGAGACGTCCAACCAATGACGACCTTGGACGACCCCTGGACAAGGGGGCAACTGATGGGAATGGCGAAATATGACCATCTCCTGATCGTCCATAAGGGTCGTCTATGAACCATTTGGGAAAATTCAAGTCCACCTTCCGTGAAGGAAGGAGCCGTCCATAGATGAAGCACTTACATAGACGAAGTGTACGGACGACCATATGACTCTTAGAAACTTTTAAGGTACGATTTCCATCTACATACCCAAGCACAGAGTTCAGGAGAAAGAATCAGACCCGTAGTTGTCGCCGCAATTACCTCAAATGCTTAACTCCCTTCAGCGGTTAATAACTTTCATAGCCGTTGAAGAAGTTATGTCGATGTCCATAAACCTTAGAGCAGTTACAAAGCGAATAACCGCTCTAAGGTTCACTATATAAAGACCGGCCTACTCCAAATAAAAGTAAGTTTTTTTCAGAACATCGCTTCCCTCTACGTTGAAACATTGTTGTCTTCTACAAGAAACTAACTTCACCATCGGAGGGGATTTGGCCGGTCAACCCCGGTCATCCTTTGATTTTATTCTTCCTTACAGGTCTTCGCAACCATCAACCGCCATCGAAGCTGGAACGTTCAGCCTACTGATTCTCTACATCATCAGTAACCATATGAATAATGGACAAACTCCATGAAAGAAAAATGAATAATTCGTATAAATCACCAAATGGTAAATGCCTCGAATAATTCGAATTTGTAAAAAAGTTCGAATTAGTTGATTGTAGAAATTCGGGAAAAATCGATAGAAAATCAATCAACGTACCAAATCGTGAAGGTGTGCATAAGATGTACAGATAGTCTAGACTTGTTAAGAAATTTGATTTCGTTGAAAGTACAAAATAATGAAAATTCAATGGAAAGTATGTACGTTTGATGTACAGATCGTATGAATTTGTTTAAAAATTTGAATTCGTTGAATGTACAAAACTGTGAAAACTCAAGGAAAAATTGTGTACATTAGATGTACAGATAGTACGAATTTGTTGAAAAAATCGAATTCGTTGAGTGTATAAAATCGTGAAAATTCAAATAAAAATTGAAGAACATACCAAATTGAGTAAACTCAATGGAAAATTAATTACATTAGATGTACAGATCATCTAAATTTGTTTCCAAATTTAAAGCAGTTAAATGTACAAAATCTTGAAAATTCAATTTAAAATTGTGTACTAATATACTAATCATCCTGATTTGATGAAAATTTCGAAATTGTTAAGCGTACAAAATCGTGAAATCTTAATGGAAAATCGAAATTGTTGAACATACCAAATCGTGAAAATTCAATGGAAAGTTGTGTACATTAGATGTACATATATTCTAGACTTGTTGAGAAATTTGATTTCGTTGAAAGTACAAAATCGTGAAAATTCAAGAGAAAATTGTGTACATTAGATGTACAGATTGTTCGAATTTGTAAAAAACAAAATTTATGCATTGAATGGATAAAATATTGAAAGTACAAAATAAAATTGTGTAAATTAGATATACAGATAGTCTGAATTTGTTGAAAAGTTTGAATTCGTTAAATGTACAAAATCGTGAAAATTAAATGGAAAACTATGTCCTTGGCACCAGGGTACGATTATTCATATATTTAGGTAATCATGTGAATGTGGATGTATGACTGGATAGTGTGTGAAACAGTGCCGAGCTGTTCAGCATGTGTGAAACAGTGGCATCTGTTGGCGCTTATGGTTCGTATGACTACAGTTGGCGCTACAGCAGCGGGTTGGTGATATGTCTTCAAAAAACTACTCATGCCACAATTCGTGCTACATCATGTTTACTGTATATTCAAATCTGCTTACTACATTCATAAAATCTGTTTTCTGCATGGAGTGAGATTTTTCTTTTACATGTTGCTCTAATTTCTCATTGTAACTCCAATATTTTAACCAATTTGACCATAATGCTTCTGAAAAGTAAGAAATTGATGAGTGTGTTAAAAATGAATGAACAAGGGGTATGAGTGGCCTAAAAATTCATATTCTTAAATTTAAATTTCTATATTTTACAATGCTTCTATTTAAATAAATAAAAACATAAAAAAACTACTTATTTTTATATTTATGTTTATTTGTCGATTATTAAAAAAAAAAATTATAAGGAACTCAAGATTACCAAGCTCGAGTTCCATTCTCGAGTTCCATATTACAAGGAACTCGAGCTTGGTGAGCTTGAGTACCGTAGAAAAAAAATAACGAGCATTTTATTTACAAAGAACTCGAGTTTGGTATGCTCGAGTATTGTGTTGCATGGAACTTGAATTTATCAAGCTCGAGTACCACATTATTTTTTTTTAATTGCACAAATTCCAAGTCAGCAGCGCCACGATGAAATGAAACTAGGAACTCGAGTACCGTTTAGAACTTGAGTTTAGTAAGCTCAAGTACATAAAAAGTGGTAGATTCCCATTTAGTTCCGAAACAGTGCTTAATTGCTACAAATTTCTGAAAATGATGGTATTTGACCATTTTCACCATGAGACATCTGTTAAATTAGAACACCAAACCTTTTTTTTTTTTTTGAAATTTTTTTTTCTATTATATAAATATGGTAAATTGTAAACATTGGAGAAAAAATTGTGGATTTATATAAAAGTGATAGAAATTCAGTTACAGTATGACACGTAAGATAATTGTAGTAAAAATTGTGACAATTTATGTGGTACTAGAACATTTTATATATATATATATATATATATGTTTCGCTTCAAAAGATAAAGATGTTACTCCAAATTCAATATGATAATATAGAAATTGATGCGTAACTCCACTGTTAGTTTGCTCGCCAATAATGATTCCTCAATTAAATGTTGTTGATGATTTCAGAACCTTACTTAACCAAATTCCCCACGAAAGATCAATCATTCGTTTAGAGAAGCCAACTCTTGTATTGATTTCTTTGCAAAGATGGTTGTCCACAAGACTTCCTTATTTTGAAGCATGACTTTACTAGTCTATGATTTAACACAATTTGTATCGATACTGCCTCTATGACAGGCTAGTTTTCTTGTATATATAATATCCCTATTACCACCACCCCCCCCCCCCCCCCCCCAAAAAAAAAAAAACCATGCAAAATTGCAAATTTCAGACCAATTCTATAATAATAATAATAATGAAAATTTGTAAGTTAATTGATAATATCATGGTTAATCAGTTTGTTGGAAATGTGATAGAGTGTGGGTTTAGAGATAATTGAATGAATGTATTGGAGGTTCGCCAAAATGGAGATATATTCCTTTTGCTGAAACTTTTCAACAAAATGTCCTCTGTTTGAAATTATTTAGGGATATGCCCCTGTTTTAAAATCGATTTTCTAAAAATAAAATTTCAATGAAAAACTTGATTTGGCGAAAATTGAGTTATAGGCAATCAAAGTAAAAAAAAAAAAAAAAAATCTTGCATGGAACTCGATTTTTGGCAAATTGAGTTTTTCATTGAAACTCGATTTTCTAAAAATCGAGTTTCAAAACAGAGGCATATCCCTAAATAGTTTCAGACATGGGGCATTTTGCTAGAAAGTTTCGACGAAATGGGTATTTTGCCATTTTGGCCATTGGAGGTTAGAATTCCTTACCAACAATTTAGAAATGAATGGTGTACATGTATCCCAAATTAGGGTATTTTCCATTTAAAACTTCTGAATGATAATTATATTGAAAGGATGTATTTCAGTGAAATGTATCATAAAAATGCTTTACGACAGAATGTATGTTATTTATGTATATATATATATATATATTAATTGTGTTTGGTTACTTTGCTATTATGCTAATATTTTTATTAAAAAAGGAATTATGTAAAATGAAATTGATTTTGTTTACCTAGAATGTAGTTTTTTATATATTAAATAATGATTTATTCTAAAAACATTATGAATTTTTTTTTATAAATAATAACCATAACAAAAAATATTCAAAAAAAAAACAATTCCTTCAATTTTAATCCGGATATAAGACATGACATTTAAAACATCCAAAGATCATAAAAGATCAATGTACATTACACATCATATCATATTATATTATATATAATAAAAGTTGGGCTTAGAAGCCGTGGTTGCGCCAAGTGGCAACACCAAATTGCAGAAATTTTCTTAGATTTTTAGATTTTAAGAAAAAATATATATAATTTTAGATTAATCAGGACTCTAATTCATTCTTATCTTTAATTCAAAAAATCAGGACTCTAATTCATTTTTATCTCTAAAAAAAAAAAATACTACTTCACGTAAGAATTTTTTTTGGTATTAATTTTCACATAAACAAAAAAAAAAAATCTAATATCAATCTAGCTAATAAATATAAATTCTTTTTGTTGTTATCTTATTTCTCCTATAATTTCTAAGTTGATTAAAAACTTTAATTTGATTACAATCCAAATTCTTAGAATTATGATTAACGTTAATGTAGAGTTCTAACTAATTGATACACATAAGGCCCGGGCCTACGTTAATTGATATAGATGACACCTTTTTATCTAAAAAATTTCAAATTAGGTGCCTGAAATATTTTTAAAAAAAATTGTAAATAAATCTTCTTCTTTAGATAACTTTAAAATTCTAAATTGGTTATAACTTAAAAAAAAAAAAATCTATCCTATCTCCTTATTAGCATCATTCACGTTTACCTACTTCTTCTTCTATATATATATATTTTTTTATATTATTACTTACGTTTACCTACTTCTTCTTCTATATTTATTTATCTATCATATTCACGTTTACCTACTTACATTCATGTCATTGTTGTCAACATTTTTTTTTTCATTCAATCTATATGACATTTTTATTTTGTGGATAAAACATATATCCTAAATTAACTCTTCTTCTCTTATAATTCCTAAAGTGATTAGAAATCTAACTTCCTTACAACTGAAAATTATATATATATATATATATATTCTGTTTTTCCGTGTATTCTTATATATTCTTAGGCATAACAACTTTTTCTTCTTTTTACTCCCCCATGATTATTAATAATTCTCATTCTTTTATAATTTTTATGTTGTTTAGAAATCTAACTCTCCTTTGTTTTTTTTTTTTTTTTGGTTTTTTTTTTCTTATTACTTAGGCAATTTGATGTCTGTGAAATCCATAGTAGAAGTTTTTATCAAACTTACCATCCAAAGTATTACAGGTATGTATTTATCTTCTTTGTTTTTGTGTTTTTTTTCCAGCAATGGTGGACAAGTACGTATCTCATGCAACGATACATGAATTTAAATTGCCTTTCAATATTTTGAATGCTTTATTATTTGCTAGATGTGATTAGGAACAAAAGTATATGCTTTATTATTTTTTTGGATCATTTAAATATGCCACTATTAAGTTAATAGGATTTTTTATATAATTTTTTTAAACAAAATGAAATTTATTTTTTCATATTGGATTTATTCATGTTGTTCCCTTTTTCTTTTCTTTTTTTATATTTATATTTTGAATATTATCACTTAATACTTATTTATGTAAAGTATGCATAGTATTATGTATTGGTTTGCAACATTAATTAACATTTTTTGCTAATTATTAGTATAATTTTTTATTCCCAACAAATTTTCATTAATCATTTTTTTTTTGGTTTTTAATTTCAAAATTTTAGAGCTTTAATTCTGAATTTTCATAATCTTTAAAAAGTCATCATTCTTCCAATATCAATTTTTTTGTGCATTGATTATTTTTTCTCTTGAGCCATCACTATAAAATAGGGGTTTTTTCCTTTACAATTATCGAAATTATTTGACTAAAATAGTAAAATCAAAGTTGAAACGATATCTATTTTTTTAAATTTTATTTTAAAAGCGGTCATAGACTCATATGCAACTTTGCAATCTATATGGTTCTATTTTTTTTTTTAATTCAATTTAATTTTCTTCTTGATTTTTTTTCTTCAAGTTGTCATAAAAGATTTCAAGCATATCCTAAGAAAGGTTTGTAATATTCATTAAATGCAAAATTTATATGCAAATAGTTTGATACATGTAACTAAAAATAATATTATAACACAATTAATAAGAATTATTTATTTTGTTATAATAATTATTAAAATATAATAATTATTTTTACATATATTCTATAAATTTTATCATAAAACCGTGCAACGCACGGGCCTTTAACTAGTAATCAAATAAAATGCACCCATCTCACATTTGGCTAAAGATTAAAGGGAATTTGAGACTTTTAAATGGGACGAGATCTTATCCCAAGATGCCTTACAAACTTAAGTCTAATATATTTACCATCTTTATTTAAAATTTTAAATAAAACTATCCAAAAATAACTTTTAGATGTGTCGAAAATTGAAATATAAAATATTGTCAAAATGTACCAGTTCAATCACTCTATAGTCTATAGTTGCCAATGTCTAGTCCAGCCTCTCTCGAATCTCCGTTACACCTCGTCTCTAATTGTCCCATCACCCATGTATATACTTGTGAACCCCATGTCAAATTCACACAACCAAACTCATGCTTTTTTTGTTTTTTCTTTTTTTTTTTTTTTTTTTTAAGACCAAACTTATGCATTTGATGTTCAGGTTTGGCCAATCGACCCAAGTCTTCTCATGTTTTTAAACCATTTTGTTGAAATCTCGACAACAGACCCAGGGCAAGTTTTAGTTTACCGTATTTCTCATCGATTAATTGTTTCCACACGGCCATAAAAACTAGTCATTCGATATTGTCTTCTTCCTTTACCAACATCAATCATCGAATCCACATGATGCTTAGAGTAGCTCATCACAGTTGGACGCATTGTGTTGTTCCATTATCCATATCAAAGCCAAACCACCCAATGCCTTTTTTGCGAACCACCAAAATATTTTGAAAACCAAGGCTTGCCATTCTTTGTTGTTCTAATCGTGTTTCATTTACACTCTGTTTGTTTCAGCATTAACGTTTTTTAGAAGATAGGTCATTTTCCAAAATATATTTTCTGGAAAACTATCTCATATTTCAGTGTTTGTAATGATCTTGAGATTGTTTTTTGTTGTTTGGTATTTGATATGCACCAAATTTTTATAACATTATATACACACACACACACACAAGAAAGAGCCTATTCCGTTCAATGGCTAAGCCAGTCAAAAATACCTCATCATCTCGTCCTGTTACCCACGGATGGAGGCATAGTTGGACCAAGGGGGGGCAATGGCCCCCCCTAATTTTATTTTTTTTAATACTAGTATTATATGGGTACTAATTTTAGCAATTTTATTCTATAAAATTACACTTTGCCCTTCTAACAATATCATTAATTCTTTTACGAGTAGTGCTATAGCCACAAAATTTTCTACAATATTTTTACAAACTACTGAGGTAGTAAATTCTTATTGGTTTGCATCTAGGCTCATCACTTATGTCACTTTTTAACTTACCAATAATTACTCACCATATTAGTAATTTGTAAAAAAAGTTTGTAGCTCTAGATTTTCCTCTTTTAAAGGCCATTAAAAAAAAAAAAAAAAAAAAACTTGATTTGAAATCTAAACATAATATACAAGCCCAAAAAAATTAGCCAAACAACAAAATTACCAATAGTAAAGCTAAAAACAATTAAGTTTCATCAACAATTTTACCCACAATCCTTTAAAAAATTTTAAATTATATAATTTTTTCCATACTTAGAAGCAAGGCGCACATCAAAAACACAAATAAAATAAATAAATAAAACCCATTAGCAGTTAAGCAGCAAAGCCAAAAGCCAAAGCTCTACATGCGGTCAACATCAAAGTCGCCCCCCATATTCCAAGTCCTAGCTCCGTCCCTGCTGTTACCTGTTACCTGAGGTGGTTAATATTGGCGTTCATCTAAAGCTGAAAAATTCCCTTCACATAACAAATTCACGTCAATAGCCCAAGAAACGGATGTGAAGTGCTTCCTGTCCATTGGAGGAGACATGAAAGCAAGCACAAATTCTTTTTTCAATATGATAAGGACCCTAGATGGCCGTAGAGACTTTATTAGCTCCTCCATTAATGTGGCTTAGCAGTATGGCTAATGGCTTTCATGGGCTAGACTTTATTAGCTCCTCCAAAATTTTCCCACCCAGTGATGATAAAGGCTACCCATTCAAAGCCAGCTTTGATTATTATGGAAGCGAGGACGTTACAGCCATTGCTGAACAAGCTTTGCTCTATGACCAACCTAGTATGAAATTAATTTTTGTTTCCTGCGCACAAAAGAATAGAATTATTTATAGGCGTGATGAAGTGCACGGGAGAGAGATTGTTTTCCGAAATTTTTTTCCTGAAACTTTAATATAGAGCTCTCTTTTTCCTCATCATATTGTAGCCCAAACCCTTCTACATTTGCTTTTGTTTAAATAGGCCTAGGTCGAAAACTTGGGCTAGTACAGGCTCATTGCTCATTCGGGCCCATAGTTTCTATTTTTTGAGTGTGGGCTTCTGATCACCCTCTACTATGTGCCTAGAGGCTCATCTAATTTGAGCCTATGTTTTACCTCATTTATTTAGGTCACTAGCTGGCCTAGTTAGGGGCTGTTTGGTTTTTTTTTTTTTTTCATCACTCTTCACTTAATTTTCGTCACTCATCACTTAAAATACTCCAAATTCCTAAACTCCACCTGTTTGGCAACTGTTTTCACTACACATCACTCAAATATTTCAACATTTTTGTGGGTCCCATACTGAGTTGAGTGTCAGACCCTTCTGTTATTTCAACAAAGTGCCTCTCCCCTTCACCCCTTCAACAAAGTGTCTCTCCCACCATTATCTTCCTCTCTTATTAGCTCCAAAAAAAATCAAAGCTCAAAAAATTAAAGCGGAGAGCAAAGCACAAAAAGCAAGCTCCGGCATCCATCACGTGCAAGGCCAACGCGGCGGCGCTCTGCGTCACGTGCGACTCCGATATCCACTCGGAGTCCAAATAGCGCCGATCTCCACCTCACTGGGTCCAAACAGCGTCGATCTCCACCCCTCTTCTCTGCCCCTTTCCTCTGTTTCATTTCTTACTTCTGGGTTTTGTTTGTGTTTGGAGAAGAAATTTTTAGATTTATTGTGTGGATGAACATGTTTGTGGGTTTGTGTTTGTTTGTTAGTGTGTATGATCGGTATCATGTGTTTATGGGTTTGATTTTCTGGGTTTGAGAAATCGGTACCAATGATCTTTTTCTTTTCTTTTTTTTATATATATATAGTTACCCATGTGTTTCTGTGAAGAAGAAAAGAAAGAAAAAAGTATAAAGAAGAAGAAGAAAAAAATGGTCGTTAGAGTGAGTCTGTGAAGAAGAAGAAAGAAAGAAAAAGAAAGAAGAAGAAAACATGAAATCCAAAAAAGCCATTAAGTTGAGTGAGTATATGAAGAAGAAAGGAGAGAAAATAAAATAAAATAAAAGCAAGGATGTGACTTCTCTGACAGTGGGTCCCAGCAGTGTGTGTTTATTTTCCAAAATGCCATCATAACTCTGTTTTCGTAACTTGAAAACACCTAAAATGTATTTTCAGTTTTCATAACTCATCACTCAAAAATTAGAGAATTGAATGATGAAAATAAAAACTGGAAACAAATCCAAACAAAGTTTTTTTTCGTGGGACCCACATATTTTGAGTTATAAGTAATGGAAATAGAGTTATGAGTTATAGAAACAGCAAATCCAAACACCTCCTCACTTTACTCATCTCTATTTGAATTTTTCAATCCACTCATTTATAGTAAAGACAAAATTTAGCTACAAATTTAGTTGTAGCCTAAGGTTATAACATTACTCAATAAAATAAACATTATTATATATTTTGAAAATCTAATCATTGAGTAGCATTTTCTTTACGTTCTTAATAAACATGTCAAATTTTGTGTCAATCAAATATTGTTTATCATATAATTTATAAGCTTATATTTTATGTACAATTTTAAACTCTAAAAACTTCTAATTTAAACAATTTATTAATGAACTAATTATTGGTCTATAATTTTCTATAAATTTTGCAAGCATGGTAGATATAACAATAAGATGTAATCCAATGACGGATTTGTCAAAATTCATCTACAATAAAAAAGATATTGACTAAGGTTATAGCTAAACTTTGTCCTTCAAGTAATGTTACAGCACAAACTATTTTACCTTTTATATTATGAATGTGATATTTTCCTTCCTTATCTATCTCCCTTTATTGCATATTTCCTATTTGAACACCATTGACTAGGATTAGGATCCTTTTGGGCAAAATACCTCGCATTTCTTAGCTTTGTTTCCCCATGTGATTTGAGATTGATGAAAGTCAAGTTTGTTAACAATTGTGTTTCGATACAAACCTTGGGGCAAGTGTAGCTGAGAGTCCTCCTTCCTCCACCGCACTCCTTACTTCTGACAATGCTATCTCTGGTCACCTTGCCGCTCACCATTCACACCGAGTCATGGACCTAGTTTGTCTTCATTTGAGTGTCATGGCTCATAACCACGTCCCACTACTGCAACTCTTCAGTTTCAACCATTATTTTTTCTGGCTTCTCATTTGTAAATTGTAATAGACAATTGGGCAGACGTTTGTATTGAAAGTACACCCAAAACCAAAAGGGAAGGGTGCCTTTGAAGAGGATCTTATTTCACCTAGGGTTTTTTAGGTTTTTTATTCTCATGAGTTGGTCCCCCCAATTCCATCCTCGGATACATCTACCTCTTCCACCACTCTAATTGCCTATCAAATGAATTAAATCTACATGCCCACCAAGGGAGACATTTTCGTATCGGAGTCTGTACTGGTTTGACCAGTGGAACGATATATTTCGGTATCGGTCAATACCGGTATACCATTTCAGGTTTACCGTTATTTTTTATACTTATAAATATGTGTGTGTGTGTGTGTGTGTGTGTGTATTATAATAAATATAAAAGTTTACCATAAAACATTACCTCAATTCAGAACAAATTATTCATGATTTTAGACTTTAGCATCAATTAAAAGGAAAAAAAAAACACAATATAAAAAATAGTAAGCTTGATTATTAATTGCATACTAAAAAAAAAATAATACTAATAAATTAATGCAAGTTACTATTCTGTCCTTACAAAAATTCAAAAATTACAAAGAAAAAAGCTTTTTTTTTTCCTGTACCGGCCAACACGCCCAAATCGGCCGATACATAGCTAGTATTTAAACCGGTACGAAACATTAGCATTTCGATACCAGTATATGTGCTGGTACCAGTGCGGTATCGACCACCTTGATACCCACCCATGGATGTCATGCATGCACTTACGGAAATATCGTGAGTATATCTGTACACTTTCTCCTAAATTGGAATTATTCACCATAGCATTTTTTTTTCTTCTTGCTCTTTTTGGGTACTTTAAGTACGATGATACTTTATACCTTGTTGTTTGGGATAATGCACCATTTGCTCAATGGATGCAAGTAGTATAAATGTATTTTGTATATAAAATTTTCACCTAAACATCTATGTTGCTTTCAACTATTTTTTAATGATTTTTAATAATTTTCTCATTTAATTACCGAAACTAATAACATTTTAGTGCGTACAAAAATCATAATCTATATACAAATTTGTGAGCCCAGTTAATATATGCCCTAAGGGCATACGTTAGTAAAACCAAATATATATATATATATATAGACATTTGGTTGATTTCATAATATTGTGTCACATACACTTTTGAGGCCTTAGAATTTACATGTTATTATTCTAATATTTTTTTATTAAATTTCAATTATGTTCTATAATTAAATCATTCATTAGAATATTTATGTTTTTAAAAAAAAAAAAGAAAAAAAAATCCTACATTAGAATCTCAACACATCATATTTTCTGTAATTGGTAGAATATATAGTTCTATATACAAACACAAGCATGGTAAATGCTTAATGCTAAACTATATAATTCCATATGCAAAAACAATCATAATTTATAATTTTCATAATTAAAAAAAATCAAAATATTTTAAACTTTCCCCATTTATTGTCTGAGTTGCTGACTAGTTGATAATCAATATCAAAGTTGTCAATTCAATTCCAATGGTCGTTTTGGTTTATCCATTAAAACTGAATATGTCGAAATTAGTATTTTTGATGTACCATTTTGGGATTATATATATATATATATATATATATATATGAGATAAATTCAAGTTACACCCGGTGCAATTTTTGTAACTCTTAGGGTCTGTTCGTTTGGAGAGAAAATAGGGAGGATGGAAAATAAAGGGTGGAAAATAGGGTGAAAAATGCTATTTTCCACTGTTCGTTTGGGGAGGGAAAATAGGGAGGATGGAAAACCCGAGAGAAAATTTTCTCTCCTGGGTAAGAATTTATTTTCCGCCTAAATTGAGAGAAAAAGTAGAGTGAAAAACTGATAAGGAAGGTGTTTTACTGATATACCCTCGTCCAACTACCCGGCATTTATTACTTAGTACACTTTATTGACTTTCTTCTTTCTCCTTTTCTCAGCACAGTTGGGACTTGTCTTCTTTCTCCTCTCTTTCTCACCAACAAGGCTGCCGTCCAGGTACTCCTCTCTTCTCTCTTTTTTTTTTTTTTTTTTTTTTCTTCTTCTCTTTCTCATCTCCTTCTCACCAACAGGTCCAAGTTCTCTTCTCTCTTCTTTTTTTTTTTTTTTTTTTTTCTCTTCCTCATCTCCTTCTCACCAACGGTCCAGGCTCTATTCTTTCTCTTTTTTTTTTTTTGTTTTTTTTTTCTTCTCTTTCTCATCTCCTTCTCACCAATTAGGTCCAGGTTCTCTTCTCTCTCTCTCTCTCTCTCTCTTTTTGTTTTCTATCTCCCTCACCGACGGGTCCAGGTTCCCTTCAGTCTTTTTTTTTTTCTTTTTTTTTTTCAACGTGAGATCAATGGTTGCTAGGGTTTGGATTTTTAGGGGTTTGGGTATTTTGCGTCGTGGAGGTGGGATTGGGGCGGCGGTGTTTGGTGGAGTTACCGGTTGGGATTTCACGGTTGGGGCTCGGTGTTTCAATTGGGCTGCCGGTGCAATTATGGCCGGAGATAATCACAAAGCCAGAAATGAATAAATTCTTTTGAGTGGTGTGCTCCAATTATTAATGGCTATCATGATACAGGTGCTGAAAAAAAAGAGAAGGAATAGAGCCTGGACCGTTGGTGAGAAGGAGATGAGGAAGAGAAAAAAGAAAAAAGAAAAAAGAAAGACCGTATCATGGGAAGCAAAAAAGAAAGAAAGAAAAAAAAAAAAAAAAAAGACATCCCAAAAAGAAGCCCGTTGGGCAAAAAGAGTAGAAAAAAAGAATTCTCATAATTTCAATTATGCGGTTTTTTTTTTTTTGCACAAAATCAATTAATTTTAAAAATATTATTTAACGTAATATATATATAAAAATTTATATAATTTATATGTACACTATTATAATTTTTACATTATAATAATAAATATAATAATATAAATATATATATATATATATATGATGTGGTAAATTTCATATTATTTAATGAGTATAAATAAATCTATTTTTTACATATTATGTAATAAGGGTATAATAGTCAATTTATATAAATTACATTTTCCATCCTTCCATTTTTCTCTCCAACCGATCACAAGAGTTTTCCATCCTCTCACTTTTCCACTCCTCCAACCGAACACACAAGAGGGAAAACTAAAAATTTTTCATCCACTCACTTTTCCATCCTCTCACAATTTTCCATCCTCCCACTTTTCCATTCCTCCAACCGAACGGACCCTTAAGGAATTACACATTTTTTGTACCATAGATTTCTAATAGATCCAACACCCACTGAGGTCTATGGAAAGTAATAAATGAGGATAGAGAAAAACTATTATTAATTAGGTAAATAAGGTGGAAAGCAATAATAATTTAATACCATTTTTTTCAACTGTTGGATCTATTAGAAATCTATGGTACAAAAAATGTGTAACTTGAACCCATCTATATATATATATATATATATATATATATAGAGAGAGAGAGAGAGAGAGAGAGAGAGAGAGAGATAGGTTCAAGTTACACCTGGTGTAACTTTACAAGAATTACACATTTTTTAAGCGGTAGATTTACGAGAGATCCAACGGATAAAAACAAAACACCATTATCTATTACAACGTTAAATACTTAGCTAATTAATAGTCTCCTCATTATCTCTCTCCTTATTAAATATTTCTTAGGTCTCTTTTTCTCTCTACTTATTAAGTCTTTTTTTCCATTTTCTTTGCAATTTCTCCTACGTTTCAACTTTCTTAGTTTTTTTTTCTCCCTAAATATCTCTTTCCTTATACATGTTTTACAAAATGTTCAAGCAAAAATATTTATGGCAAGAGCTGTAAATGGCATCAGACAACTAAATGAGGAGAGAGAATGGTATTATAATCACTCCAACAAATCATCCCTGAAAGATGGATTAGGTATAAGAGTTTTTGTCCTTCCAAGAAAGTGAATGAATCATTTTAGAGAGATTACGACAATAATTCTAAGAGGAAAGTGATATTTACAATAAGTCTGATTTGATTTTTGTTTATTCATAGTATGTTTATTTTGTTGAAACTTTTTTGTGAGAATATATGAAGGCTTCCTAGATGTCAGACGGTTATATGAGGTATTGTTTTTTTATATTCAGGTAAACATATATGTTATTGTAGTTGTTGTTCAGGTTCATCCTTCAGGTATATCAAACTTATCGTGCAAATTTGTTCACAGAGTTACTGTTGCTACTCGTTTCCAGCGTGCTTTTATGCAACTTCTTTATGATGCTCAGTTTGAAGAATTATTAGCTAGGGATTTGATGTTAACATCTGCGCTTAACACAGATTATCTCCTTACTTTGTAAAATAGGCATAAGGAAGGTGATATTTAGGGAGAAAAAAACCTAAGAAAGTAGAAATGTAGGAGAAATTACAAAGAAAATGGAAAGAAAGACTTAGTACGGAGAGGGACAAAGAGACATAAGAAATATTTAATGAGGAAATAGATAATGAGGAGACTATTAATTAGGTAAGTATTTAATGTTGTAATGGATAATGGTGTTTTGTTTTTATCTGTTGGATCTCTCATAAATCTACGGCTTAAAACAGGTGTAACTCTTGCTGGCGTAACTCTAAAGAGTTACATATTTTCTAAACCATTGGATTTAAGTAGATCCAACGGTAAAAAAAAACACTCATAATACTAATATTATGATTAATATCTCATTAATTATCCCTTATTTATTGCATTCCATACCTATCTCTAAATCCAAAAAAACACAATTTTTTTTCCCACCGTTTCTCAAAAAAAAAAAAAAAAAAAAAAAATCCTACACTGCCTGCCTCTTTGTCTCTGTCTCTTACTTCACTTCTCTAGCTTTATTTTCCTCATCAGTTAACTGAGTTGCTAAAACTGTAAGCTCAGGATCCTAATGAGTCAATTCCAATGCAGGACCTCGTTCAGTCGAAACAACCTTGAAGTATTGCGGGTACCTATGACAAATAGTGTTACGAAATTCTAATGGCAGCCCAAAATCAGTCCTCAAATGGTCAATCTTCTCCAACAAGATCCGCTTCTCCAATGACATCATCAACAATTTCCTCAATATAACTACCAACAAATCTTCCATCTCATTCATAATCCTCATCTCCTCCAAATAAAGCCTTTCAGCTTCGGGGGGCAACTTGAACTTCAATGAGAAAACCCCTTCTTCCTCGATATCGAACACTGCAGAGTAATAAATCTTCGCTTCTTGTCAAGACCCAATTCCCTTCTGTACTTACCTAGCTCTCTAAGGGACATAATTCTATCAGGTTGACTCACTAGAATCTTCCATATCTTCAACACTAGTTTCAGCTTCTTGTCCCTTTGGATGACATTGTTAAAAGGAAGTTCTTTTCTTTTCTTCACAACAGCTCTAATGGGTTCGGGTCCAAATGGGGTTTTTCTCAGATTACTCAAACTAACATTATTACTACTTTGTTGCAAAACTAAACTTGTGCCCCAAAACTGTGACCCGATTGATGGGGAGAAATGAGATTTTATAGAAAGTTTGGGGTTTTGAAGAAAAGGATATTTGTATGAGATAAATAATGGTGAGGAAGTAGATGGAGAACAAAGCAAGTGTTGGGGTTTCATTGTGAGCTAGTTATTATGGCAGAGTTGCACAACTAGTAGCTTCTTCTTTTTTTCTTTTTTCTGTTTTTTTTTGCCGGCGACCAGGTGGTGGAGGTGGAAGAGCGATGCAGGAGTAAGAGAGGAATTTTTTTTTTTTTTTTTTTGAGAAACAGTGGGGAAAAAATTAGAGAGAGACGTATACTTTTTTGTGTTTTTTTTTTTTTAGGTTTAGAGATAAGTATGGAATGCAATAAATAAGGGATAATTAATGAGATCCTAATCAAAATATTAACATTAATGAGTGTCTTTTTTAACCGTTGAATCTACTTAAATCCAATGGTTTAGAAAATGTGTAACTCTAAAGAGTTACACCAAGTGTAACTTGAACCCATCTCATATATATATATATATATATATATATACACACACACACACACACACACACTTTACCACATAGTGTTATACCAAATCAAAGTATTAATTCAAAATCAAATAATGTATATTCTTTTTTTATACAAGATAGAAATTCTACTCTAGCCTAATTTAAGTGTATATTATTAATGATGTTAGTTTAATGTCATCGTTACATATCATAACTTGTGGTATATGAGTAAATGAAAAAACAAATCATTATTTTAATAATAATAAAAAATGTCTCATGAATAAGATGGCATATGAGAGTAAAGTAATAAAAAATAGGTTTAAGAAGAAAAAAAAATTTAAGTTGTTTACATATCAGCTAAAATCACCATAACTACAACAAAATATGTTTATTACAACAAGAAAAAAAATCGTGAAATGATCAGAGTCATTACAATAGTTGATACGAGGCGTTGCAATAAAATTTGAGACAATGGGCCAAATTTGTGCAACAAAAAATTTCATTGCAATAAACCTAGATATTTTAACACAGCTTTGATGCAATGATATATTTCTTGATGTAATAAACAATTTACTGCTTCAAATTTCTTATAGCAATAAACTATTACTTTGCGAATTTTACTGCAATAGATTGCAAATAATTAACAAAAATAAGTATGATCAAGTTATTGCTACAATATCTTCGTTTTAGTAGATAATTGTTTCATTTTTATCATTGCAATAAATTATAAAATAATTTTTATCAGATTCTTGCAATGATATCTTTTCATTATGTCATTGTAATAAATTGTATAATAATTTATATATAATTATTGCAATGATATTTTCATTGCAATAAGTAATCACTTTGATATTTAATTGTCAACTCAACTCTACTCCCTCTCCATCCAAAATAGTCATTAAACTATCGCAAATATAGTAAAACATATTAATCTAATACACATCATTTTTAAAAATAATTATATATTTTTAAAAATAATTTTTATTTATTAAAATTTTGAGCCTTAATTAAAATGTTTATAATGTAAGATAGATAGACAATACATTCTATTGGTCAATAGAAGATGTCCTCTTATTTTTTTTGCTAAGTGAGAGGCCTTACTCAATTACTTATTATTATTATTGCAACACTTTATTTTTTTGAAACATTTTTTTTGTAATACTACAACACAAATAAATATAATATATTCTATTTTAAGTGGTTTTCTTCGGTTCAACCAATTTCCAAGAATCTTATGAGGACTGTATCCGTGTTGAAGCTTACCAACAGAGATTAAGTGAATTACTTATTATGAAGTACGAAGGATACAAACCTCATTTAAGAACAGCAGGAGAAAGGAACGAGAATTTCTATTCATTGCTAGGCACAATTCTTGTTGGAGGGGAGTTTGGACAGTGGAACCAAAAGTTGTAATTAGAATTTTTATTAATTAGGACTATGTTCCTCATTCATTCTTTTTTCTTTTTGTCTTTTGATGGTGTACTAGTGTTGTAGCTTTATAAAAAAAAAAAAGTGTTGCTTTCACAATGTAAAATAGATAGACAATACATTTTATTGACCAATAGAAGATGCTTTTTTTTATTTGGCTAAGTGAGAGGCCTTACTTAATTACTTTTATTGTTGTTATTATTATTGTTATTGCAATACTTTATTTTTTTGAAACTTTATTTCTTTGTAATGCTACAACACAAATAAATATAATATATTATATTTTAGGGGGGCCTTCTTCGATTCAATCAATTTTCAAGAATCTTTCAAGGACCGTATCTGTGTTGAAGCTTACCAATAGAGATTAAGTGAATTACCTATTGTGAAGTACGAAGGATACAAACATCATTTAAGAACAGCAAGAAAAAGGAATGGGAACTTCTATGCATTGTTGGGCACAATTCCTGTTGGAAGGGAGTTTGGAGAGTGGAACCAAAAGTTGTAATTAGAATTTCTATTAATCAGGATTATGTTCCTCATTCTTTCTTTTTTCTTTTTGTCTTTTGATAGTGTACTAGTGTTGTAGCTTTATAAAAAAAAAAGGTGTTGCTATTACAATGTAAAATAGATAGACAATACATTCTATTGACCAATAGAAGATGTCTTTTTTTCTTTTTTGGGCTAAATGAGAGGCCTTACTTAATTATCATTATTTTTTTTTTTTGCAATACTTTATTTTTTTTTGAAACATTTTTTTGTAATGCCACATCACAAATAAATATAATACATTCTATTTTAGGGAGCTTTATTTGGTTCAACCAATTTCCAAGAATCTTATGAGGATCGTATCTGTGTTGAAGCTTACCAATAGAGATTAAGTGAATTACCTATTGTGAATGATGAAGGATACAAACCTCATTTAAGAATAGCAGGAGAAAGGAACGAGAATTTCTATGCATTGTTGAGTACAATTCCTACTGGAGGGGAGTTTGGATAGTAGAACCAAAAGTTGTAATTAGAATTTCTAGTAATTAAGACTATGTTCCTCGTTTTTTTTTTCCTAAGAGTGATACAAACTCTAGAAATCACAAAAGAGATATCTAAGAGAAGCCACATTGAGTGTAAGAAAATAGAGGACCTTTGTTTTGAGAAAAACACATTCCATCCTCTCTTTTCCATCTCTTTCAATATTTGACTGAGATTTTATAACCCCTTTTCCCCACCTATAAACACAGACCTTGTGAGTGAAAAAAAGAGTATGAAAACTTGAGAAACTATACTCAAATCCTATTTCTATTGGTGGTGTTTCCATTGGTGCTTGAATGGAGATTCTCCAGTAAGCTAGATGAAGAAAATACTTGGTGAAGTTGGTTGTTAACTGGAGTTTAGAGGGCTCAAGTACACAGGAAGAAATAGAATTAGAACGTTTATATTTATTTTAGTGGAGATTTCCAATGAGTGGTCGGGGGAGAGGTTTTTACGCCCCAGTGCTCGAGTTTTCCACTTCCTAAACATGTTTTGGTGTTTAGTGTGGTTTGCTTGCTTTTACCTCTAATTCCTTTACACTACTATATTGCCATGCTTTGTATAGTGTAGCTTGTTTTGTTTGGAAATTGGTTAAGTCTAAGGGTGGCAATTCGTGTTCGCGTGTCGGGTTCATATCGTGTCAACTCATGAGTATTTGACAACATTGATCAATACTAACTTGACATGTTTATTAAACGGGTCGAGATTTCTCAACTCTAACACCGACCCATTTATTAAACGGGTCAGTCATGTCGACCTGTTTATCAAATTTTATTAAAATGAAAAGAAAAAATTATGAAAAAACAAACAAATAAATTTTTTTAATAAAAATTCAGAACTAACGAGTAATTGCATCATAAATAATCATTCAAAACTAAAGCATATCACAAATAATCAATTATATACCTAGAGTTTGAAAGGTATGTTGGTAAAATGTCATTTAATTAAACGGGTCAGATGGATCAAACGAGTTCTATATGTTCAACACTAACCCAACTCGTTTATTAAACGGATCAGCCGTGTCAACACGAATATGACACAAACCCGTTAAGCCTCAACCTATAACTTACTAATTTCATATCGCGTCATGTCGGGTTTTGCATGCTGTGTCCAATTTTGCTACCTCTAGTTAAGTCATTTACACTTGGGCTAATATGTTTAGTTTGGTTTAAAATTGATTAAACTGGTAAAAAGTTTGCTTTAACTTTGAGTTTTTCATGTTACAAATACGATATTTTAAGCCTGGCCCCCCAAACAACATTTTCCGGTTCTACACCTGTAGAGAGGTGTTACGTTAACAATATTTAAAAAAAAATTTCATATTAAATCCTAAGTAGTTAGTTGTTATAATATTGTGAAGATTAAATTTTTTCACATTTACATTTACTCACTATTAAAAAATGAAAAAAAAAAATAGTAAAACGACGACGAATGACCTCGTCCCAACAAAATGCATTATCCAAACACAATAATTATTCGAACATATATATATATATATATATATATATATATAGCCACGAATGTACATCCAAAATCCCTGAAGATATCTCTCCCGCCATGAACACTCTCTCCATTCTCTCACTCTCACACTATTCCTCACTTTCCATTCTCACCTCCTCAGCTCTCTACAAAACCACTCTCTTTCCCCAAACCTCCATTTCTTCGCAAACCTTAGGGTTTTGTTCTCCCAAATCACTTCGCACACCAAATTCACCTCGATTCAAAGCCTCATTCAACTCTCCGAGCTCACTCTACCCCATAGAACCTCAACTCTCCGACGATGAGGAAGAGGAGGAGGAGGAAGAAGAAGACGAAGAAGATGATGATGACGACGTGGCTGCCGATGAATACGACGTCGTTTCCGGCGAAGTATTGGACGGAGTTGGAGTTGGAGTTGAAGTCGAGCTGAGCGACGACGAAATCGGCGGAGCTTCGATCGCCGTAGAAACGGAGGTGCTTACTCGGCACGAGGAATTCAAGTGGCAGAGAGTGGAAAGGCTTTGCAACGAAGTGAAATTGTTCGGCGAAGATATAATCGACGTTGATGAGCTCGCTTCGATTCACGATTTTCGCATCGATAAATTCCAGGTCCATTTCCAATTCAAAATTCTCAAATCTCAAACAAAACCTAAAGTTTCAGTTACTCAGGTAATTTGAGATTTGATATATATTTTCTTTCAGCGATTGGCAATACAAGCATTCTTGAGAGGCTCATCGGTGGTGGTTTCTGCGCCGACGAGTAGCGGAAAGACTCTGATTGCCGAGGCGGCTGCGGTGGCGACGGTCGCGAGGGGAAGGAGAATCTTCTACACAACTCCGCTCAAGGCATTATCCAATCAAAAGTTTCGCGAATTTCGGTATAGAAGTTCATTTTTTCTTGTTAATTAAAATGGAAGAAACTGAAAATTTTGGCAATGTACTTTAATGGCATTGTGTTAATAAGTATGATTTTGGTGTCTTAGTGAGACGTTTGGAGATAGCAATGTCGGCCTTCTTACCGGGGACTCTGCAGTGAATAAAGATGCTCAGGTGTTGATTATGACTACGGAGATTTTGCGCAATATGTTGTATCAGAGGTAAAGTATGTGTAGTATTTGAACTCTGATCATAGTAGATTTTGTGAATTACTTAGTGAATACGATAGAAATTGGATTCGGAGTGTATGAAGGTGTGATGTAATGCTGAAATATGGATACATTACTTAAATTTTAGTGTGTAATTGTGGGTTCTAGGTAACTCAACTGCTATAGGAAAACATGTTATGCTTTTTTCATACCATATGCTGGTTGGGCTTATGGCTACAGAGATTTTGCGCAATATGTTATATCAGAGGTAAATATATGTAGTATTCAAACTCTGATAATAATATTTTACGGGAATTACTGAATATAACATAAAATGGATTCCGAGTGTATGAATGGTGTGATATAATGCTGAAATATGGATACATTATTTAATTTTAAGTGGATAATTGTGGGTTTCCGTTAGCTCAATTACTATAGAATAAAATGTTATGGTTTGTTTTCATTAACTAGATTTATAAGCTCCATTAATTAGTTATTCATTGGTAAAGTTGGTTGTTGAAATCGAGGGTGGTGATTTACTATGTCTTCACGTGCAGTGTTGGAATAATTTCTTCTGATAGTGGACTTTTCCATGTTGATGTGATTGTTTTGGATGAAGTTCATTATCTGAGCGACATATCTCGGGGTACGGTGTGGGAAGAGATAGTAAGTACAATTTTTCGCCCTCCCAAGATCTCATTTATTGTCAAAATTTGGGTTTCACTTTTTATCGTCCTACAATGTAATCATATATTTCAGGTTATATATTGCCCAAAAGAAGTTCAACTTATATGCTTGTCAGCAACAGTTGCAAATCCAGACGAGCTTGCTGGTTGGATTGGTCAGGTATTGTTATCTATGAGCTGACCTAGGCTTAATGTTTCGGATTTTGTGGGATTGTAATGATGCTTTGTTGATACACGTTAGCTGCTATAATTCCTTTGGAGAGTTGTCTCATTATCAATGTTATGGTGAGACCGGGTGGCAAATGTTGAGATAGCAAGATGGAAGCATCAAATCTGTTTCCAACGATTTTATTTTACTACTTATAGAATCAAGCATGGCATTTGTTTAATAAGAAATTCTTGGTGATTTATTCTTGTGGTGAGGGAATGTTGGGAACATTTTAAGACACCATCTAATGTTAAAAACAAAATGAAATGGCCTTGTCCAGCAGTTTGATATGTCCTTTTCTTCATTTGAAAAAAAAGACAAGACAATATTACACAAATCACACCTGATATAGCCATGAGAATATTATTCATGCGGCTCATATTTGTCAGAAAAGCAAATAAACACAATGAAGGAATTTTGAGTTAGCAATGCCATTATTCACCATTTTCCCTCTTTTGTTTCCGCGCGCACACAATCATATATTAGTTATCTGTATCTTCGTCAAAGGATTGCAATTTTAAAACCTATAGATTACAATCACAAGATAATCACCACTGCTTTTTCTCTGAAGTAGGCAGCTCGAATTTTGATGTATTGAGAAAATATTTCTGATCTTAGACCCACGATCTTTAAAATTGTCTTCTATATTCCTTGTTGGCTGATGGCTTGTCATTTCTTGCTGTTAGTGCCCTCACTCAATTATTGGTTGACTCTGGCATCAGCAAATTGTCATTACACACACACACACACACACACACACACACACATATATATGTGATAAGAAACTGTCATTACATATTGATTTACCTATTGGGCTTGTGTTCTCAGAAAAGCTTAATACATAAGTTATTAGCTTTCTTTCTCTTCTGCTTGTTTACTGATGCCAGCATTGGTTTCTGAATTATCTTGGGATGAGTGATGTATAGACTTGTGAGAGGATCAACTTTTTCTAATTTCATCCTGTTTCCAGATTCACGGCAAAACAGAGTTGGTAACATCATCAAAGCGTCCAGTTCCATTGACTTGGCATTTCTCTATGAAGACCTCTTTGTTACCTCTTCTGGATGAGAAAGGAACTCGAATGAATAGGTATTTTTGTTTTTAATAATCCTCTATCACTCTATTAATATTCTAACTTATAGTTTTCCTCTAGATGAATACAAGAGTAGGGATGTCTTTGACTCCTTTATTTTATCTTCTTATGTAATTACTTGGGGGCTCTGTTTAGCACAGACTAGTTGGTATTTTTTTGTTAGACTAGTTGCTTTGGTTTCTTATTTTCTTTTCTAAATAGCATGTTTCAACCAAATACAGCAATAATTGTACTGATATCACTGACTATATTTTGCCAATGGTTATTCAGTTAAACATTCATGATGAAAGTGTGGGGTTTGGTTCAAATTTACCATAAATATATGGTATTCTATATGAAGGATATTGTCTTTGATTTTCCCTTCTTAATAATTTATGTCATCCTCTCGCTACTTCCCTCCCTTCAACCTATTCTTTGAACACTGTAGTGGGGACTTACTATTTTCAATCATTTTCATTTTCTTTCTTCTAAATTGGAACAGGAAGCTGTCACTCAATTATCTACAACTTAATGCATCAGGAGTTAAATCTTACAAGGATGATGGGTCTAGAAGAAGAAATTCAAAAAAGCGTGGAAATGATACGAGCTATGACAGTTCTGATATCACGTCTGGACAGCCTCCTCTTTCAAAGAATGACATAAATAATATTAGGCGTTCACAAGTATGGGCTCATTGCGTCAGTTCTCTGACATATATGTGTGTGTTCGTAGGAATTTAATTTGTATGGGTTTATGGTATATTGTCATTATCTACCTGACTTGTAAATTTCCTAAATTAATTTTCAGGTTCCTCAAGTTATTGACACATTATTTCAGCTTAAGGCAAGGGACATGCTGCCAGCAATTTGGTTTATTTTTAGCAGGAAAGGATGTGATGCAGCTGTTCAGTACGTTGAAGATTGCAAGCTCTTAGATGAGTGTGAGATGAGTGAGGTTGAACTAGCCTTGAAGAGGTTCCGCATTAAGTATCCTGATGCTGTCAGGGAGACTGCTGTAAAAGGACTGTTGCAAGGGGTTGCTGCGCATCATGCCGGCTGTCTACCATTGTGGAAATCATTCATAGAAGAACTGTTTCAGCGAGGACTTGTGAAGGTTGTCTTTGCTACAGAAACGCTTGCTGCTGGAATCAATATGCCTGCTAGGACAGCTGTTATTTCATCCCTCAGCAAGAGAAGTGATAGTGGGCGAATCCAATTACGCCCAAATGAATTACTTCAAATGGCAGGGCGTGCTGGGCGTAGAGGCACTGATGAAAGGGGTCATGTAGTGCTTATTCAGACTCCTAATGAAGGTGCTGAAGAGTGCTGCAAGCTTCTATTTGCTGGAATCGAACCTCTTGTTTCGCAGTTTACTGCTTCGTATGGTATGGTGCTGAATCTTCTGGCAGGTGCAAAAATTATTGGCAATTCAAATGAATCAGATGGCATGAAAGCAATACAAGAAGGACGTACTTTGGAAGAAGCTAGGAAGTTGGTTGAGCAAAGTTTCGGAAACTATGTTGGCAGCAATGTTATGCTTGCTGCAAAAGAGGAGCTTACTAGAATAGAGAAAGAGATAGAGATGCTGACGTTAGAAGTTAGTGATGATGCCATAGATAGAAAGAGCAGGAAGCTTTTATCAGAGACAGCGTATAAGGAGATTGCAGATCTACAGGAAGAATTGAGGGCAGAAAAACGTCTTCGGACAGAACTGCGAAAAAGTATGGAATTGCAGAGAATTTCTGCTCTGAAACCTCTTCTAAAGGAGTTTGAAAACGGAAACCTACCATTTTTGTGCCTGCAATACAAAGATTCCGAAGGAGTTGAGCACTCTCTCCCTGCTGTTTATTTGGGGAAGGTTGACTCACTTGATGGTTCAAAACTTAAGAACATGGTTTCTGCTGATGATTCTTTTGCACTAAACGTTGTTAAAACAGATTCAAATGTTAATGATTGTCAAGTGAACCTAGATGTTGAACCATCGTATTATGTGGCCCTTGGTTCAGATAACACATGGTATGTATTTACAGAAAAATGGATTAAAACAATTTACAGGACAGGCTTTCCTAACGTTGCCCTAGCTCAAGGGGATGCTTTGCCTCGGGAAATTATGAGGATGCTTCTCGATAAGGAGGAAATGAAGTGGGAGAAGCTTACTGGTTCTGAACTTGGCTGTTTATGGCGGATGGAGGGATCTCTAGAGACATGGTCTTGGAGTTTAAATGTGCCAGTTGTGAGTAGTCTTTCTGAAAGTGATGAGCTGTTACAAATGTCAGAACCGTACCATGATGCTGTAGAACGTTATAAGGAACAAAGAAATAAAGTTGCACGTTTGAAGAAAAAGATAGCACGTTCAAAAGGCTTTAAAGAATATAAGAAAATCATAGACATGACCAAGTTTACTGAGGAAAAGATTAAACGCTTGAAGACTAGATCAAAACGTTTGACTAATCGAATAGAGCAGATTGAACCATCTGGTTGGAAGGAGTTTGTGCAGATCAGCAATGTAATACATGAAACAAGGACGCTGGATATCAATACACACGTAATATTTCCTCTTGGTGAAACTGCAGCTGCAATTCGAGGAGAGAATGAACTTTGGCTAGCAATGGTTCTCCGAAATAAAATCCTGCTAAACCTAAAGCCTGCACAACTTGCCGCTGTTTGTGCAAGTTTGGTTTCTGAAGGTATTAAAGTTCGTCCTTGGAAAAATAACAGCTATATATATGAACCTTCCACAACTGTAATCAATGTAATCAACTTCTTGGATGAGCAAAGAAACTCCCTTTTGCAACTTCAAGAAAAACATGGGGTGAATATTTCATGCTCTCTGGATAGCCAGTTTTCAGGCATGGTTGAAGCCTGGGCATCTGGGTTGACTTGGAGGGAAATGATGATGGATTGTGCAATGGATGAAGGAGATCTAGCACGCCTCCTACGACGGACTATTGATATATTAGCTCAGATTCCTAAATTGCCTGATATCGATACACTGCTGCAAAGCAATGCAAAGGCAGCATCCAATGTCATGGATCGGCCACCAATCAGTGAGCTGGCTGGATAATGTCCTAAAGCCGCTAAACAGTATTGGTAAAATTTGCACAATTTTTTCCTATAGGATCAAAACTTTTCTAAAGCATTTGTAGATCTATTTAATGAATTCAATTCAACTTTTGGTGCCCTGAACCAGCTTCACTTATACGTGACATGTGGTTCATGTTACACGTACTACCAGCAAAAGGCCCATTTATACTGTATGTTTGATTCCCAGTAAAGGGAAGCCTTCAACACTGAATTTTGTACCCAGCAAAAGGAATGTTGGCTACACAAATGCAACTACTCAGATATACACCACTGCTAGGGTTGTGCATTGTTTGCTACTTGCTAATTTTTAAAGACCAGGTAAATTTTAGACTCAGTTAAAATAAAGAAATCTGTATTGTTCTTAGATGCTTTTGAGTTTTATTTATTGAATATGATTTTTTAGTGCAATGATATTGTCACACTTGTCAAATGTTTTGTCAGTGAAATTTTTATTTTTTCTGATATATGGAAGTGATCCTTTGGCCAGACTATTCCCAAATGCTGTCAGCTGAAGATGCAAACTTACTTGCTACTTGTAAGTGAAAGGGGACATTTCAAGGCAGCCATTTTTGATGATACAGTTATAGTGTCTTTACTGGTATGTTTGGTAAAATGGAGAGAGAGGTGGAAGAGAGAGAGAGACGGGGAAGGGAAAGTAAGGTTATTTTTTCTTTAGGGGTTTGGCTGTTTACAGGAAATTGAATGGAAAGACAGTTATGGTTATGGAAAATTAAACATAGTCTAAGAGGGAAAAAAATGTTAGGCAGGGAGAGAAAGGAACCTTTCCTCTTCCTTACCACCCAACTAAACAAAGTAAAGGCACTCTCTTCCTCTTTTTTCCCTCCACCCTCTTCCTTTTCCTTAAGTTTTCTTCCCATGCATTCCTGTTTTGCAATCTCTTTCCCTCTATCAAATAAATCCTAGAGCTTTCCAATGGTGCCAATATGTTATGTTACTCTTCATATTCTTTTCTTTTGAGTTGAGTGTGTGTGCGCGCGCACGTGTGGACTCTCGAAGTTCACCCCAAGACACTTGAATTAGCATTAGGACACTTTTTATTTTTATTTTATATATATATATATATATATATATATATCAAGCAAAGATGTTTAAATAAGATTAAGGTTAGTTACAGGCTTACAGCCCATAACAAAATTAGGAAATTGTTTTGCTATTGATGCAGCCATTTTCCTAAGCTTGGTTAAAATTATATGGGGCACTTTTAAAATAACAGCCTGGATGTTGGCTTGCTGTATGGTGTACTGTATGTCTTCAACGAACGCCTCAGTCCACCATGGCCAGTGACCTTTGTGCTGCCAGAGCTGTTGGATTTCATTGCTGCTAACAAGGATCATCATTCTGTTTAGCCCATAGTTTTTGCCTTTATCAATATTTGTCTGATTGCTACTCTAGTCTGGCAACCTTGTGATCCTTTGCTTTGATACTCTGCCCTTCTTTAAAAACCTGGGACCCTATTCTGTCTTTTACAATACATGCTATGCCTCTCCTTCCTCTGTGTGTGTGTGTGTGTGTGTGTGTGTGTGTGTGTTTATATCTGCTTCTGCTTGCACGATGGGCTGCTACTCTTCTTGTACAGCTAAGCTGTCTGTTGTTGGGTGATTGTCCTTTGTGCTGAGGTAATTACATGGATTTCGAGGTTAGCAATGTTTCCATGGCATTTGGTTGTTTCCCCTCAAATATTATATTTTTTTCTTGTGGAGCCAAATGCACCAGAGAGTGGTAAGGAGGCTTGGGATGCTGTCCTTGATTAAATCGGCGTTCTTGCTCTCCTGATTTTAACTTGCATTATGTTTTTGAGTTTTTCGACACTTAGAAACTATCATTTATCCACTCTCCTTAATTATGTGCATATGAGTTTATTAATAAACTAGTCGCAGGCTTGCGCGTTGCACGTGATAATTTTTTAGATAAAATACTATTTTAGTCTTTAGACTTTATAAAGAGTTTTTTTTTTTTTTAAATAGTTTTATCATATTTTTCATAATTTTATTTATAACATTTTTTATCATTATCATATATTAATTGGTTGATGATTTGTATAAAATAGACATTAAATTAAAGGTAGAACTGTTCAATAATTTTTTTTTAAGTCATGGTGTATGAAGATTATGATTATATATATATATATATATATATATATAATTTTCCTAGTTAGAGTTTGATTAGTTTTAAGTTTAAATTTTGTATTATTATATTTAATTGTTGATTTTATTACACTATAAAGTTTTTAATGTCCTCTGTATAGCCATCTCTATTTTATTTCTTACTCATTTTTAGCACCTTTTTATTTTCCAAGAGGAAGAGTGATATCAAGGTAGAATGTTTGGGGAGATAAAAAGATAAAGTGAAGGAGAAAGATTGGAGAAAGTGTAAATGTTAAAAAAAATGAGTATAATTTGATGAGCACAATAAAAAATTACATTTTTTTATTTTTTAAAACAAAAAGAGAGAAAATATAAATAATTTAATGATAAGGAGAATGTGGTTGAATTTCAATATTGAGTAAAATAGAAGAGAAGAAAAAAAAAAGAAAAATTAAAAGATATAACAATAAACACTAAATTATCTCAATTATGGTATATAATGGAATACTATTTTAATTTTATCTACTATTTTTAATTTTTTATAATGTAATCGAATAAAATTTAACAATCAAAAGGTAAAATAATAATAATAATAACTTAAAACATAAAATTAAATCGTATCAATCTAAATTAGAGTTCTAAAAACACTAAAATATATCAACCTAAAGCGGAGATATAATAAAAAATAAAATCCACCAAAACATTGAGAGAGAGAGAGAGAGAGAACTTTTTTGTGAGAGAAAACTATACAAAGAATGGAAAATAGTGATAAATTTATAGTAAGAGGGGAGAAATAAGAAGAGACAAATAAAGGAAGATGAAAAGAAAAATGAATAGCAATATTAAAGTAGAGGACAGTGTGAAGATGAAATGGTAAGGGAAGAAGAAAGATCGAAGAAAGTGTAAATATTTAAAAAATAAGTGAATGTAAAAAAATTATAAGAAAATTGAAAATAAAAAAAATATATAGATATTAATACCAACAAAGATAAATTAATATGTAAAGTCAATAATCTATTTTTATATATATATATATATATTTTGTAAAAAAATAGGAATAAATAATAAATAATAATTATGTGATGAATGACGTGGCGATAAGGTGGTGCAACAGGAGCTCAGCAGCAATAAATGCCACACTTCAACTTTTAGTAATAATATAGATGAGGTAAAACAGATTTTCCCCTTCTGCAACAATATTTTGACCTGGCATTATATTTTTTGAAAACAATGGAATATCTAAAGACAGGTAAGATGCACTACTCGCCCAGTGGAGCAATTCTAGTTCTTAATTCGCATTATTGGATTTGGAGGGAGGGTGTTTGTACTGGGTCAGCCTTAATCGTAAAGCATTTCTTTGCAGGCTGTTCTCTGTATTTCATCATATAAAATTCCTTTTTCCTCGTGCTAAGCTTTGCGTATGTTTTTCATATGACAAATTTAGGCGACTTCAAGTATTGCCGAGTGTTGGCCCCTATCTTGGTATGCTATTTCGAAATGAATTGGCAGTCCCTTCATCCTTAAGTCAATTCTATATTCAATGGATCAGGGAAGTTGGTATTTTTATTTATTTTTATTTTGGTAAGGCAGTTACTTGTTAACGTTAAACATAAAAGATGTCCACAACCACGCACTTGAGCTCCTGGCTAGAATGAGCTGTTTACGACTTTCAAAAATGCCTTGGTGCCTTGGACTTCCGATAAGGATATTGTGTAACAGTATTCAGTACCCAGAGAAAATTAAATGAATAGTTGGGACCAAATAGTAATTGCACCTGGACGTTCAGGCTAATTTAGTTTTAAAAAAAAGTGTTGGAACTAGGAATGGCAGCACAAGAGAGTGCAGCAATAAAAGCACCCCCACCCCCCCCCAAAAAAAATAAAATCATCTGTAAGTGGAAAATGATTAACAAGAATAAAGATGAATGAATTAAACAATGCATATCAAGTATACATCACAAATTTTACCTCTATTTACATAATTTGCGGCTAAACTTCAAAAACATACAGTAGTATACTACAACCGTTGAGCCAGGTATGCCTCCTCATTTTCTTTATTCGGTTGGTGAGATAGAAATATAAGAATACATGAAAGATGAATCCACGAAAGCTTTTTTTTTTTTTCCCTTCGTGGCGCTGCAATCTTTCAAACCCCGGGCGCCAAGCCAGAGTAAGTAATGCGTGCAAAAAGTCACTGAAAGTCGGAAACATTTGAATCACATCAAGACATTGACATCTATTTGAACAACAGAAAATGAGTGAAAAATGAACAGCAGTTTCACACACATGGAACCAAACCGACATTTCCAGTCCATGCATTCACTACAATCGACATGCACTAGTTCAGAATAAACAGTAGTTTCACACGTGGATTTAACTTTCTCCAGTACATGCATTTACAATAGACACCCCACTGCCCAGTCCCCAACCCCAACACCAAACTCATGCATTTGTTCTCCCCCCCCACCCCCCCCCCCCCCCTCTCTCTCTCTCTCTCTCTCTCTCTCTCTCTCTCTATATATATATATATATATATAAAATACACCGGAAATCAGCCTCTAAACAAAATTTAGGGTACAATTGCCTACTCTCCCCCAGATCCCACAAAAGTGGGAGCTTTGAGGGCTGGGGAGGAAATCTAGAACTACAACTTTTTGAGCCACAACATTGTGGCAGACTGTGAGTGATGGACAAAAAGTAGTGGGTTCATGTGAAAATGATAAATAGCCACTCATAATCTGCCACATCAGAGTTGTGGCAAGTCATATGAAAAGTTGTGGTCCTAGAAAACTCCTGGGTATGACCTCTCTCTCTCTCTCTCTCTCTCTCTCTCTCTCTCTCTCTAAGAGAGAGACACAAACACAAAAACACATCCTCCAATATTGAATGCCAAATATGCAAGAGACCATTCCAATACACCGGAGGAAGAACACAAGACAATGTTTTGACCACAACAATGCCAATGAACTCTAACTCAAAACAGCACCACTTTCCCTAGTAAGAGCAGGTGGAAAGTAAGAACATCGAATGCATGTGTAACATGGTAACACACAGATTTCAACCACAACAACAGTGGTGGTTTTGGGATGTAGGTGAAATCAAAAAAAAGCAATGGAAAAAACAGAAGATACCCATAATAAAAACTAAATCATTCTAATAGATATATCCACATCAGGCACGTGTTCTATAAAAATGGGGTATCAACTATAAGCACACCAGATTCATAAAAATAAAGGGACATACCATATCTACTAAGGGTCACAGGTAGTCATTATGAGCTAGAAAGCAGTCTGTGAAATCGTTGTACTCTACTTGAACAACCACTCAAAGACTTTGCCTGGTCATTACAAGAGCTGTAAGATTTCCTTTTCTTTTTCACCCGGAACAAAAAGTCTTCCGTATCCAAAACGTATGAGACCTACCACGTACAAAATTTGTGAATTAAAAAAAATGGCAGTTCAGGAAAAAAAAAAAAAAAAAAACCCAGAAAACATGCAAAAACCTGACTCTTAACTGAACACAGACCATTATCATCATTAGTACAACATAACCAAGAAATGAATTTTATGTATCATACCTTGGACGAAGTGCAGGCTATCTTACACTCTAATCCATTGAGAACTTGAAGCCCTTCCATTGCCTGGCATGTTGTAGAAAATTCATCGCCATTGGCATATTTGTGAATATTCCTACAGACAGCAGCAGGCATTATTAGCTATGACCACTCAACTGAACACGGTGAAAATCATTTTCCCCTGTTTCTCACATACCTCCTCAAGAAGATCCCAGACTTCTCTTTCTTCTCTGGGACAACTGACAGGAAGTCATTGTGTAGATATGCTGAAAAATTAGGGTCCATGGAAACAGCTGTCACTTCAGGCTTATCATGCCCATAGTCCATAAGCTGAATAGACAAACTGGTTGGCGTAGACGACTGCAAAACAAATTTTTAGGCTTTATTAAAAAAGAGAGCTTATTCAAGAAAGATAATGAAGCAAAATCGCCAAAGACCTACACATTCAATGCGGTATATGTTCTCATCATGAAGAAGAACACGGGCATTTTCATGATAAACAATGTCGACAAATCGTCCAGGTTTTCTTGATTTTTCATATGCATACAGTTGGAGAAGCTTGTTGTCCATCTCATCAGTGGCAACTGTTTGAAGCTGAAGCAAATGCATACAGTTTATTCTTATAGGTCAGATGGAATGAGGTAAGGGGAAGAAAGAAGGGATAACTTGAAAAAAAAAAAAAAAATGAAATCATGTATTACTTGTTTAACAAGTTTATATATCAGCTTGTCTAATGTGAATAAAACATATGACTGAGTTCCAATAATAGCTCGACAATCATCCTCAAATTTTGTATTGTCCGAAGAACCATCAAGTAAATTGTATAGTGCATTCATGAACCTGTACCACCAAAAACATAAAGCATTCCTTATTAATAGGTACTGACATTTGAGTTTGATTTACATTTCAAAAAAATATAAAGCTAAACTACCTGTGGCATAAAGATCAGTAGGGCTTGAATTGCATTTTAAAAAAAAAAAAATAAATAAATAAAGCTAAACTACCTGGCATAAAGATCAGTAGGGCTTGAATCATTTGAAGCCCTCCATTTCCTTTCAGCAGATGACGAATTAACCTTTGCTGATTGAATTCTCTCATACAATGTCTGTCATATTAGTGAAATACAGTCTCAATGACATTCATTCACAAAATTTGGAAAGCCACCCAAAAAATAAATCATATTAACATATTATGAGCCTTACTTGGTGAAGCCTTAAAAGCACATAGAAAGAGTCATTTCCATAAAAAACCCGAGAATCCTTTTCTTTCTCATGTAACGCTGAAGGGACATGCTTCGCAAGAGGCTTCACAGTAAGTAGGAAACGTTCTGAATATGGTAATGATGTCCCATCCCCTTCAACATCGTGTGCATCAGCCATGCCTTCGGCTTCACCTTCACTCTCAGCCTTGTTATCATGCTCATCATGGTCTCCATCTTCCTCATGCTCTTCGCGAGAACACTCCTCACCATCAGCGGATTCACTTCCTGATACATCCCCATTCTCAGAAGCATTCTCAGTGTCCTCTGAAGACCTAGGAGCACTTTCCTCACCTTCGTCGTCAGCATCAGCTTCGTTTTCTCCCCCTGCCTCCCCACAACACATATCTTCTTCTCCGTGTCTGGTTGGATATTGCCTGCTTACAGAACCATCCTTTGGTTTATGCACAGCCTCTAGACCAGCATCTCTATAAACTGCAAAATTATCCTCCTCAAAATCTCCATTGGGAGACAGTTCACCCTCTTCTCTTTCAACTTTAAAGTGTCCAACAGAATCTTCATGGTATCTGTTAACTTTGACGCCATCTGATGTTCCCCCATTTGTGGATATGATTGGTCTTGTTGAATCACCACCCTATAGGATCAATCGGGAAAAAAGAAGAAGAAAAGAAACATTTCTAAGTGCATATTCATAATGATATTTGTAACCATCAAGATCTAAGACCCAGCACCATGCCCAAAAATCAACCACATCAGTAATAAGCTTTGGCAGTCAAACTTGTCAATGATTTACTAAAAGCTTAGTGCTTACCATATATTTTGTAATTAGTGAAATTACACTAGCAATAAAAAAATCATTAAATTTTTTTATCTAACTGAACACCTCTTTTCAAGTAGAAGTCCAAATATGAGACCAATAGGACTCCATAGGCAAAACCCAACCAATTTAATGGCCAAGGGAGAATACATAAACCCGAGATGTTAAATTAAGGACAGTTCACACTGTTAGCCATACCTCAGATAAGGGTACCTCGACCCCACCCTCAACAGCAACATTACTAGGTCTGGATGGAGTAGCACTAAGCCCTTGCGACCAAAAAACAAAATTTATCTCAGAAAGCATATTGAAATGAACTTGGAAAATCAGAAAGACTAGTAGCAATGACAAATTCAAGAGAGATAATTGTGTAAATAAATACAAACAAAACTAGTTTAAAGCATTCTGCAAACCTGATGTGTTCTCTAAGTTCATTCGTCCATTACTTAGCTCCACAGCAGTGACAAGTGATGCATTTGAATTGACAAATCGTTCATTGGAATTATCTTGCTTGCTGACTCCAGATATTTCATCAGCCATAGATGCATTGACTTGTGCTTTACCTTGTTGAGGGGTGCTGCAGAACGTATCACTTTTACGTGCAATGCGTTCTGCATCAAGAGAGCTATCTTCTTTAACCCCATTATCACCATTTACTTGCCAGGCCCTGCAAGAACTTGACTGTTCAGGCGGAATATTTTCATCTCCATTTCTGGAAGGATTTGACTGTTTGGAATTCACAGCAGTAGCACCACCACCACCAGGACTGAGATCCCCCTCCCCAACACTTGCAGCACCAGTTTTGACAGCATTATTCTTTGTCTTTACAACATCCTCAGTATCCTCTGCACCCTGAGGTCTAGAAGGAACACCAAGCATGGGTTCCAGAAAGGTTGTCCAAATCTTCATAACTTTATCCAACTGTTCAGTTGTACAAACTTCTCCACATGAATACTTAATGAGCTGATACAGATCTTCATGGATGTCTGGATCAGTGTACTCAAATTCCAAATTTGGAATAATTGGTCGCCTATTTCCAGCAGCGATAGCAAGAAGCACATCATCTTCCTTGCGCTTCTTCTCACTAATTTCTTTAATCTCCGCCAATAAGGCTGTAAACCACATAACAAATAAACCATGAGAACTGAATAACATATGTTGTATCAGGATGTCCTAAGGTAATTGGATGAGTCCATTGTTTTTGAAATAATTATATAACCGGCTATATCATTCATTTTCCATTTCTATAGTATCTGCCAATTTTTTTGGATCACAACTAACAACAATATTATTGGGTCACACACTAATCCAATTTAGCACATCCAAAGCTTATGTCCCCAATAAGGAGAGGGAAAAAATATGCAATTACATTAGAAGGGAAGTTAATTATTAAGTGTGCTCATCGGCAGTCGGTATTTATTTCAGCATATAGCATATCATGAACATTAAACATAAGAAGATTTGTAGTTACAAGCTTAAAATATGTCAAGATGCTGAAACATCAAGGTGAATAGTACCTTTTGTGCTTAAGCTCTTTGTGTCCTGTTGCTTGAAATAGAAGCTACGATGATCAAGCGATTTATGATAGTTCTTCGAATAAATTTCAGCCCAAACTTTATTAAAATCAGAACGACATCTTGCCCACTCTTCTTGTTTCTGCTTCAAGCGTGTTAGTATAACTGGCAAAGCAAGAGGTGCATTTTTCCTCAACACATCCATCACATCAAGCCCATGGTCACCATATAAACGTTCGATGCACCTGAGATTCAGTGCTGATGAACAGACAAGGAGAAAAACTCCCATCAGAAAACAGAAAACAACAGAGAATAAGCTTCTATATCATAATATATCTGCTGGAATTCATTAATCAGTAATCAGACTTTAACCTGTGAAGTGTTCCTCAATACGAATTGGACTCTCCGTTTTGATTGTGTTATTGTTAATCTTTTCCAATAGTTCTTCTACACGCTTAGTTGTAACATTCACAGACTCTAACAACATGTCAAGCTCAAACCTGACAGCATAATTACAAAAGATCACCAACTGCGAGAGCCATTACGAACAGAATACTGAATATTCCAGCAACTATTTCAAGAAAACTGATAAACAGAATAGTGAACATTAATCCATGCCAAAGCTCCCGATAAATAAGGCTATTGCCAAACTTGGGTTTGAGCAATAAAACACATTCTCAAAGGGCGTTGATTGCATAAAAGAGATCAAAAGATTGGAATCCACTCAAACATGACAAACTAGGCGGCTAGAACCAGAGAGCCGCTAAAGCCAAATGAGAGTATAAAAAAAAAAAACACAATCCCAGCTTACTTCAAGTCACCTATAAATTAAATCAAAATGGAAAGAAAACAGATAACATAAGTATAAAAACTCCAGGCAAGCTCTAACCTGTCATCTTCACATCGAAACAAGCTTTCTTCATATTGGTTTTTGCGCATGTGTTTAAAAGAGTAATCCTCACTTCCTGATGTGACAGACACCCAATGATCATTCAATACTTGACCACCAAGGACTGTTCTATGACTAGCTGAAGGTATTGGATACTGCAACATTGAGACACAACTACATAAATACATAAGTTAAAAGTATTGGAATCTGCTAAAATTATGAAATCAATGAAAAGTGTTGCATACATTTTTTGGCAGCAGACGGTAACTGGGAGTGCACCGCTCACAATTAGATAGGTCAAGTTCATTAATAGGCTTTGACAAGTACTTATCCTTGCTGGGGAATATAGAAACCTTATGACTCCCGATGTCTTTATTGCCAAAGGCAGCACTTTTGTCAACTCTATCCCTTTCCCGGTTTTCAAGCCTATCCCTTTCTCGGTTTTCACGGTCTCTATCCTTAACCCCATCATCCCTCTCACGATCTCGATCTTTGTCCCTCTCCTCTACCTTTACTGATCTGGGTATATGTCCATCATTCCACAAGGATTCTGCAATGAACAGTTTTAGTTAACTTTACAGACCAGACATGATGTTTGAGAAAATCATAATGCATCTACCAATAATTTAAGCATTGCATCTAAAAAGCTTCTGTTGAGAAGCAACTCCACTCAAAAACAACTCCCACAACAAACTGCATCTAGCCTAAGGATAGCAAAAGGGGAACAAATCACTTTACGTACTTTTACTCATGACACCAGCAAGGAGTCCATCTGCAGTGCAGGACATGATTAGAAACAAAGTTAACAACACAGAAACCAGAGGAGGTAAACATTAATTTAAAAAGTTACCGTTCTTCTCACAACGTGCCAAAAAATCATTAAATCCATCCATAAGTTCCGGATATCTTCCAAGTAAATCTTGCACCTGACATAAGCCAAAGTTTCAACAAATTATTCAATGTATTCAAGTTCTTAGTAAGTCAAAGGGATAATAACTTAGGTAGGTTGTGTTATTCTCAAGATTATTAAAAGTATTGAGCAGACAGTCAAGTTAATCCAAAAGTTTTTCTAAAGCAATCAAGACTGTTAGCAACACCAGACTAGCAAACCAAATCAAATAACAATGCACCTCTGAAAGCCAGAAATACAGGGAAAGAAATCTTTCTTAGAAATTTTTTTATTTCTCTTTTTTCCATTTTTTTTTGGGGGGGGGGGGGGGGGGGGGTGGGGGGGAGTGTCTTGAAAGTGTTTGTAAGACTTTTTTAAGTTCCATCTAAAGGCAAGCCTATAAAACGTCTCAATTATTATTTAAAACATTAGTCTTATATTTTTTCAATCTCACGTGACATGCTGCGCTTACAACCAATTATCATAAATCACATCACTCAGCAAAAAATAAATAAAATAAAATAAATTGACATCTAAAATTCTCTGTAATGTAAATACTTTCCAATCCCCAATTCCCAGCAACAGTGATGACACTCCATATGCACTAAAAAAGAAACAAGATGAAACAACCTATATACCCGAAGCAATATGGCAAAGATTAAATCCTAAATACAAAACTGCATTTTTCAAACAAATTCAAGGTATTCCTTTCAAATAAATCCCTAAAATCCATTCCAATTATGTTGCTTATTATTGAGAAAAAAGTATCATTTATGATGAATACATAATGATTTGATCAAAAAAATTTCAACAAGTAATCATCCAATGCAAGGCTGAGATAAAAGGATAAGTTTTACATAAAGACAAAAAAAAAGTTGTTTCATAATTCTATTTGACAAGAAACCATCCAATGCACTCATGAAACACTTTGTCAAAAATATATCACATAAAAAGGCCCTCACTTGCTGATGCAGAGACTTGCTGAAAGGCCATTAAATAATTGCTTTAAATCTTATCACAAATCAACTATGCTTAACCCATCAACATTATCCTCCATCTAGAACCAGATCTAAAACCAAGAAACACCTAGACAATATAATGTTTCTTCTTTTTTTGCTAAATAAAAATGAGTGCTTTGATTGTTTAGGGCAGAAAAGCACCTCCAAAAAAAAAAATGTAAAAATTTACATTTATCATAATCTGGAAACAAATTTATAACACGAAACTGGTTGTCAGCCCAGAGTGAATAATACACTCCTATCATAGTGAACTGCAGTCTGCCATCACTTGAACCCAAAAACGGATTATGATAATAGAAATTTTCTTCCAATTTTTATCCTTTTAAAAGGCATCATATTTTAATGATCAAAGAATATTATAATCATTAGTTTTGTAGTAAAACCACCCTATAATTAAGCACCTTTTAGCTTAGAAACTATGTTATTCTTGTCAACTTCTGATGAAACAATTACAGGTTTCATACAAATACACTCTCATCATTCTTTATACTCGCATAAAAGATCTTGCAACATATTCCCATAAACGTGCTGTATACCACCATGATCTGTATTCTGGGTAATATAGTGTCCACCCAATATAAGTCTACTCTCTTTTGGCTTGGGACCAACTCAAATTTCACTCTATCCATCTTATTGGGCAAAAGATAAAGAACAGCGTGTCATGATACGCTTTTGTATGCTGGAGACTGGCTAATTTAAAGAGGCACCAGCCACTAAAGTTAGGCTATGCATGAACATGATACACCTGTCCTTTCATGCAAACAGAGCTCCATCCAAATGCTTGTAGTTTTATAATTTAACAATCTCACTTTTTTCCTAAGTAATATGAATTATATATATTTATCATAACAACTCCTTGATAAACTTAATTATATTAATGAGGGATGATGATAAAATTAGTGAGTTTAATTATTATTAGAATTAGTCATACCAAGGATTGCAATTCTGATCGTGTAATTATTTCCTTGCTATAAATATGAAGACACTTCAAAAATTCTTGGTAATCATCAGGGTTCCGTAACTTCTCCTTTACTTTTTCACAAAAAGCAAACTCCTGACCATACATACCTGCCAGACCACAAGCCAAGTTAAAGAAGCAAAAGTCTCAACATGATATGTGAGTTAGAATACACAAAACTAAGAGAAAAAAACTAAACAATAAGGCAAGTATCTCAGCAAAGCATTTAAGGTTGAATGGGAAAGAAGATATCATAAGAGTGATATACTAAGAAGCAAACATATTTCAGAAAAATATTAAAGATGCATTATAAGCATACTGTGTACTATCATATCCTCCAATTTGTACGTAGCAGCAGTAGCAGCAGCAGTAATAATAACATCAATTATAAATTTTTTAGATAAGTAACAACAACAATTATAACTATAACAATAATAGTATGTTGTTGTTGTACAAGGATAAAGTATTCTTGCTTTTCCCAAATCAAATTCTGAATTCACATTGCAATAATTTAATAAATTTGTTAAGAGATAAAGAGTTTTCACATATATAGTTAGTTATTGGGGTATGGCCGCATGGGGGAAATTTTCAACTAGAGTCTCAAGTATAGCATCAAACACAGCTCAAACACTCACTTTTCAGAGTGCTTTTTTCATCAATAGAGGATGAAAGAGGACGCATTCCAAAGTTCTCATCACCTTCCCCACCTTGATGCAATTGTTCTCTGCTAGGAACTTTCCGTTTATGGGGAAATCGTTGCATGTTGAAGTCCCTATTGCCATCATGGTCAAATTCTCTATCATCCCTTTCCCTTTCTCTCCTATCTCTGTCTTCTCGCCGATCCTTTTCACCACGTCTTCGTTGCTCTTTGTCCACTCTCATCAAAGATCTATCATGGTCTGGATCAGGGCGGTCAACACTGAGATCACGGTCATGTGGAGCCATCGTCCTTTCTTTCTGGTACAAATGTTCATGAGCCAAATGTTAGCCAAACGATCATGAAATCAGAAGGGCAACATAATTAAAAGAAAACTACACAAACCTTGTCAACATGCAATTGCCGCATTATGGGCATGGCAGAGCTTCTATCCCGGAGCAAAGGATTCCTACCAGATTGAGGATATTGAGCGGAAGCTGTTCCTGAATTATCAGGAAGAAAATGAGTGAACTCATCAAGCAGGTCCTGGTGATCTTGGAAAAGTGTAGCAACCTGAAAAAGGTAAAAGATATAATCATCAGTAACAATAATCAAATTTACAAAAATAAAAAATAAATGTTGCAGCACAAAAACAAGGGACAGGTAGAAGCTCACCTCCTGGTAGACCTCACTTATGGACTTGTTTTCCTTTCTGTACATGTTCAAAATTTCTAAAAATAACTTATAAACCTGATCATCGCCTTGAAATCGGGTCTGCAGGCAGAGAATTCATTAAATATACATGAATGCAAACCATCACCTCGAACAAAGTTGTGAATTTCTATCTACCTTTATCTTGTTCACAAAACTGATAGCTTCTTCAAATTCCACAGGCTTCTTTGAAGGAGGTTGTTCATCCTCAAGTGGGAGGGTGATCTCAAATCCCTTTGGCAAGAAGGTATTGAAACCCAAAATTAGGTCTCGATGCCCTTTAAATAGTTCCTTTACCCTTGCTATGACACCCGTTGTGTCAATTCTACAATCAACAAAACATATACTACAAGTTAACAACAAGGTAAAATAAAGTATATCCACATCCCCAAGAAAAATTATACAAAAAAATGCCATTTTAAAGCACAATGTATATCATGATCGAACCTTTGAGCCTTGAAATCTTTCATGACTTCGAGAAAGTCTTCATATTTTTCCCTTTTGTCTTGAAATATGTCCTTCACCGCCTTAAGATACGATAGGGCATCACTTGTTGTTAGTTTCTGTGTATTTGTCCCACCCATCATCTGGGGTTGCCCAGACCTAGAACACAAATAATCCAACAAAATTTCAATATTCACAAACTCTTCCCACTAGATCAAGACCCAAATAACAAATTTTCCCATTAAATCAAAACCTAATCTCTAAAACATAATCCTCTCATCGTGGAAAGATGAGAAAAGTGTGCATGGATACACAAACATCGATTGCTATTGTCGGTTTCTCTATCCACAAACCATAACACCAAAAAAAAAAAAAAAAAAAAACCTGATCTTTTATCATCAAGTCAAACGAATTTCACCAGTCTTACTTAAAAACTAATCGATGAACAAAATAAAAACAAGCATAAACTAACCAAATTCACACAACTGCCCTAAAAAAAGTACATAAATTCACACAACTTGAATGATTAAGAAGCTTAACCTCATCATTTACATAATCAAACTTCGTTAATCAAACACAAACACATACATAAAAACTAAACAAACCAAAAAAAAATTTCAAAAAAAAAAAACTCACGCTTCTCCTCGAGATGAAACCACAGGCCGCTTGAGTTGAGAAGCCATGTATAAATCATCTCTAGACCTCTTCATCTCTGAGCAAAACACAAACTCACTATCTCTCTCTCTCTTTCTTCAACAAATCATGCTTTTAGCTCCGATTGAAAACAAAATTCCTGCAAAAGCAACTCGCTCATTCACAACAAAACACAAAAGCAGATCTAACCGCAAACAGAGAAAAAAAAAATTCAAAACCTAAAAAAAAACAAAAATTTTAACACAAACAAGAAAATTCAATCCTCACCTCAAGCGCAGATCGCGGACTTCAAAACACAGACACTGAACCTAGTTTTTTTTTTTGTTTTTTTTTTTGTTTTCGTTACGTTACTTGAATATGAAGCAAGACTTGTGAGAAATTTGCAGCGAAGAGATTCATATCATCTCATCGAAAATTCACATACTAAGCGAAACTGAACGAGAGAAAGAGATCGCGCACTCGCCGCATACAACAAAAAGCCTCTCTCTCACAAGTCACAAACAAGAACGAAGCCTCTCTGTGAAACAAAACTAGTAGTCACTTTTTTTTTTTTTTTGTGAAGATTATGTACGCGATTCACTTCTGGAGGGAATACAAAGATTAAAAACTAATTTTACTTTTCCTCTAATTTTCTCGGAAAACAAACAGAAATCAAAGGGAGAAAAAAAAAAAGAAACGCACATACAATGAGAGAGTTTTAGAATGTTATATTATATATATGGAGATATAAGAACAGAGAACACAGAAACAGTACTCTTTTTTCTTTTCTTTTTTGGAGGAAGGAAGGAGGGTAAGTCATTTTTTTTTTTTTTACGTGCATTTCCCGGTCACCTTATGGATGGGTTACCGGTTATAGGCGGTTGATTTTATGCCACGTGTGCAAATTAGGGATTTGTTTGATTTTTACTGGAGCGTGGTCAACACGGTCCAATTGGGAAAGGCCTGTAGTGGCATTTTGGTGAATAAGGGGAATTATGTGAGGGCATTTGCGTAAATTGGTGTTTGAATTTGGATGACCAATTCGGAAAAAATTTTCGGTTTTGGGGAATTAGGGTTAGGGCAAGTATGGAGGTTGGGGATAATTTGGTACGAGTGGTTGTTTGTTGGTAAAATTTAAATAAATTCAAAAATGATAATGATAAAATTTGGTGTAAATCTTCTATCTTTTTAATTAAAAAAAAAATTTACTAGTCTTAAATATAATTTTACTTAACCAAAAAAAAATTGAAGAAGTTAGATTTAGACTAGTAATTTATTTTGATGAATAGACTGGTAATTTAGGTTTTGAATTTTTTTTTTTTTTTTGAAATTGCTTAATTATAAGAATTTTTTCTCACCAGGGAAGCTTGAAGATTAATAAGATAAGTTTTTTGAATCAACTTTTTTGAGTTTTATAATTATCTAGAATTGTGGCTGTTATCAAATGTGAAAGTGGGGTGGGCTAAACAGGGCCTAATATTACCTAATTCTAAATGGGGGTTTCTTGTTTTTTGGGTCAAAGAGTTGAAACTTGGTGTTTTTTACTCTTTCTACTATGGGCCTCTGGGTTGGCCTATGTAGATGTAGTTGGGGCTAGGCTTGAGCAGAGAGATGGACTGGAGTAGTTCCTTTAAGAGGATTTTGGGCTTGTTACAGATGTAAAGGTTATTCAAGAGCATGGATAGGCTTAACAGTAGAGCCCAACTCAACAAAAGACAACAAGAAATCAAAAACAGCCTTTATTAATAGCTGGAATTTCAGGTTGATCAACGGTGAAGTCAAGCTCTTCTTCTTTTTTTTCTTTTCTTTTTCTTTTTTGTGTGGAGAATCTACAAAAGTGATGTCCTTCTTCCAGTCATGTGCTCCACGCATGGCCTTTTCGTGGGTTACTTTTCACGATTTACTTGTGAGTTAGTCACAAAATCCACTAATTCAACTTTTGAAATTTGATTCTTCATAGATCTCTCACACTCATCCCTTACAGATAAACCCACATACATACAGGGAAAAATAATTGAAGAAACTATAATAAAATTTGGTACGGAATTAAAGTCAATACAATATAGTTGAAAATCACAACTTTACAAATGTTATAACTAAGTATTGTCTATACATATTCCTCTTAGACTATTTTAACTTTACATGAAACTTCGCCCATTTATCTTCATTTATTTTGTCTCTTCTTATTCTTATCATCTTACTATAAATTTGTCACTCTCTCCCATTTTATGCATATTTTATTTTCTCACGCAAAAAGGTTATATATCTCTCTCTCATTTTTTTTTTTCATTTTTTGTTAGATTTTTTATGAAGTTTGTACACCCATTATCTTATTATTTACTAACTCATATGTGTTCCTTGATGCAAGTATTTTTTTTTTTTATCATTTTATTTGCAACACTCAATACTTTTAATGTTGTTGACTAGATATGAGGGAAAATTATATTATAATATGTCCATATTTTGTGTTATTTTGTGGGGGCAGCTGATCGTTGTTCAACAGGAGTGACATATTGAGAGGATTCGCTCTTTGAAGTCTTGGAAGGACTTGTCTTTGCCTTTTTCAGTAGAGGAGTGACTCTTGCTCATTTGAAGTGAGATCAATGATATTGGTTGCTGACGAGATAAGGTAGTTCCTTCTTTCGGTGGACTGGAGTAGTTTCTTTAAGAGGATTTTGGGCTTGTTGCAGATGTAAAGGTCATTCAAGAGCATGGATGGGCTTAACAGTAGAGCCCAACTCAACAAAAGACAACAAGAAATCAAGAACAGACTTTATTAATAGCTGGAATTTCAGGTTGATCAACGGTGAAGTCAAGCTCTTCTTTTTTTTCTTTTCTTTTTCTTTTTTGTGTGGAGAATCTACAAAAGTGAAGCTGAGAGTCATTCAAAAATTCAAATTAAATTTAAATGCACTTCACGTGCCAAATGTCCTTGAAATTGAACTACAACTTAATACCAAGTATCATTCCAAATTTCCAATTATACTAGCATAATTTTATGTCAATTATATATATATATATATATATATATATGCAAATTGATGTATTTAAACTTTAAATACATACAAATATTTGATTCAAAATTATTATGTGTATATGTGTTCATCAAAAAAAAAAAAAAGTGTATATGTAATACTATTAATGCGTGTACAATTTATTAGGGGGAAAGTATTATCTAAAAATAAAGCATAGTTTTATCTTTTGAACATATTAAACATCATACTTTTTGTGGGGGTCAAAAACACTGACAATGAAGAACAAACCTAATGAAAAGTATCAACACAACTAATTTGTATGAAATGAGAGGGTAATCCACAATGGGGTGATTAAGTAAAAATATTAAAGATCAAGATGAACAAATAAATTGTTTCATTAAAAAATGGCTTTTGCCAAGGTACATAGATTGTAGTCAGACTATAACAAGGTTTTTTTCTCTCTATTTTCTCATTTCAAACTCCAGTCTCCTCTCATGGGGGTCAAGTCCTCCTTTTATCTCCCCGTCTCCTCCATTTGTAGTTGTTCATTATCTTACTGGATGTCAAAGGAAATTTGTCCTATCAAACACTTCTTCTCTTGCTTTTTGATCATGAAGGAAGACTTTTGGAATGTCTTTACCGTTTAGGTTGATCATTTATCATTCAACGCGGTTGACATTAGGTAGAGACATCTAATTAATGTGGAGATGATTGTTGTTTTGGGTTCTGTGTTCTTCTCCATGTGTCCTTTGCAATAATTCGGGGTTGAAATATTATCTTCGGTTACAATGTTCATCTTTCCTCGACAAAGGGCTTCTCGAATTTTCTTGGAGGACAACCGGAGTCATCCTGTGGCCTCCTTAGGTCATCAATCCTAGGGGTGGCAATTCGTGTTCGCGTGTCGGGTTCGTGTCGTGTCAACTCATACATATCCGACTATATGGGTCAACACTAACCCGACCTGTTTATTAAACGGGTCAAGATTCCTCAACCCTAACACAACCCATTTATTAAACGGGTCAATCGTGTCGACCTATTTATCTAATTTTATCAAAATAAAGAAAAACATTTATTAAAAAACAAACAAATAAATATTTTAAATATAAAATTCAAAATTAATGAGTAACTGCATCACAAATAATCATTTAAAACTAAAGCATATCTCAATATCATAAATAATCAATCACAATATGTCAAAGAAAATAAACTACAACAACTAATAAGTTTATATACATAGGGTTTGAATGGTATATTGGTAGAATTTTATTTAATTAAACGGGTCAAACGGGTTAAACGGGTTCTATAGGTTGAACCCTAACCCAACCCATTTATCAAACGGGTCCATCGTGTCAACCCGAATATGACACGAACCCATTAAGCCTCAACCCATAACCTGCTAATTTCGTGTCGTGTCGTGTCGGGTTCGCGGGTCGTGTCCAATTTTGCCACCTCTAATCAATCATATAATGCTCAGGTTTGGGTTTGGTCCAAGCCATTGTTCTAATGGGCTCCCCCTAGCCCATGATCCACTTAGTACGGGTGCCTACCCCCTACACTTTTAAGTATGACATTTAAAATCCTAGACTTTCATAAATGTATATTTCATGCGTGGAGATAGGATTTGTTTAGCGTTTTTTTTTTTAATATTATTATTGGGGATTCATGAAAGTATAGGATTTAAAGTATCTTGTTTAAAAGCATCAGATTTGATATGTCTCAATAATAAAAGTATGTTTTTTTATGGTACTTTCCCAAATTTAATAATTATAAATGTAAAATTTTCACACAGCTCTATATATGTGTATATGTATATGTACATAAAACTTTCACACAATTGTGTGTGTATATAATTATAGTTATTTTTAAGTGTACTCATGCATGTCCAAGAGTTACAAGCTGGTTATTAATTAGATAAAAATACAATTTTGGTCCTTACATTTTAGAGTCACTGTAAATTTGGTTCCTATATTTTGGTACTTGTTATTTTAAATTTGCAGTCAATTTGGTCTTTACTTTCAAATCACAGCTATTCTTGCATTTTCTTAGAAACCAAACACAAATCATATGTATCAATCTCCAACTTGTGTAGACACAAATATCAACTTAGCAACTAAATAAAACGTAGATTTTGACCCAAAATGATTGCAAGTTGAAAATACTATGGATCAAATTGACTGCAATTTGAAAATGAATTGAGGCTAATTTGACTTTTTCCAAAATTTAGGGACCAGATTGATTGCTATCAAAATATAGTGATCAGGTTGACAATAACCCAATAATGTAATGACCATAGTGATATTTTTGCCCATTTATTGAATATAATCATTACGTGTAAAGTCTCATTGGTTTGAGACTTTTTATTTATTTATAAATAATTACAATATACTGCTAACCCCGTAACTTGAATCATTTTTCCCCTAGACTCCCAAGCACTTTATGCATGGGGAGATGTCAATTTAGTTACAAGGCTTTTAGATTGGTTTGAGACTTTAAGTAATGCACATTAGCGTTACATAAAGACACAACATGTTAGAAATACACATCTTACCTGTCATGTATTTATCTCATACTCTTTGTATTTATCACCTTTTTTATATGATAATCAATTATTTATATGTTATGTTAATAGAAACATGAGGCAATTATGGTCGTTTCACATAGAGTTTTGTAGCAAAAATTTTATTCATTTGACAAAGATGAAAGACATTTTAATCAATTGATTTAGAATGCATATTTAAAATAAGAAATGTACATGGAGTATTGGAGGAAACCATATGTTTGGAATTTGAATACTGTATAGAACTTTAAGATAAAATAGCGGATGCATTAAAGTATAAATGAAATCAGTGAGATTTTGTGTTGATATTAGGGTGTACAAGCGTTTTAAGACAAACTTGCATTCAAACACTGCTTTTAGACTAGTCACTGTAGGATATCTACCAAAATCGTTCATAATCAGAGGCATTGTTAGGTAAAATAAATATGATAATTGCTTTTTGGGTTTAGAGGATTTCAAGAGGTATATTTGTTATCAAGAGGAGATAGAAAAATTCTTGAATAAAATAGCATATCAGGGTTTGATGCAAATATTAGGAAGATAGGTTGAAATGTGAATAATTTTACAATAATTTTAATTACATGGATGACTTGAAGACGTTGTTAGAATTTTTTAATATCATGAGCTAGCATAGTCATTGTTTTACTTTTATCTATATAATAAAACATGGATTAGTTGAAATATATTTTAGTGAACAATTGTTAGATCCAATAGTGGATTGCAATTACCATTCAGTACTAGTGGAAAGTGATCAATATTGTGTATTTGTTTGGTTAAAGGCAGCCTTTAATGGGACGGGCTTGCAATTTTAGTTTTCACAGTGGAAAGTCTATACCCTTTACTTGTTATAGTATTGGTTTTTCCCATTAAAACCAACACACTCTTATACTCTCTCTAAGCCATATATATACACACATATTTGTATTTTAGTGGGTTAAGTAACTTAAGTGTGTGCCCTGAATACGGAGAGAGAGGAGCAAATAAAGACATGTAGCTCTCCTTCATCCATCACACACATAGCCAGTCAACCAATCTTAGCAAGGGACTTGTGCCTTATTTTCTCATTCTCGTGGAGTATTCCTCAGTTGTTTATCAACTCATTAATTTGTTACAAATCTATGCTAGTGATTCTAGAAAGTCTAAAATGTTATATTATCCTATTTGATATCTGGATACATCTAGATTAAGCACTCCTTGGTCACCATGGTCTAGAAGATCGGTTATACTAAGCAAGGTGTGTTTCTTTCACATTCACACCTTATAACTTAGCTTTTGAACTTAGATTAAAGGTTGTAGAGTGGTGTTCTATTTATTAAATTTTCACATTGAATATAATGTAACTAGTGCTAACGTTATGTACTTTTCTTATATTGTACTTAGGATCGAATTTCTGTAAATTTTTTCTTATAATGTAAATTCAATTGTTAAATGGAATTCAATTTAATTTATATTTATTGTTATATTTTTTAAAGAAAATATGTGGCGACTTCATATAAAATCCTTAATTCAGGGAATCATTTAAAGTAGAATTTCTATTTTAACAGATATTATTGCGAACTCACCCATTTCACATGGATTTAGCCCAATGAATTGTGGCTTTCACACATACCAATGGACCTTATGTTCTTCTTGTAGAGGAGAAATGATTGGCTCATTTGTTTTTTTGAACGAGTCTTATGTTGTTGGTTTTTAATTTTAGAACGTAAACGAATTGGTTTGTTTGAGTATTGAGCCTCATTATGGACCGTGTTAGCATTCCCCTCGTAGATATGTGGAGTCATGAAGCTAGAGGTTTATTGTCAATGCACGTCCCCCAAAAAATAGATCAAGATTCAGAGCTCTTAACAAGAATTTATCAAGATTCAGAGTTATTAGCACACATTATTAATGAGAATTTATGAATTAAGTTATACAATATTCAATCTAACCTCACCCAATTTAAATTCACAGAGTAAATAAGACATGAATATCTACATCAAGTCAACTTCTCGTACATTGTATAAAACATTGAATTCATCTAAGCTTTTCTTTTTTTCTCCCTTTTTAAAGGAAACAATTCATCTAAGCTTATCTCAAATCACTACAAAAAATATAATTTATTAAAGCCTTGATAAACTCCAATTGTGTTGTGCCAAATAAATTTTAAAGCATTATTGGGTTTTAGATATAATTGTTTTTTTGTACGAAATATACTCATTGACAATTTTTGATAAGGTTACAATAGTTAGTGTCAAATGTCAAAAGTTTTATAGCTTAATTAATTCACACCTCCTTGTTTGTACATGATTTTCAAGATTCAAATCACACCTCCATTATTATAACTATTGAATTATTGAAAAAATAAATAGTGCCAAAATGATGCAAAATTCAATGGACCTATATCAGGTCCTTAATATGTTTTTTTGTCTTTTGTTTTTCAAGGATCTGAAATCTAAATAATGTAGGCTTGTAATTGGTCTATTGATAAAATAAAATATCTATTACACATCTAAAAATAAAATTTTATTTATTTTTATTTGAATACTTAGAAATATATATAAAAATATACTGCTAACCCTACAACTTGAACCCATAATATTATTTTCATGATATATCTTCATTACATGCCTATTGCTTTAGGAATAGGCACCAAACCTATGCTATTTTTTCCCATATTTTTGCCTATGTGGTCCAAGCTACATATCAAACTTATGGGAAATTTTGAGAGTTGTGATTTGAAGGGTAATAAAGGATTTCTTTTTACCTATTTTGAGGCCCAATTGGTTGTTTTGCAAATAGGTGTGGAGCATTTACAACAACCATGAGCTCATGAGTAGTGCATTATGTAGATGTTAGGCACAAGTGAAACTTGTTTTCATTTTCTAGGCGCACACTTACCTTTGACAATAAGTCAAGCTTGATCTTATAACTAAGTTATATTATATGTTTAAATTTAGTTCATCTTTTTTGTTGGTCAAACAAGTTACAATTTGTTCTCGAGTTACTTAATTAAAATTTATTTACAGAACTATAGATGCAATTACGTTGCTTGAATCGATTTGATATAAATGTTACAAATTTATATAATTAAATTCACTAACTTTGAATTATTAAAACTTATATATGATTTTTATTATGAAATAGATTATTTATATTATCAAAAAAATTTTCCTTAAAAAAATATTATCAATAAATTATAAATTTTAATTTGGCATTTTATAAACTTATTTACAAATTTACATGATTCAATTTCAAATTTGTAAAAGTCTATTTTGGACTCGGCCAACAAGGCTTAATGCCTAATTAAGATTTCTTTGAATGCTGTTTATTTTTCTTAGAGACTAAACTCTGATTCTTGTCCCTCCACCTTACAAAAAGTTATACATGTAGAATAACTATGTATTTATTTATTTTAAAGTTAGTCATAGCCCACAATGTTTTTGTTGCCCGAAGATCTTGCTGGGATGCTATGATCTCCTGGGCCTTCTCGGGCAGGAATAAAACAAGCTCAGTGCTTTCGATTTGGGCTGCAATGGCTCACTTGGGTCCACTGTTTTAGGCCCTGTAGGATTAGAGAAACCCATCATAATGGTAGGTGCATGTAAGTGTAAGTATTATGACCCTATTAAGGGTTAGCCCACTATACTGCGTTGAGCCCTTCAGATCATTTACAAGAAGCTATCCATTGTTGTAGGTAGACCCGTAAATGCATCCGATTTGGACCACATTGAGGGTTGATCCAATACTGAAATTGGTAAGAGAAAACCGTATAGTTGGTCCAATCCATATTTTCATCAGATACTTTATAAATTCAGGTCCACGTTCACATCCTAACAAATTTGAAAACCCAATCCATTTATTCAAAACCAAATTTTTTTTTTTTTGTGTGGCAGAAGTGATAGAAATTCAAAACCAAAATTCACTCATCAACGTACTGTTTTTTCTGGGCAATTCTGAACGAAATGAGCGTACATGCTTCCAAGCGATACGTGCTCTTTTGTTTCTTAATCTCGTATTGTCTTCTTAATAGTTGACATGTGATCAGAACTAAACACATATCATAATCTTGACAGGTTCAATACACAGGAGTATTGGACGCAAACCAAGTGTTGTTATTATCTTCTAAGCCATATGCTCATTTTGCTTCACAATCCTGTATTGCTTCACTGGATTCAGGGATTCTCTAGGAACATTGGCAACACTATTAGTTTGCTTGCTGAAATTTGGGCTCTTAGGGATGGACTAAACCTTTGTATTAGCATGAATCTTGAAGCTGTAGAAATTGAAGTAGATGCTAAAGCTATTGTGGATCTGATTGCAAATGATAATAGCTCTAATCGGTTTATCTATTCTCTCATTGATGATTGCAGGACTTTGGCTTCCCAAATTCCTCATAATTAGATTGGTCATTGCTTCAGAGAAGCTAATAAGTGTGCAGGTGCTCTTTCAAAAATAGGAACAAGCCAAACTGTGGAATCTGTTCTTTTTGATGCCCCTCCTATAGGGGTTGTTGATGTTTTTAATTTAGACTCCTTCAAATTGTACTCTAATAGGCTTTGTCTTGAACCTTTTGTTGTTGCTTAGTTTTTTTGAATACATCGAGGTGTTTATCATAAAAAATAAAAAGAAGACATGTAGTTAAAAGTGAACACGTGTCATAATTTTGATAGGTCCAATGCACTGAACGCATACCAAATCCTATTATAGCCATTCAATGGCCTAAACACATATAAGTTAGCACAACCGAAGCCTATTTGGAAAATGACCGTGAAATGGCATCAATGGAATAGAGGAAACAAAAAAATTGAAAAAAAAAAAAAAACCACCTTTCAATTTCTTTTTTTTTTTTAACTTACGCCTTTGAAAGGCCTCGTAGTGCATGTAGTGACATATCCGGCTCTCTTCTATGGGAAAAACTTGTTAGTGGTTTTTATTGCTTGCTTAATGTAAAAAAGAAAAAAAAAAAAAGAAGCCTCTTTCTAAGATCAAAATTATACTGAAATAGAGGTGGATACCATTACGGTGGATGGTCCTTAAGATGGTCAAATAGGAGAGTTTTGGTGACATTGAGCATGAAAAAGTGTTGTTCTAATAATGTTGTTTGTATTTTTTGAAAATACGTATGAGTAAAAAAGTACGTAAAAATGCATGTAATGTTGTTTAAAAACTGAAAATATGTGTTTAAACTCTTCCACCACCCTTAGGTACTGATGCATATGATGAGTGATTACTATTACATGGATCCCGAATGAGGTATCTAAGCTCAAAATTCTACTGAATTATAGGACTCCAAGGCCTCTCCACCTCACACCTTAGCCAAAAGACTGAGAAAAGTTAGGCCATCTAATTTGTCTGTCTTCACAGAAGACAGCTCTCTTTGAGAATTATATGTACACCAAAGATTCTCCTTAGGAGGAACATCATCTAATTTGTCTGTCTTTACGAAATGTGATACATGTTGCCAAGATCTTATGTGCTACAGTGCTAGGCTATGCTTAGTATAACTTAGTTCAGGGGAAAAAAAAAAAAAAAAACAAAAACAATGTTCCTATTATAGCCAAATGAGAATAGTATCTTTTACTATGTTCTATGTTTGTAGTTTCAAACGACATGATTTGGCACTTAAGGCCTATTTCCTCTCCTTTTTTTTTAAGTATTTTTTGTGTATATGTTCTATTATAGAGATTGGTTTGTAATATACTTTTTTTTTTTTTTTTTTTTGGTTGAACTTTTTACCCATCGCTCTTGTGGCTCGAATTGAGGCCCCCGTGTTGTAACATCTGGCTCAACTCCAACCGGTGGTGATTGTTTTCAAATGCTACCCGAACCCCTCCTCTCCCCCTCGACCCCTAGGTACTTGAGAGGCGCCATCAGACCAATGTGTCTTGGCATTGGTTTATGTACTTGAGATCTACAAACAAATACAATGCATTCTTGCAATCACATGAATAGAAATATTCTAAATACGATTTTTATTTGACCTTTCGCATAGGCAAAGCCCTAAAAATCTCGATGAAGGTGATTGAGGCATTTGATTTGCTATGACAGTGATTCTGGATCTTGTCATATAAGGGGATGAACGTTCCTTAACATTTCGAGAAGTTGAAAGCGAGACACCAACAATATATAGGCCAAGTTAAACAAAACGTGCACTCAAATGTGATTTAACTATGAAGAGGCCGAGAAGCATTGGTCATTGCAGAGACCTCAAAAGTGAAGGCACATAAAACATCAATGGATTGAATTCAAAGAAAACAATTCAGTGCACCTTTCAAAATTCAAACAGAAACAACAAAATTTTGTCATTATTCTCTCCAGTCCAGCGCAGAAAACTAAAATAAAATTGAGCTCAATCATTGAATACGCATTGGTGGGTAAGTAAGTCAAGCTTGGTAGTCCATACTATTCATTGTTGACAACCAAAAATACATATATATCTATTTCAATGATCAGAACGTATCTTTTAATAGAATACATTTTTCTCTGACAACTTAAAAAACTAGTAATTATTAACACCTTAGGTTATTTGTTTATTTGTTAGCTTAAACATAGCTATTTGTATTATTTGGTCTGTTGTGTATTTTCATAAAGGCTCTGACATAGCATAATTGTCACCTTCTTTTAAATCTGCAACTTTATAGTCTTTATCGATAGAGACAAATGCTTAATTCATTTATAGCAGTCACAATAAAAATTAAAAAAAAAAAAAAAATTCTCTTGCTACATAGGCTACGTTGAGATGAAGCCAGAAACAGAGAGGTCCATGATTGTTGTGTTTCTGCAGAATCCATGTGGAATTATGAAGGCTAGCTGATGATGATATTGGGCTAACTAACCCTAAAATACAAGCTATATAGCAGAGTCCAGACGGAGCCACCACTATGAATGATTGGCCCACCCGCAAGTGTAGTGCTCTACAACTCTTAATTAATTAAGACTGTTGTCTCCACCACATACCTAGTAGCTAGCCCCGGTTCATGCAAAATTGCAAACTATGAACAGTGTATACCCTTATTCCATATTTATAAAATTATAATCCTTTGTTAGCAAAAAGAAACAAAAAAAAAAAAAAAAAAAAAAAACTTTGTAATTGTGTTTTGCCAGAGATTTTTTTTTTAATTTTAAAATTTTAAGGGCAAGTGTACAACTGTATTTTTGCTTCACATATTTTTTTAATCCCAATAAACTATAATAAACATAAACTCTTCCACACACAAGCATTTAATTTAATTCGGCTGCAAATTTTTTTTTAATCGGTAAAATACTAAAATTTGTTGTTGTCGCATAAAAAATTTGGGGTTTAAACTCAAATACACCGAAAACTAATTAATACCTTACCCTGATGATAATAAGCACTCAGTATGAAGTGGACTCTGTAAATTTGAAATACTATCACATCTATTAAAATAAAAGGTCATTCTCTCTACAACAAATAAAAAGGTTTTTTCTTTCTAAGATCAAGATTACATTAAACTAGAGGTGTGTAGTGGATACCATTATGGTGGATGCTCCATAAGAAATTTAAAATTTGACTCGCTAAAATTCTATTTTAAAAAAATTGAAGAATTTAAAAATAAAACCTAAAGTTTAATTATTTTTATCATCTATCACAAGTATATATATATATATATATATATATATATATATATTACATATGATCCTTAAGCCAAGTAACTCAATATATGTTTGCGTTTCGACAATTTAATCTAGATGAAACTTATTTAAAATTTTAAGTGTCTCATTAAAAATTTGTTAAATATGTATTTCTTTTCTCTGAATTTTCTTTTATTAATTTGCGCATTAAGGGCCTACTACTAGTATATTATTACTAAAAATAAGAGATATTTTTTTTTGGTCAGTTATTTCATAATAATACATAATGAAACAAGGAGAATGGATCAATTAACTTATTACTATAAGATTCCTCTCTCTCTCTCTCTCTCTCTCTCTCTCTCTCTCTCTCTCTCTCTCTCTCTCTCTATATATATATATATATATATATATAAAAGAATATCATGTTGTACTTGTACATGCACAAAAATGTTACTTCTGACGACATAGAAGTGATTCTCAAGGAATTGAGTGCTGAAATACACATCTCCAGATGAATTCCATTAGCTCACATCTTCCATAAATATATATATATATATATATATTTCAAACTGTCCAAATTGAACATTGATTTTAGTTTAATATGTCCCATGTGTCATGAACATTATCCATATCATATATTATTGTTCTTTGAAGGTGTAAACTAATCATGTGTATCATATTTCACGGATCATGTAGCTTTTCACTTTATTCCATAGTTGTTTTCATAGATAAAGTTCAACATGGATTGAGTACATGTGTAAGATCCAAGATCATTGAACATCAATGTGACACCCATCACTCAATTAGGCATGTATGTATGGGAGTAATAAGACAATGCCACATGATTCAATTCCATTAATTGGACCATATATATGCCAAGTGTCACGTGACAACATGCCAAAGAAGACGAAGTAATTAAGGAATGTTTTCCTGTGTATACCTATACCTCACTTTTATATTAATAGTTTATTATCTTCCCCTAAGAGCGTCCAGATCAGTATATGCATTTTTTTTTTCATTTTATACATTTAAAATCTATTTTTTCTATTTTACACATCTATTTTTACAAAACACCTATATCAGTTTGTCTATTATACACATTTATTTAAATAAAATATTCATTTTTTTAACACTATGAACAGTAACTATGAGAGTGAGTTGAGAAAGGAAATGAGAAAAAGAGAGTGAAGAGAGAGTAAAAAAAAAAAAATTATTTACATGGTAAACAGTAACCGTGTATATATGTACAATTACTGTTCATTTATAAGACTATTGTGTATATTTAGACATTTTTACAAAAACTGCTGTGAGGGGTTTTAGGTTAAAATGTGCAAAATTTAGCACTTTTATCTTTTAGAAGATTATTCCCGAACTAGTGTGGTTGCTCTAAAACCCAAAAAATAAATATCGAATAAACATGACAGCTTAACCTCTTGAAATTGTTCCTCCCGAAATACAAACTGCATGTGAGAGTGTCACCCGAGAAGGGAAATACGCATGGGAAAGCAGTACAATGATATTGACAATGGTTCTGTGGTTTTGGTGTACATTTTTGGCTTCCCCATGTGAAGGCCTAGCAATCCAAGAACAAGTTTATCAGATGGGGTCTGCTCCTCAGTCAAACAACATGGAGATGGACCATAGGCCCCCATTGTATACACACAATTTACTCCACATATAGAGAGCCTGTTATATTCATCATTAATTATTGCAGGTCAATCATTTGTCTTGCCCATGATTTTTGAATGGAAAGTAAAAAATATATAGGCTGACAAAGAATTAATTGAGCTGCAATTCAATCAGTCAATCAATACTCCCTAGTTCTTACTGGATTTGATTTTAGTTTTTTAAAATAGAAACTATAGAATTTGAGCCTATGTGATCGGTCTATAATAATTGTACTAGGTTTAACATATGCTTACGTACGAAAAGATTCAACAGTAGTATAGGTGATCATATTATCTAGGTGATCAGTGAAGTGGTTATCTTGGTTTTTGCATTGAGTATTAAAGAGTGACTTAGTACAAAAAAAGAAAAGAAAATTAAAATGGACATTTAGCATAAAATTAAACTACAATTAAAAGTTATTCAATTATACTTGGACTTTAATATATTATATATGATCTTGCCATCAAAGCAAAGCATGATAGCAATGGGTTGATTTAAATCTTTATAGTACTTGCCATAAATTACAATTTCAAATTCAAGGTGGTGGAATCCAACATGCTCATGGGAGAATAAAGTCACAAGAAATACAAAGATATACAATCTAAAGCCTAAGCTCATCCAAATAATATATATATAGTCTATTAAAAAAAAATGAAAAAAAAGATTCCCTGGAGAATAAAGTCACAAGACCTACAAACTACAAAGTAAAATCAACAGTACAAAACTGCATATAGAAAAAATATGTAGTCAAAGTACTGTGGCAGAAGCCTTGGCCATCAGATGGAGACATGGGAGTCTTCAAGTAGCAAAGTTTATGGGGTGTTCTAAGATAATTATAGAAACAGACTCCAAAAACTTGTTTTGATACACTGAACATTTGAGTCCAGTGGGACATAGACCAGCCTGATCAAGGGCATGAAAAATCTTGGCAAGTTGTTCTTTAGCTGCTCCTTCAACTGGGACCTGAGGGTGAATAGGAAAGCCAATGAAACCATGTTCACAACCTCGGCAACAATTGGCTGTGAGCTCTAATAGTTTTAGTCTGGTTTTTCCGTTTGTCCTTTCCTCATCAGTTATGTTCTTTGCACTAAGGACTCCTGTAATACTTTGATGACTTTTTGTTTTTAAATAAATATAAGAGTTTTTACAGGAAACCATTTTAAGAAACTTTTAATGAAAGAAAGAAAAAAAAAAATGACTAATTTTTTTGACAATTTTTTTTTAATTTCTCATAATTTTTTTAAAATAAAAAATTAGGGTATAAATTAATTGGAACATATATATATATATATATATATGTGTGTGTGTGCGCGCGCGTGTGTTCATTCTCTTTTTTTTTTTCTTTTTTTTTTTCTTGAGTAAACAATAAAGAAAAGATGATGAAGGTATAAGTAGAAGTTAGAACAAAGCATGCTGGTTTCAGATTCATCTTTTAAGAGCATTGCTTCTTATCTTCTTTTGCTTTTTTTCTGATCTTATTAAACCGCATTATATATGCTAAATGACCCATCACGTCTTAATTTGTCTGCATTGTCACGTGAGTATGAAAAAAGAAGTATTTTAATTCCACCATCTGTATACTTTTTTTGCTTTAGTTAGATCCCACGACCCCCAAGTAAATTTTTTTATACCGTAGAACTTTTATCTGTACGCTATGATCTTGGTTATATGATAATTATTATTATTTAATTATTATCAGATTAAGACATTAATTATATTTTATTATAGGCAAGATTTGACTTCAAATTTGTTATTCGATGACAAAATATTTTATCAATTAAGCTAACTAAAACTCATAAAACTATTCATTTACAATTTAAAGGGAAAAGAACGGCAGAACTAATGTAACTAAAATCATATTATATATTATATAATAAAAATTAAGTTTTAAAATTGTGGTTGCACTAATGGGATTATCTTCATCCCCAGCAAAACTGTTTTAGTGGTAAAAAGCCCTCCAACTCCTCATCTTGTAAGTTTGAGGTTGAGAGTTCAAGTATTGAGACACCTTATTAATTGTGCGGATGGTCTCATACTATTCACGATAAAGTTTAGTTGGTTGGGAAAGGTAAATTCACTTGAGAGCTCCTTTTTTTTGTGTGTGTGTGTGCACGCGCGCGCGCTAAAAAAAGGGATTATCTTTTTTAGTCTTATAGGGCTACACTTTACCTGAGTGTCCATTTGCTATAAAATTTGGTAAATAATATTATCAATATAGTTTATTTTAAGTCCGACTCTATAATCATTTATTTTTCAAAAATATTACTCCGATTATAGCTCAACTATAAAAAAAAATTCAAGAATTATGAAATGAAATTAAAAATATTCCGATGAAAACCCAATTATAAAAATTTAAGAAATTTAAAAGGTGTTTCATTTGTTATTTTAAATTATTTCATAATTTATTAATTAGTACTTGATTGATGATAAAAACTTAGTCTTGCACAGTTTGAATATTTGCCATGTGATTTAAAATAATTTTTATTTTTTTCTGGGCTCATAAAAAGAAAGATCAGAGGAAGAGAAATTCACCAAAAGAGATCGAGGTCCCTAAAGGTTCTTCTTCAAACACTTTTTTAAAGGTTCTTCTTCAAACACTTTTTTTTTTTGGATGGCCCTTCTAACACTTTGGTAGTTAGAAAATAGAGAGTATGATATCATTTTCTATATGGATGGGTTGGAAATTAAGAGTAGCATTAAGTAGGGATTCATGATCCAATAAAACTGACTAGCTACCACGTACCATATTCTTTATGATCAGGTCGGAAAGAGTACCAGTTATCTTATTGTTGATGAAAAGTCCTTTTCCAATTTCCACAATATGAAAATTGGTTTTATTCGTTAAAAAGCATTGGACTCAAAGCCCACGTCTAACATTTCGGTTAACAACGAGGCATTATGGTAGTACTATATAGCCACCAGGTCTTTCATTTTTCACTGTAATTGGTTTTTCGCTACAGATTTAGGAACAAACCAAACGATATATTATGTTTCATCTCTAATTTTTTTATTATAGAATTTCAATTTATAACGTTCGCTTTTTGTACTTATCAACTAATTAAGACATTAATTTATTGATTTTTGGTGTAAACGGATATTAAACTCCAAATTTTTTATTTAATCATCAAAGATTTTATCGATAGGTGTTGTTTCATCTCTAAATTTCATTTGTCTGTTTGTGTTTTTTAAATATGACTTTTAGGGAATTTGCAAGTGAGAAACGATGCGAAAACTATGACATGATTAATCAGAAAGCTAATTCTCTTTTGTGTCTTTTTCATGCAGAATTTCAAACATGTTACTATGTAACTATGTAAGCAACTTGGTAGTTGATATCCTAATCCAGTATCTAGCTACGATATAATAAAAAAATAAATAGGTTAACTTGCACTACAATTAGAAAGTTAGGGCATCCAAAGACTACAAATTTAGGGGCATCTTCGTTAACCTAGTTATCCCAGTCAATGATTTAAGTTTTACACTTATCATCTGCCTTTTATTTATTTATTGAAATTAAAATATCCTCTGGCTTCTAGGCAATGAGATGGGGCAAAAAGCAGCACCTACATTAGCAAAAGTTAATTGACTGCGTCTTCTTTTAGGAATTATTATTCTATGCTAAAGTAAATATAAAAATGGCTACCAAGTACCAATACAATGCTCAAAAAAAAAAAAAAAACCTGAGGGTTTTTTTTTTTTTTTTTTTGGCCAAGATAAAAATAGCTACCAATACAGTGCTCAAGATTTAGGGTGTTTTTTAAAGCTTTTTTACTTTTTCTTCCTGCTTAAATAAATCTTGCACTACTGTTAATTAGATGATTGGATGGGGGTGTTCATAAGGGTTTTTTTTTAATGGGAATTTAATTAAATTAGAAATTAAGTACAACAAAGTTTGACAAAAGATAGCTATAATTATTTCTTGCTTTTGACAAAAGATTTGTTCAATGATTTTCTTCACGGAGTGTATATTGGAGATGAACGAGAACGACCTTATAAAAATTAGTGGAGAGATTAAAGAGATTGAAACACTAATGGGTAAGACATGTTAATCAATTTAGTACACGGAGTGAGAATGTCCACCTAACATTTGTAATACTAATAAATTGTCTCTCCTTAATTTCTACAAAAATAGAAGTTTAAAAAATAATCATGTTAAAAAAATAATAACCGGCCGCTTCTTCGAATCTAAATAGTAGTGCTGTAACGGTTCCAGTTAACTTTACTAGTAAAAATAATCGTGTTTGAATTACAATGAACTAGATGCAATAGATTACAATTATATCATATCTGAAAAAAAAAAAGAAAAAAGAAAAAAAGACAGTGGTGCAGTAATTTGATAACAACAGCACAAGGCCAAAAACTGCCAAACTATTGTCAAAAAAAATCAAACAGGTCACATGGACTCTTAACTTATTTAGCGTCACCATCTTCCCCCTTAGATTTAGGGGTATCATATGCCATTATAACACACACTTCTCCCAGTTTCTATTTAGGTCACCCTCTTCATGCTTCATATCATTATTGCATTTTAACTTAATTCACGGGGGCATCTTTATTCTTTTACACCAAATTGCTCTTTTAGCCAAATCTTTCAGCTGAAAAGTTCAGATGCTATAACAGTGCTTCTACAATTAGTGTAGGCTTATTATAGGTAGATGGATATGAGTCAAATGACAATGACAAGCCCCACATTTTTATGTTTCGTCTAAGTAGAGGAGGTATGCTATGGAGAGGCGACATAAAATCATCATCTCATAACATGTGAGATTCACTAGTGTGTGGATCCCATATTATGAGATAGTAGTTTCACGGAATTATTACGTAAAATAAATTTCAGTCTAAATAAGCATTTGAATTACATCTTTGAACAAGTTGGGCACTATAACTAATTCTTCTACCAAACTAATAAACAGCTTGGATGCAAATGATTTGCTCTTTGATGGGGGAAAAAAAAGTAGTACCAAGTGTAGAAAGTTTCCATATTTACCTTATCACGCATTTAAAAAATAAAATATAAAAATTGTTAAGTGGTTGATTCTCGAGCTCTTAAACTGTCGTTTGTGCGGATCCCATATTATGAGATAGTAGTTTCACGGAACTATTACGTAAAATAAATTTCAGTCTAAATAAGCATTTGGATTACATCTTTGAACAAGTTGGGCACTATAACTAATTCTTCTACCAAACTAATAAACAGCTTGGATGCAAATGATTTGCGCTTTGATGGGGAAAAAAAAGTAGTACCAAGTGTAGAAAGTTTCCATATTTACCTTATCACGCATTTAAAAAATAAAATATAAAAATTGTTAAGTGGTTGATTCTCGAGCTCTCAAACTGTCGTTTTGTATGAAAGACACTAATCCTTGCACAAAAACCTAGATCTTAATCATTTGTGGTGCAACACATTCGTCCTTGGACATCAAATAGGGAGAAAAAGAAGAATATCAAAATATTACATCAGTAAATAAATTTGAATCCAGAGAGCTAGCATGTTCTACATTCTCCCCCAAAGCAAATCCAAATAATTTGCTTTCACTAGAGGAAACTTTAGACTCAGTTCATTGAATATCCATATAGTGTCACGTGATTGGCTGTACTTATTATAGCACTTTTAACAGTGTTGCCTCCCTTATCCCCCTAACAAGCTCACATGCTCCACATTCTAGGTATTTCTTCCTTACTACCAGTTTCTAAGGATTAATGATTATTTTTTTCGTTTGGTACCAATGGATACGTAATATGAGTCTATGACTATATGAAAATCGAACCCAAAAATCTATATAAAAAGAAAAGAAAAGAAAAACACATTAACAAAGAGATTCTTTGTGTCATGTGGTTGCTCATGCAGTCATGTGCTGCATTCTCTTCTTAATGCATAACATGTTACAAGGTTTTGTTAATAAGCAGTTAACAAATAAGAAGCTAGCTGAGTCAAAAGTCCAGCTTGAGATCTTGCTCTTCACAAACTGATTGGCTTTTGCTCAGTGGACATCTAATAATTGCTTCACTTTTTATTCTCATCTACTGGTCATAACTCATATAGCGTCCAAGTCTTTTTTTTTTTTTTGGAGAAAATATAGCGTCCAAGTCTTCTGTGCTGTGGATCATAAAAAAGATTCAGATTACGCTAGCTGAATATAGAACTAAATAATTCAACTACCAAGTGTTTGTTTTAATACTAATTGACTCTTTAAAAAGAAAGCTGCTCTCCTATCAATCATATCCAAAAATCTAAACCAAGATTCATTGAGCTAAGGCGCCAGCTATAGTTATAAAGTTCTTTCACCATTGTATATCAGCGTTCTTCGTTCACTGATTTACTGATAAAATGCCCCTAGGATAAAGTATTTGATAAAAGAAAAAAGTTACCATAAGAAAGGACAAAAAAAAAAAGAGAATGAGTATCAACTTTTCATTGCTAAATTTTACACGTGAATTTAGTAGGTCTTGCATCTATAATCCTATCTTTGACTAACACTTGGGTATACGAGAATATAATCTAAATTAGGGCCTATTTGGTTGTGTTGTATTTTCACAACACTTTTTCACTCACACATATTTTCACAACATTTAAACAATATTACTAAAACAACGTTACTAGAACATCATTACCAAACGGGCCTTAAGTGTTTGTTTCGCTATAAATTATAAAACAATTTTAATATTTTTGTTTCATTGTAAAATTTGGTTAAACTTAAAAACATTTTTCGTTCATGTAAAATCATTTGCAACTTGTAAATCTTTTTGGCTTTGCCCCCATTTGGTGTCTAGGTCACACGTCTCATGATTGGTGCCGATAATCAAGTTATTGAACTATCGGCTCTGACAACTGGACCGGCGATTTTGGTGCCTGTCAGTCATTAATTTTGATAATTTGTGTTTGAAGAATTTTACATGTCACACCATACACCTAAAAATATTTTCAAACGACGATTTTACATTTTGAAAATATTTTATAGCAAAACAAACTAATGAAGCCTAGTAATGCAATTCACTCACACAATATTCTAATTATTTTGGACTAATTAATAATTATCCCTATGAACATGTGGTGAACCTCCATTATGCAGTCTAATTTGTAATTCTTAATTTAAATACTTAATTCCTATATTCTTAAATTATATTTTTTTCAATAAAAAAAATCATATATTCTTTTTTCTCAAACTGTCCAACATATTTTTTTGTTTCCCTCTTTTTACTCGTTCATTAACTAGTTGGCAGTTGGCGCTTGGATTAAAAAAAAAAAATCCAAAACAGTGCCAGTAGTACCAAATGAGCACTACGCCCTTTTCCCACTCAACATTTAAAAACCCCCTCTTCAATTCTCAACTCCTTCATTCACATTTTCACACCATAAACTCAAACTCAACTCTTCACCAAAAACCGCCAAAACCACCACTTCACTCGGTGGCGCCACCACCATCAGCCGCCAAAAAAAAAACTCACTCTTTCTCTTTTTTCAAATTTATTTTATCTAAATTTACAAAATGTCTCTTACCAAACGGTCCTCACCGAGTCCACCGCAACCCGGCGGGTCAACTCACGAACTCAAGCACCGAGTCATCACGTGCCTGAACAAACTCTCAGACCGCGACACACTCGCCGTCGCAACTTCAGAGCTCGAGTCCATAGCCAAGTCCCTAAACTGCGAGTCGTTTTCGCCCTTCCTTTCTTGCCTCCACAACACCGACGCGTCGTCTAAGTCGCCGGTTCGCAAACAATGCGTGAGCTTGCTCGCTCTTCTCTCTCACTCTCATGGCGACTCTCTCTCTCCTTTCCTCTCCAAGATGATCTCCACCGTCCTCCGCCGCCTCCGCGACCCCGACTCCGCCGTCCGATCTGCCTGCGTCGACGCGGTCACCGCCATGTCGTCGAAAATCACGAAGCCTCCGTTCGCCGCTTTCTTCAAGCCTTTGATCGACTCCGTCTCGCTCGAGCAAGACCTCAATGCTCAGATCGGTTCCGCTCTGTGCCTCGCCGCCGCGATCGAGGCCTCACCGGAGCCGGAGACTGAGGTGCTTCGGAAGAGCCTGCCGAGGCTGGGGAAACTGGCGAAGAGCGAAGGGTTTAAGGCCAAGGCGGCGCTGCTTGTGCTCATCGGAAGCGTGGTCGGAGTCGGCGGAGCTTCGAGTCGAGGAGTGTTGGATTGGTTGGTGCCGTGCGTGGTTGAGTTCCTGAGTAGTGAGGATTGGGCGGTGAGGAAGGCGGCGGCGGAGGCGTTGGGAAAAGTTGCGGTGGCGGAGAAGGAGCTGGCGGCGGAGCACAAGGCGTTGTGTTTGAGTTCTTTGGAGAGTCGGAGATTTGATAAGGTACGTTTGTAATGTGTTTGTGTATGTATTCTTTTAGTGAAATAATTTGGATTGTGTTTGGTTACTAAGAAAAATAGAAGGTCGGAAAAGAAAATCAGTTTGGTGAGAAAAAAAAAGGTGGGAACAGAAAATTTTGGAACTTTAGTCATATCATGGGACCTCAAGTTTATAGTAAGTGATTGGTTAATATTTGACCTTTTGAAGATATTGAAATCAAAACCAAAAGTGGATTAAAATTTTTTTTTTCTAAAAATAAAAAATAAAATAAAATTGTAATCTGGTTAAGTTTTGAACCAATTAGGAAGTAACACGGTAGCGGAGAGTATGACTTCAAATGGAATAGAATGACGGAAATGAATATATGGGGTCGACCCGAGTTAGTCTTTGATGATTCATGGCCGACCCCAAAATTTTACGACTAAGGCTTGGTTGTTGTTGTCGTCTTTTGATTAAATTTGGTGTAACAGGTCAAGGTTGTACGGGAGACGATGAATCTAACCTTAGAGTTGTGGAAGGATGTTCTTGGTATATCTGAGGAGGTCCCTGTTTCATCTCAGTCTAAATCTTCTTCACCAGGTTAGCATTTTAGAACTTCAATTTTAATTGTTTTTGTCTTGCTTGGTTTTTCAATCTTTTAGTACTACATGATGTATATATAAATTTGAGGCCACTGTTAGAATTTTGTGGAGTGAATGCAACACAATAGGAAGTTTGCACAAAGAACCATAAAGGTTTTTTCATTGATATGTCCAATTGTAGTGTTTTGCTTTCAAGGTTACAGTCATTTGTACGGTTTTGTGCTTTTTCTTTCTACACTGATGAACCTTGTCTAATGCCATATGGTTATGTTTTGGGTGTTTCTACATGGGTCCAGATAATGGTAGTGGTCGATGCTTCCCTCCCATATCCAAAAGTTCCAACGATGATGGATATAAGACTCCTAAACCGAAGAAAACAGTCCCCACAAACAGGTCCCCTCCTTCAAATGATTCATTAGTGATCCCTACCAAAAGAGAGAGTCCTCCGAAGAGTAATGACAGGAATTCAAGTGCAGCCATGATCCGTAAGGTGGACCACAAGAAACCCTCAGGTTGGAAAATTGAAGTTGCAGTACCAAACTCTCTCTCATTGAAGGTGGCTTGTGAAGATGATATCAAAAGGAGTGACTTTGAGAGGCTGGAATCAGGAGAGAATGAGAACAGTGGGAATTCCAAGCCGGAAACAAAGCGTGTCTTGTTTGGTAAGATCCGAGATGAAAAAGTGCATAAATTTAGTGGTTTAAGATCAGGGTCTCGTGTGGTCCCGTTTCAAGATGATCAGGACACTGACTTAGATGTAGTCAGCAACACAGTTGAAGAAGTTGATGAGAATAGCAAGGAGGCTGAGGAAGTGTCTTTGATCCGTGAACAACTTCTTCAAATTGAAAACCAGCAATCCAATCTGTTAGAACTTCTCCAGGTTTGTTGCCAAAGCTTGGTATCACTTGTCTCCCTTCATAGTAATTCGCTCAATTGAATGCCAATTTCATTTTCAGGGCACATTTAGGCCTGCAGGTTTTACTGCAGTTATTTGCCTTTGTTATTAGTAAAAGTTGCAGCATGTCAACTGAACTTAGCTCGCTCCTGGAACGCCATCTCTGTTCATACCGTTTTGCCAACTTCATGAAGGCTTTGTCAATAATATTGTGCCTGATAAATGTTTTAAGAATTTTGTACTCATATTTTCCTGCTTTACTTGAATCCAGAGATTCATTGGGAGCTCCCAGATTGGAATCAATTCCCTAGAGTCGCGTGTACATGGCCTAGAGATGGCACTGGATGAAATTTCGCATGATTTGGCACTTTCAAGTGGAAGGATCCCAAACACTGATTCTGCAGAAAACACATGTTGCAAGCTGCCTGGTGCAGAATTCTTGAGTTCCAAATTCTGGAGGAGGGCAGAAGGCCGGTATTGTTCTTCAAGGTTCCCATCTTCTGGAAGCATACCATCACCCAGTGCCATGCGTACCATACCTAATAAAGATGGTAGCACTGAATCGTATGAACGGGTGAGCCAAAGATTTCAACACCAAAATAGGTTTGAAACTGTTGCAAACCCATTGGCAGATGAACGTGACGACTCAAGGAGGATTTTAAGGCGTTACTCGAACAATGTGCCAAAGAACACAGTCCAAGATGTTGAGAGGGTACAAGTTTGCAATGCCAGTAGGTTCAATGGGGCTTCACCTGCCAGTTTCACAGCACAGAGAACCTGAGCAACAGGTAAGTCTTACATTTGATTCTAACAATCGATATTATAATAATTATTCTCTACCGAGTGTTTTGGCATCGTAACTATTTATATTGTTGCATCTTGTAATTAGTACAACTCCTTTTTAGGAATGGTCCTCAGTTTGAATATATTACTACAGCTTAATAATTCCATTTATGATGCATGTGTACTTATTAGTAATCATATGTAGTAGTCAGCCAAAAAATATTTATCTTATGATCTTATACCACTTCCATCATGTCTTGGAATTATTTGTCTTGTGAATTGCATGTTACCCCTAAAGAATCTGGTTTTTAAAACCAATTTTATTGACTGCTATTTACAGATAATCTGCTTGGTTGGAATAGAGTTTCACTGCCAGATATCAGCTGAGAGAAGCACTATCGGTCATAAATTTAAAAATGACAGGACGGATATGGCAGTTGATCAAGTCTGCAATAGAGGTGTATGAATGCGACATATCTGATTCAAAGCAGGAGAGTAGGGCTATTTATTTTTTGTAAAGCTTCTATCAGAGGCAGCATCCAGTTTTAAATGCCATACAAGTGCAAGTCTCCTTTGCATTTGTGATTTTTATTTCATACCTGTACCAATACCATCCCTGGTGAAAAAGCTTAATTTGTATATAAGAGTCTCACATGTCTTTCCTCGGTTTGTTCCTACTTGGTTCTATATTGTAAATAAGCTTCCATTTATTGGGATTTAATGTCTATCTAGTTCACAGAAACGCTAGAAATATGCTATTTATGCAATCTTGTTTTCTCCATCCTCTATTTGTAAATGCAATACAGATGTGACAAAATAAAACTTTGGCCTGTGTTGTGCTGGCAAATAGCAGTCAAATATTCAGTATGAAGGCAAATTTCCAGGTTTGTTTGGATACAGCTGAAAACTGAAAACACTGTAATAAAATAATTTTTAAATGTGTGAATAGTATCGTGGGACTCATTTTTAATGAAAAAGTTGTAAAAAAAGTGAAATTTGTGGGACTCGTTGTGGGTTGAAAAGTCAAAAAATACGGCTACTGTTTATGAACAGTGGCTGAAACGCTTGCCAAAAAAAAAAAAAAAAAAAAAAAAGAGGAGAAAACGTGCTACGCATTTGTTTTCTGTTACTGTATATGAGTCCCTTGTGTTTGTAAATACAGACGCAAGAAACGTGCCACGAGAAACGCTTTATCCAAACAAAGACTTAGTAAATGATAAGGCAACCCTAAGTATTTTCATGTCCTGCTACCATCAAACTGATAAATTGCTATTCTTATCACCAACTCGCTAGCTATGGCTTGCAGTACCCAAGAATGGTGTATCTGCTGAGGGTTGATGGGCTCAATTGCTCACTAACAGGTGAAAACAGGTCAGTACTGTGTTATATATATTTGCTTGAAGTTGGAGAAATTTTCTTGAAAGCTTTTGTAAAATCAACCTACTTTTTTACATGTGAACACACTGGGTTGAAACCAAGTACCAACAATATTAGAATAGTTACCTCTCTCTTGGGAGAGGAAAAGGAATGGATTGAAATTGAATTTAAAGGCACATTTCATCCATGTCCATTGTTTGGAAGTTTTAGTAGATATGATGGTCCATTATTTGGAAGTTTTAGTAGATATGATGGAAATGGAATGACTAGGAAGAAAAATACACTTCATTCCATGTTCTCTTAAGCATTCTTCCCAAAAATAGGAGTAACATCCATTCCCTTAATGAAAAGGGGTAGAATATTAAGTTTATTCCTATTTGGGGGAAAAAAAAGCCATATATGGAGAATGATATTGAGGTCAGGACAAAACTTAGAAATAGATCCTTATGTATAATATATCATGTTTTTCAATTAAATCTAAACACATGATTACATTGATCAATTAAGCACATACACTGTTATCATTTTGAAGAATAATTTAGTTATGTGTTTGAATTAAATTGAAGAACTTATTGTACTTTGTTTAAGGAATTGTATATGTACCTAAGTTTTACCCTAAAGGCAAAGTTATATATTTATTTTCTTAAGGTCGGGATTTTTGAGCTTGCTTTGTGCTTGGTTTTCAAAGTCTTAGGTTGAATGGAAATTGAGGTGGGTGAGGACTAATGCCTTTACAATCAGATTTATTATTTTGTGTAACATATTACATGCAACACCTTCTCATATAGAATTGGATTCTATAAGTTTGGGGCTCACTCTCATATAAAAGGAGATGTTACTTGCCTCGATTACTAATAATACTTCCTCAACGAATACAAATCATGTGTTCTTACTTTTTATATTTTATTTTATACTTCACTAATTATAACTTGTCACATTTTCTTTTCTTTTTTATTTTTATAAAATACCCTAAGTATAAACAGAGAAAAAAATTAGACATAAGTCATGCCATCATTTGATGAAACAGAAAGAAAAAAAAAATGAGACATGATTTGTATTTCTATCGAAAGTTAAATCTTTCTTTCTTTAATTAAGTATTAAAAGTGCACAACCAAAAAAACAAAAAGAGTTTATTGAAAGTGACAGGAGTTCACATGTAAGGATTCCCACCAACCGAGTTCATCATGATCTAAAAACCTTAGGTGGTGCATGATTTTGTCCTTTTGCCTTGATATGTTAGGTGTTGACGTTGTGTTGTATCTTGTATGATTAGAGGTATATACTTTTCCGGTCAGCGTGTGCACAAGTTGACCTTAATTTCTTTCGATTGGTAAGTTGACCTTAACTGGCTAATAGACTGTAAACTCAACTTGGATTCCATCCTTGATGTTGATGATGGTAACTGGTAAGACACTACTACAGGTTCAATCTGGCTTGTGGCTTTGAGCGTCTACGAGTTAATTTATTGTAGCAGAAAAAAAGTTGTGAGCAACTTAGCACGACCTGACCATGACCCAAGCTTATGGCTAGCCAAACTTCCCGGAGAAAATTGGTATTTGTCCTTTTTGTCAAAGTTTTTCAGTAAAATACTCATATCTGAAATTATTTAGAAAAGTGTCCCTATTTTGAAACTCGATTTTTGGACAATTGAGTTATAGCGAATTGAAAAAAAAAAAAAAAAAAAATTCTAGAACTCGAGTTCTGGAGCTTGAGTTCCTTGAAAAATTTCAAGTGGAACTCGAGTACTTTATGCGGAACTCGAGTTCCAAGAAAAAAAAAAATCCTAAATTCATGTTCACTATAACTCGATGTTCCAAAAATCGAGTTATACATTTGAAACTTTATTTTTAAAAAATCGAGTTTCAAAACAGGGGCATTTCTCTAATTAATTTCAGATATGGAGCATTTTGTTGGATATTTTTTTTAAAAAAGTGCAAAAGACCATTTTGGCCCAAACTTCCCATAAGCAATAGAACCTAAAATTTCGGACTTGTGCCTAGGAAACATTAAAATAAGGACGTGTCCGTAATTTAATGTATCCAATATAACTGATGCATTAGACATAATCTTAACCCAAAAATCTTGGATAACTCAAAATAAGCGCGAATTGTACTTATACAATAATGGGTTGTTTCTTCAGTACCTTATAGGTTAGGGTTTGAGCTTTGAACTCAAACATTCCAACTCACTTAGCCTTAACAATTTGGCTTGCCTAATTTCGAGGCATCGTTTTGATTTCGTTTCTATACAATCCAATTCACTGAGGCATCGTTTTTTTTTTCCCCACTTTATCTATATATATAATAATAGGTAAAGCAGAGAGAAAATCTAATTAAATTTTCAATTGAAATTCAATTAGTGTCTAATTTTACGCCATGTGTCTTATCTAATCTAAATTTTAGAATTTTGTGCCAAATGAGTTAATTTAGGTAAAAATTGAATTTCAATTAGAGTTTAATTTTGTGCCACAAATCCCATCTAATCTAATTTTTAAGATTTTTGTGCCAAATTAGTTAATTTAATGTAGAAAACGAGTAGTCCAATATAATAAACCATAAAAAACATAATCATATATATAATATGTAATTGTGATTATTTTTAAATGTACCCGTGCATATGCACGGGGTTACACACTAATCTATATCTATATATTACTAAAAGCTGAAGCGTAGCGTTTAATGCTTTTGCGCTCACGTTGAGCCACGTCAGCGTCCACGTCATTATCTTTTTTCTTTCCATTTTCTTATAATTATTTTTAATATTTTTTATTTCATATTTACACTTCTCCAACCTTTCTCCCTTTCTTACCTTTTCATTTCCCCACTACTTCTCCAACCTTTCTCCTTCCCTCACCTTCTCATCTCCCCACTACCCTCTACATTAATATCATTCTTCATCTTTCTCTTCATCTTCCTCTATTTTTGTCTCTTCTTATTTATACTCTTTTACTATAAATTTGTCACTATCTCTTTCATTCTATGCATAGTTTTCTCTTACAAAAAAAGGTTCTTCTCTCTCTCTCTCTCTCTCTCTCTCTCTCTCTCTCTCTCTCTCTCTCTCTCACAATTTTTGGGTGAATTTTTATTTTTTATTTTTCTTGCATCTTCACTTTAGGTTGATAATTTTTTGTATTCTTTAATTTGCTTTAGGTTAATGCGATTCAGTTTTTTTTTTTTAATTGTTGTGTTTTTTTTTTTTTCACTTTCTTTGATTATTAAATGTTATCCTATATTGCGTTATAAAGGATTAAATATAAAAATATAATATTGCGTTTAATGCTGCTATGCTCACATTGAGTTACGTCAGCATCCACGTTATTATCTTCTTTCTTTCTATTTTCTTATAATTATTTTCAATATTTTTTATTTCATATTTTCACTTCTCCAACACTTCTCTCTCCCTTACATTTTCATCTTCCCACTACTTCTCCAACTTTTTTCCTTCCCTTACCTTCTCATCTTCCTACTACCTTCTACATTAATATTGTTCTTCATCTTTTCCTTTATCTTCCTCTATTTTTGTCTCTTCTTATTCACGCTCTTTTAATATAATTTGTCACTATCTCATTCTATGTATAGTTTTTCCTTACAAAAAAAAGGTTCACACACACTCTCTCTCTCTCTCTCTCTCTCTCACACACACACACACACACACACACACACAATTTTTGGGTGGATTTTCATTTTTTATTTTTCATGCATCTTCGCTTTAGGTTGATAATTTTTTATATTCTTTAATCTACTTTAGGTTAATGCGATTCAGTTTTATTTTTTTCAATTTTTTTTCTCTCTCTTTGATTGTTAAATGTTATCCTATATTACGTTATACAGGATTAAACATAAAAATATAATATTATTCTACATAGCATGATTTGGATAATTTAATTTGGTAGTTATTGTAATTTGATAGCATGATTTTAATAGTGCTCAATTTAGATGTTAAACTATAAGGCTTTAATCATTTTTGTTTATTTTTTAATCCTTTGTAGTGGACAAAGTACTCTTAATAATTGTATTAAAAGTACTCTATAATGCCATTTATTTAGAGAAAAGCAAAGGTTGGCTAATCAAAAATTATTGGATGAGAGACAAATTTTATCTTTCGCAATTTTACTTTAATTATTATTATTATTATTGTAAGGACACAAACTCTACGAGTGGGCCTGCGAACAGGATGAATTGAAGCTCAGGCTGTATACAGTATCCTTGGAATAAATTTGTAAAGAGAGTGGGCTGAAGATTACTTGGTTGAGAACGTATGGATTGATGGCCCAAGTGTATTCATGATCAGATTCACATTAATCGAATTATAAAAATGGTACATAATTCTTCTCGGCACAGTCCGAGGAGTTAATCTAGACTAATGCTATGAATGTCTCTCCCTCTTTCTCTCGATTGCTCTTTTTTTATCACTTCCTTCTTTTTCCTCCTTGTTCGATGCCTCTTCCCTTTGTTTCTCGTTCTATTTATACGCCAATTTTTATCTCCTGTGCCAGTTAGGTGAGTATTCTTTGATACTTGTCCCATCAGCCTTCACCTAAAGTCCTCACTTGGCAGCTATAAAGGATGAAGGTCACTATTCAGGTGTCTTTTCCCCATTAATGCGGCCATGATGTTAGCTGCAGGATTATAAATGCGGTGGCAGCAGCCTTTTACTTAATATTTGATCGTTGCCACCTGTCTTTTTTGCCCATATAAGTTAAGGAATTCTCCGGAAAAGCTAGGATCGATATTGGAGCATTCATTTGGATCATCTTTTTGACAATCCGAACAGACAAATCTCCTCGGACCAACCCTTTTTTTTTGTGACATACACTTCAGAAACGAGCTAGGCTAGGCCCATTCCTTAAGATTTGTTGTCCTCGGATGTATAGGTCTCCTTGGACAGGCCCACGACTCATAATCTGGCATTGGGCCTTTTACCCCTACAATAGCCCCTCAAAATTCGGGTTTTATCTGTTATCCGAGGAGAAGGGCGGGATTTTGACTTCTTTCAAGGTTAATCTTTTTAACTTTTTGAATTTATCCACGTGGAAGCGCCCCTCTGCGTGTTTCGCCAACTTCATAGACGCTTCGGAAGTTGTAGCGCACCATTTATTGCTCTAGGTGGCGCTTTGTCTCTTTTATCTACGGTGTGATGCAGATCCCACGGTTAGGATTTCTTCACGAAATTTCAAGCGGGATAACACCCATTTACTTTCCCCTACTATATAAGGGGCTCTGAGGGAGTCGCTCTGTTCATTTTGCATACTTGAGTTCTTGAGCATTCCGGCCCTCATACATCACTTTTTTCTAAAAATTCCGAGCACGTTTTTACAAAGGATCCTAGGTATCTTGGAAGTTACTGAGCCAAAAATATCGACCATTGTCGTAAGTATTTGGTTTCCAAGTTCCTTTCTTCTCGGCCGAGCACCTCGACCTTCTTCTTTTTACATTTCCTCGCCTTAGGAGACTCTCGTAGCACCCTTTTATACACCCATATGAGTAGGTTTAAGAATTTAGTTGATACCCCTGTGGCCGTAGAGCTTTTTAAGGCGAAATATAACATTCCCGAAGGGGTTAGTCTCCACTACTGCCCACCAGAGAATATTTTAACCTCTAGGAGGACCGGTGAGGTGATTATTCCTGTAATCGCCATTTTAGAGAGGGGAATGACCATTCCCATGGGTAGCGTCACTAGGGAGTACCTTAGGAATCATACGCTGTGCCCGCACCAATGTGCCGCTAATATGTTTAGGATTCTGGGCTGTGTAGACGCCCTTAATCAGATGATGGGTTTACAGCTTACCTGGCACGACGTCGTACACATGTACGAATGTCACTCCTTGACCGAGGGGGGGTACTACTTGAAATCCCGATCTCCCATTGTAAAAATGATATCGTGCCTTCCGAAGTCCAACAAGGGCATGAAGGACGATCACGCCATCGTCTCTGAGGCGTGACATGACAGTCACCATTGTCCGACCACGGAGGGGGAGCCAGGTGGGGTACTCTAGGACTAGGTTAAGATAACATAGGGTTTGCAATTTAGATTTCACTTTATTTTATTGTGTATGTATTTGGCTTAGAGGTGTGATGATTAACCTTGTGTTCTTTGATTGTGACTGCAGATAGAAAGTTTGTCGCCCCCAAGCTTAGTCTTATGAACGTGCTCGGCTTGAATCATCTGTTGTGATCCGAGGTGTTTGTTCATTCGGACGGTCAGCTGCGTGCCGTTCACTTGATATTGGACTTTGCTCGAATATCAGACAGTTTCCAGGAAGTCGGGAATTCTATCCGAGCGGGGGACAAGAGAATTCATCGGATAGACGTCTCTCGGCCGGGTTTTTTGGCAAAGAAAGATCTTCCCCCGGTTCCATGGCCGCTTCAACGAGCTGTCCCTCAACCAGCTATACAAAGGGAAGAGTCTGCTTCCTCTCGGCCATCTTTGGATATGGAGATAGACCAATTCCGTTTCGAAGAAGAGGAAGAAGTGCAAACCAGACCTCTTGGCCCTCAAAGCTCTGAGACTTCAGAAGAGGAAGACGAGATGCCCTTGTAGCCAAGAAAGGGATTGAAAGCCCTCGTGGCAGGGCGAAATGCGGGTACATCTTCTAAGGAGGCCCCTAAGGAGAAAGATGCCGACAAACTACCCCCTCCTTCACCTCCTCTAGCCACTTCGGTCGGCCTTCTTCCTATTACAGACTTGAAGAGGAAAAGGAAGGTGGTGGACCTAGATGCTGAGGAGGGTGAAGTGCCCCCTCAGCAACAAAAAGAGGCGAAACAACAGAAGGGTGGGAGAGACGACAGGAGGGTTTCCCCACCCGCACACAGGAGTGACTCCCATTCAAGGGAGGTTTAGCATCCACCAGCCTGGGCTCCTTGGCTGGACTTGGATGGCGCTCCTATCCCCGCTACCGCCTCAATACGGGAGTTCCAGAAGGGGCACTCAGGCTATATTGCCGAGGCCTTGGAGCGTCCGTTGCTCCTGCCTCGGGACATGGAGACTGTGAGGTCTTGGAGGTAGGCGGACCTATTCATGTCCCTTAAGAGGAACTTGGCCATGGTGAGTTTTTGGTCATTTTATTGCACATAGAATTTATTTATGCTTGAACTGTGTAATTTTCTTATATCTGTAGTGACGTAATGTTGTTTTTCTCATTGTGTAGCTCACCTAGCAAGTCTACGTGGCCAAGGACTGGGTTAAAGACACTCGTAACCAGGCTAGGGCTGAGACCCAGTCTCGTAAGGAGGTGGAGAGGAGCCTGGGGGAGCTAAAGCACGAGAAGATGGAGTTAGCCAAGAAGCTAACCATCGAAGAGAGAGAGAGAGAAGGAGCACGGAGGCCGGGTTGAAGAGCACCTAAGACCAGGCTGAAGACCAGCGGAAGAGGTTGCATATGACAGAGATAGAGTTGGCAATCGAGAGGCAGAAGGTCTTGGAGCTTCACGCCCCAGCGGAGAGGGCCGAGAAGGTTGAAAAAGAGGCTCGGGAGGTGCTGAGGGCTGCGGAGGCCGAATACATCCGCGGCATAGAAGAAACTGAGAAGAGGCTCACGGAGGAGGTCTCCAAAGTGTGCAGGGACTACTGCCAGGTCACTTGGCTGTAGGAATGGCAACGGGTCGGGTTTGGGGCGGGTTTTTGGATGCCCGGACCCGACCCGCGGGTCTTCCCCTAATACCCGAACCCGGCCCGTTTAATAAACGGGTCTTTTTTTTTAGCCCCAAACCCGGCCCGTCAGGTCCCGTCGGGCCCCGTGGGCTCCGACAGCCAGTTCAAGGCATCTTTGCAGAACAATCTTAAAAAAAAGAAAAGAAAAAAAGAGAGAGTTTCTCTTTCAAACGCAGATTCACATAGATTCAAAGAATCACAAACACATGAACCCAAAAAAAAAAAAAAGTTTCCCTTTCAAACTCAGATTCACAAACATAGATTTACAGAATCACAAACACAAACTCAGATTTGAGAGAGGACATGAACCAAAAAAAAAAAAAAAGAGTTTCCCTTTCAAACATATAGATTCACAAAATCACAAACACAAACTCAGATTTCAGAGAGGCCATGAACCCGAAAAAAACAAAAAAAAACCCAAAATAAAAAATGGAGAACTCGGTCCAATTTTTCGTGGTGCTTGATGCTTGATTGTGGCTGGGCTTATGCGAGGATTTTCTTGGTCGCTTGAGGGAGGGCTCGCGTCAGTTGCGTGGGGGCCGTGGGGCTTGCCTTGAAGCTTGATCACTTGAGGGAGGGGCGGAGGGCTTCAGTCGCTGGAGTGCTACAACGCTGGTGAGATTGTGAATGAGTGAGTGAGTGTGTTGCGTGCAAGAGTGGTGAGCTGAAGAGTGGTGAGCGAAAAGAGAGAGATGAGAGGCGGCTGAACTGCTGAAGTCTGAAGAAAATGTGAGTGTGAGGTGAAGTAGGGTTGGGTTATAACATATATATATAGTAGGGTATTTTAGTAAATATACATATATATTAATCGGGTCGGGCCGGGTCCGGGTTCGGGTCGGATTTTTGTAAAAATCCGGACCCGATCCGGACCCGTTTCGGGTTTTTTTTTTAAAAACCCAAACCCGACCCTATTTTTAATCGGACCGGGTAAAATCCCGCCCATTAGGGTCGGGCCGGACCGGGTATCTGCGGGTCGGGCAAAAATTGCCATCCCTACTTGGCTAGAGGCCTTGAACTTGGCTGGAGTCCCAGCCGGTTCGGACCTCAGGCAGCCGGAGAAAATATATTTCCATCCAGATATCAGTGTGAACCCGGTTGATCCTGCTCCCTTCTCGCCTCGAGCTCCGGAGCAAGTGAGTCAAGCGCTTATTCCTCTTGAGGCTACTCAAGAGACTCAGGAGGGACAAGGCGCCCCGTACGAACCAGTAGCTCCGGATTCCACTTCTGTGGTCGCGGATCAAGACAGGGCCAAGGAAGTAGTTCCCTCAGGGGCCGAGCTGAGCGTACAGGGTAGCCTTCCTTCTCGGACCGATCAGGCTTAGGGCTAGGGCTTTGTCTCTTATACTTGTAATTGCTAGTTGTTTTTTCTTTTTATTAATGTAATAGTCATTTTGTGTGACAGGCTAATGTACTTCACGTTTTGATTTAATGAAAATGTTTTGTTTGCCTTCCACTGTTTCCCATTTCACTTATTGCTATTTTGCTTTGAAGTTCTTAAACCTCTAAAGAGTTCAAGTCCACAGAACTAAATATTAGTAGAAATAAATCTCTGTTCTCATGTAATGATGGGGACATCGTGGATGTAATAATGGTATACCGAGGTTAATGATGAGAAAGTTTTAACGGTTACATTGAAGTCATTCAACTAATACAATCTCATCTTAGCGAGTGGGGATGGACTTACGCTAACGCAGTCCATGATTTACCTGCTAGAAACACAAGAATTGGGTGAAAACACTAGCTCAATGTGTGCACTCTGAGTGACTATGAAAGGCCAAACTTTTGCAAAGTATATAGTGACGTTTTTGCAATGGGGACGTAACTCTGAATGCACAATCCGAGGGGTTGGGCATGTCTGAGGTTCTATATAGCACTTAGAAAAATAAAAAAAAAAGTGCTGATTTACCCAAGGTATGTGGTCCGAGGGACCAGGCATGACCAAAGTTCTGTTTAATACTCAAGAGCATTAATTTACCCAAGGTATGTACTCCGAGGGACCAGACATGATTAAGGTTCTGTTTAATACTTATGTGTATTAATTTACCCAAGGTATGTGGTCCGAGAGACCAGGCATGACCAATGTTCTGTTTAATACTTAGGAGTATTAATTTACCCAAGGTATGTGGTCTGGGGGACCAGGCATGACCAAGGTTCTGTTTAATACTTATGTGTGTTAATTTACCCAAGGTATGTGGTCTGATGGACCAGGCATGACCAAGGTTCTGTTTAATACTTAGGAGTATTAATTTACCCAAGGTATGTAGTCCGTGGGACCAGGCATGACCAAGGTTCTGTTTAATACTTATATGTATTAATTTACCCAAGGTATGTGGTCCGAGGGACCAAGCATGACCAAGGTTCTGTTTAATACTTAAGAGTACAAGTAATATAATAGATTTCGATGAGAGAATGGAAACTTCTATTAATAATAGTACATTTTTAGATTATTTACATTCCAGGGGTGTGGTACAGCTCTTTCGTCCAAATCTTCTAAGTAAAAGGCCCCTATTCCGGCTACTGATAGGATGCGATATGGCCCTTCCCAATTGGGTCCTAGTTTTTCCCAGGCTGGGTTCTTTGCTGTGCCCACGACTTTCCATAAAACCAAGTCTCCTGGTGCAAGTAGTCTTAGCTTGACATTGGCATTATAACTCTGCTTGAGTTTATGCTGATAGTAGGCTAGCTGAACCGCAGCATTTTCCCTTTGCTTGGCGACCAGATCTAAGTTCCTCGTTAGTAGCCTATCGTTGTCAGTCGAGGTAAAAGAACTCGTTCTGAGTATGGGGGACCCAGTTTCTATTGGAATAACAGTTTCGGCACCGTATGTCATTGCAAATGGGGTCTCTCCTGTAGATCTCCGAGGAGTTGTCTTGTAGGTCCAAAGTACATGCGGCAATTCTTCCACCCATTTTCCTTGGCATCATCCAACCTCTTCTTAAGGCCGCTTACTATGACTTTGTTAACTGCTTCAGCTTGGCCATTTTCTTGGCGATACGCAGGGGTGGAGTATCTGTTCGTAATGCCTAGTCCACATCAAAATCTTCTGAACGCTTTATTGTCAAACTGAAGACCATTGTCTGAGATGAGGGTATGTGGTACTCCAAACCGAATTATGATATTTTTTCATTCAAACTTCTAGACATCTACGTCCTTGATATTCGCCAATGGCTCGACTTCAACCCATTTGGTGAAATAATCTGTTGCGGCGACCAAGTACTTCTTACTCCCGGTTGCTTTGGGAAAAGGGCCTACAATGTCCAAGCCCCACTGAGCGAAAGGCCACGGACTGGACAGAGGATTCAGAACTCCTCTTGGTTGATGTATGTTTGGTGCAAACCTCTGGCATTGGTCACACTTCTTTGCATATTCCTGCGATTCCCTTTGCATATTTGGCCACCAGTGTCCTTGAGTTAAGGCTCTGTGCGCTAGGGATCTACCTCCTGTGTGGCTGCCACAAATCCCTTCATGCAGCTCTTCGAGGAGTAGCTCTGCGGCCTCAGGATGCACGCACAATAAGTAGGGTCCAGAGAAAGACCGTTTGTATAGCTTGCTGTCTCCTGATAGCCAGAACCGATGAGCTTTTCTCCGCACTTTGTCAGCTTCGGCCTTATCTGTTGGTAAGACATTGTCCCTGAGGTAAGTCACCATAGGGTCCATCCAGCTTGGCCCTACTCTAACTTGATAGATGTTGGGCCCTTCTTTCTCTTCAGCATGCCTTTGTACATCCTTCACCAGGATAAGTTGGGGTAATCCCTGAGCCGAGGAGGTTGCAAGAGTGGCCAAGGAATCCGAGTGCGTGTTTCCACTCCGAAGAACATGTTGCAGATTAAATGACTTGAACCGTGATTGCAGTTGCTTGACCTGCCTTAGATATTTCTGCATTCTTTCATCACGTGCTTCCAATTCTCTCCTGACCAGGCCAACGACCAGTGCTGAGTCCGAGAATACTTCCACGGTGTTTCCACCCATTCTTTTGACCATGGACATTCCGATCAACAACGCTTCGTATTCAGCCTTATTATTAGTAGCTGGGAAGTTTAGTCTGAGGGATTTTTCGATGACAACATTCTCTGGAGATATCAAAACTAGCCCCACTCCTGAGTCTCTATGATTGGCTGCACCGTCCGCATATAGTTTCCAGGGTGCGGACTCTTGCACAGACATTAGGCCAACTGAATTTTCGTCCATGTGTATCGTCTCGGCAATCTCTTCTAACACAGGCTCAGTGAACTCGGCCACAAGATCGGCCAGTATCTGCCCCTTTGCGATGGTACCCCACTTTACGATCTTCCCCGTATAGTCCGCACTCCGAAGCAATGATCTGAGCGGGAGTTGGGTAAGGACCACAACCGTATGCGATTGGAAGTAGTGAGGGAGTTTACGAATGGCATGAACTACTGCGAAGATGGCCTTCTCAAGTGGCAGGTAACGGACCTCGGCCTCGTGAAGGGATTTACTCACGTAGTACACAGGTTTCTGAACGCCATTATCGACTTGTATAAGTACCAAACTCACAGCATGGGTGGCTACAGCAATGTAGGCGAACAAGACTTCGTCCGTTGCAGGACTAGACATGATGGGGGGCCGGGATAGGTATTCCTTTAACTGCTGGAAAGCCAGAACACACTCTTCATTCCATTGAAACCCCTTCCATTTGTTCAACAGCTGGAAAAAGGGCCGACATCTTTTTACAGATTTGGAGATGAACCGCTTGAGAGCAGCGGTCATCCCAGTCAACTTCTGTACTTCTTTTGGGTTTCGAGGAGGCTGCAGGCTGTTAATCGCTTTTATTTGATCGGGGTTCACCTCAATTCCGCGATGAGTGACCATGTAGCCCAGAAACTTTCCTGATCCAACGCCGAAAGAGCATTTCAATGCATTGAGTCGCAATTTGTGTTTTCTTAAGATTTCAAAGATGCTCCCAAGGTCGCTAACATGGTCGGACTCTATCCTACTCTTGACCACCATGTCATCAATGTAAACCTCAATACATTTCCCCAGCTGCGGCTCGAACATTTTGGTCATCATTCTTTGATAGGTGGAGCCTGCATTCTTCAAACCAAATGGCATCACCTTGTAATGATAGTTCCCAATGTGAGTTACGAAGGCTGTTTTCTCTTGATCGTCCAGGGCTAAGGGGATTTGGTGGTACCCTTGAAAGGCGTCCAAGAAACTCATTCGCGGATGTCCTACAGTTGCATCTACCAGTTGATCAATTCTAGGCATGGGGAAGGGATCTTTTGGACAGGCCTTGTTTAGGTCCGTAAATTCTACACATACACGCCATTTCCCGTTCTTCTTCTTCACAGCTCCTGCCTACTTGAGCTTGTTCACCTCGTCCCTGACAGCGTCTAAATGCTTCCTAGATGAGCGCCGAGGTGGTTGCTTCTTGGGAAGGGTAGCTGGGCTTACGTTAAGGTAATGGCAGATAAACTCCGGATCCACCCCCGGGGCCTCGTACGAGTTCCAGGCAAACACGTTGATGTTTCTTCGAAGGAATGCCAACAGTTCTACCTTTTCCGAAGTGGGCAAATGAGCCCTAATCTGGAAAAACTTTTCTAGGTCTCCTTCGATGGTAACTTTCTCTAGCCTCTCACATTTTTCCTCGTCCTGCTCTACGGCATTGTGGGGAATCGGGATCTTTGATTGCTATGTGTCCCCGATTGAGGTGGTCGCTGGCCCGGTAGCAGGCCAATGTGTAATGGCAGTTATGAGGCATTGCCTTGCCATGGGTTGGCTTCCTACAATTTCTTCCACTCGTACTCCGGACGGAAACTTAACCTTTAGGTGCAATGTTGACGAGACAGCCCCCAGGGCATGGAGCCAAGGTTTGGCAACAATGGCCGTGTAGGGAGAGTATGTATCTACCATGATAAAGTTCACCTCGACCACCTCGGACCTCGCTTGTACAGGTAGTCTAATTTGACCCTTAGGGATGACAGTTTTTCCATCGAAGCTGACTAGAGACGAATCATATACTGTCAGGTCTTCAGGCCGTAAGCCCAGTCCTTTGTATAGATCTGGATACATGATCTCAGCCCCGCTTCCCTGATCGACCATCACTCTTCTCACATCATACCCCCCTATTCGAAGAGTGATGACCAGAGCGTCATCATGAGGTTGTATAGTGCCCTGCTTATCTTCGTCCGAGAAGCTCAATGCTGGTCGGATCTCTGCTCTGGCTCGTTTTACTTGTTGATGAACGTCTTCGGTAGATGTCCTGGAAACTGACATCACTCTAGAGGGGCAGGATCCCGTTCTTTCAGGTGCTGCAAAGATGACGTTGATCGTGCCCAATTGGGGCCTTGATGAGGCGGTCCTAGAAGCCCCTAACCTGCCGAGGTCTCCTAGACCACTAGGGCGATGTATAAACTGTTGTAGTTTTCCTTCTCTTGCCAGTTGCTCTAAATGACTTCTCAAAGTCCTGCACTCCTCTGTGGTATGACCTTGTTCTTGGTGGTATTGGCAGTGGAGACTCTGATTCCGCTTCATGGGGTCTCCCCCCATCTTGTTCGGCCATCTAAAGTATGGCTCGTTCTGAACTTTCTCCAGAATCTGGTGAATTGGTTCTCGGAACACAGCATGGACGGCCTGTGATGAAACAGACCCAGATTACACGCTGTAGTCCCTACGTGGCTTGCTGCTGCTGTATCAGTCCGACCTGAAATCCCTCCTCTCCTGAGGGATAACCTTGGCTTTACCCTTTCCGAGCTGTTGATCCTCCTCCACCCGCTTATACTCATCGATGCGGTCCATTAACTGGCGCACGTTTCTCACGGGCTTTTTGGTTAGTGATTTCCTCAAATCGTGCTCGGCAGGCAGGCCAACCTTGAAGGTTCTCACTGCCACGTCGTCGAAACTCCCCTCGATCTCATTAAACATTTCCCAATATCTATTCGAGTATGTTTTCAATGTCTCCCCTTCTCGTATGGACATGGACCGTAAGAAATCCAATGGCCGAGGGACCCTAGTATTTGTAACGAACCGAGAGCAAAAGGCCTTCGTGAGCGCTCGGAAGAATCCAATAGAATTGGTGGCAAGTCCTTCGAACCATCTCATAACTACGAGTCCTAAGCTGGAGGGGAACACCTTACACATAAGAGTCTTGTTCCGGGAGTGGACAGCCATTTTCTAGTTGAAATGGCTCACGTGCTCCACAGGGTCGGTTCGTCCGTTATACGCAGTGAAAGTGGGTTGGGTAAAACGCTGAGGAAGGCTTCCTCCCTCAATTCTGCGTGTGAAGGGCGACTTAGAAATCTGGTTGAGCGCTCTGTTCATTGCATCATTTCCTACACCTCTCGAGGATGTGTCTCTACCCCTGTGGCCTCGGTAATGCTCTTCCTCATGAGAGTAGGATTCACTAGGGGGTGTGTGTGACCGAGGTCCATAATCATCATTCTCATCATCCCCGGAAGAATTATCAGTGACGGACAGGCTACTGGATGGACTACGCCTTCTTTTCGCACGGCGTAACTTCTCTTTCAAAAGGTCAATTTTATGCTGCATATTCCTAGTGGCATCTTTGTAGGACCCACCTTCTTCATTTTGATGTCTGCTCCTTCTTGTGTGCACAGTATGAACGCTCCCTTCACGGTCCCTTTCACGCTCAAGATGCATAAAGTGATCAATATGTTGAGAGCCATCTGACTCTACTCTGTTAGAACCTGACCCAACCATGGTCCAAGCCTCAACTCACAGATCCAACAGTAAACTTTCCACAGACGGCGCCAATTGTAAGGACACAAATTCTACGAGTGGACCTGCGAACAGGATGAATTGAAGCCCAAGCTGTATACAGTATCCTTGGAATAAATTTGTAAAGAGAGTGGGCTGAAGATTACTTGGTTGAGAATGTATGGATTGATGGCCCAAGTGTATTCATGATTAGATGAACATTAATTGAATTATAAAAATGGTACATAATTCTTCTCGGCACAGTCCGAGGAGTTAATCTAGACTAATGCTATGAATGCCTCTCTCTCTTTCTCTCGATTGCTCTTTTTTTATCACTTCCTTCTTTTTCCTTCTTGTTCGATGCCTCTTCCCTTTGTTTCCCGTTCTATTTATACGCCAATTTTATCTCCTGTGCCAATTACGTGAGTATTCTTTGATACTTGTCCCATCAGCCTTCACCTGAAGTCCTCACTTGGCAGCTGTAAAGGATGAAGGTCACTGTTCAGGTGTCTTTTTCCCATTAATGCGGCCATGATGTTAGCTGCAGGATTATAAATGCGGTGGCAGCAGCCTTTTACTTAATATCTGATCGTTGCCACCTGTCCTTTTTGCCCATATAAGTTAAGGAATTCTCTGGAAAAGCTAGGATCGATATTGGAGCATTCATTTGGATCATCTTTTTGACAATCTGAACAGGCAAATCTCCTCGGACCAACCCCTTTTTTGTGACATACACTTCAGAAACGAGCTAGGCTGGGCCCATTCCTTAAGATTTGTTGTCCTTGGATGTACAGGTCTCCTCGGACAGGCCCACGGCCCATAATCTGGCATTGGGCCTTTTTCTCCTACAATTATTATTATTATTATTATTATTATAACAATGCATATATAAAAATTTAATTCTTAGATTTTGCTAATAATTGTTTATTTGATAATATGTTTTGGGTAGGCGAAATTACAATTTCTGCAAAAAAAAGAAAACCTTAGTAGGTTATAAACAACAAATTTTTTTTTCTAATTGGTCCAATTAAACATAGTTAAGTTTTATTAATTTTTTTAGTTACTTTTTTCGGTGTTTTGGATTGTAGGCAGAAAAAATAAGTTTGAGAAAGTTTGTTTAAAACTAAAAGAATAATTTCCAAAATTTATATTCTTTTTAATAATTCACAAAATGTTATAAATAACTTTTATTAAAAAATAAATATTTTCGTTATTTTGCCTTTTGAATTTTTGAGAAAAATTATATATTTTTCATTTTAGCACGACAAAAACTATTAGATTTATGATTTATGATTATTCCTATATTATATTTATGATTATTCTTATAATAAATATATATTACTCTTTATTAAATTAGTTTAAATTATATAAAAAAATTAATAAAACCACTATAAAAATTATTATTATGTGCAACGCGCAGGTTCGCGGCTAGTTTTTAATAAAAGGTGAGAACAAGAGGAGGCTGGGCTGTTGCCCACAACACGAGGTTTTTTTTTTTTTTTCCTTCATCAAATAAAGCTAAAGTATATGACCTCAGATTCTCAGAGGTGAGAGGACATTATAATACAGACAAGGCTAGGTCTGACAGTTACAATACAAACCAAGGTAGAAGACATTACTATATTACAGAAGATCAAATAAGAGGACATTTTGTGGTAGCCGTAGAAATGGCCCAACATGTCCCAATAGAAACAGTCGAACAAAAAAGTGAAGATTGTATCAAAAATGTATTTCCCGCTTCAGTTGAATACTTCCCTTTGCAGCAAGCCTGTCAGCACACAAATTTTCTTCTCACATATATGCCTAATCAATAATGATGACCTCTCATGGGCTCTGGTTCAAGTACCCGCAATCAAGGATTAGATTAGCTAAATTAAGGGGATATAAAGTACGAGAATTTGAAAGCTAATGACCAGCCAGACTTTTTTTTTTTTTTTTGAGAGATAGTTTTTAACCTATAGTCTTAAAATACGACAATTTTTTTTATTATCAACTAAGTTAACTGGAACTCATAACAAAAATTAATTTGTCGTGTCGGCATTATGAAAAAATAGTTGATATATATGAGCCGGTAAATTCCAAAGTAAAAACAGGCCATGTAATAATGCATAGCCTAAAGTCCACTTTTTTTTTTTTTTTTTAGGAACGCCTAAAGTCCACTTGTTGAAATAGATGGGTAATTCCCACAAATAGATTGTAGTGTACCAATATGTAAAACAAAGCAAAGAATCCACTTACCATTAGAATCCCTTATTTTAGGCCTTCCAAAAGAGGCCTGCTTGAATGGGATGGCCCAAGATAGAAGAGGTATAATTACTTAGCCCAAAGGCCCAACTAGTTAGCACCCACGCTAACACTTTACTGAGTTATACTGTTCTTGTGGAAGAGACCGAATGGCCACACTAGTGACATTAATAAAGGAAATAGGTACAAAAAATGGAATTGAAAAACCAAAAATACCTCAAAAAAGAAGAAGAGAGATCAATATATGGAATTATTATTAAATACTCGTTACTTTGCACAAAGAAAAACAGATCCGGGAAAAAAAAAGGTTACATGAAAAAGGTGGGTTACAATTAACTCAACTAGTAAAGTTTTTGATAATTGAATAAGAGATTTGAGATTCAATTTTTACCTACATAAAAAATTGATTGAAATTCTATAAATAAATAAAAAAAGTTTACATGAAAAATGTTAATTTTCATATGAAGAAATTTGCTTTTATTGGTTTGGAATGCAATATCAAAGGCAATTCAACACTATTTAATAATGAATATATATGGCAATAATAAATATACAGTGACATGAGGATTTTCCTTCCAGTTGCAAGAACCTTTAGAGCATTCAAATTGGTCCGTGTATATTAGAAAATGTGTAGAATTTACACAATTTTTTTTTAAAATTACCTACATCAGTCCGTGTATAATTGTACAAATTTACAAATTTGCTATAGTAATTATGTAAATTTACACTGACACTATTTATTTTGCATTTAATTGTTTATTTTATTCTTTACGCATCTTAAGGATGAAAGAAGAGAGTGGATGATGGTTGTTGTGTGTGAAGAAAGAGAAATAATTAAAAAAATTAAGAAAATTTTATATTTTATTTAAATGTAAAGTAAAATAGATAATTTGATGTAAAGTGTTTTATAAAGTGAGTATATAAAATAAAAAAAATAAAATTCTTATACTAAAATAGACATTTTTTTTTTTTTTTGCAAAAGAGAACATAGAAATTTGGTAGATCAAACAAAGTTGAGTTCTAAAGTATCTAACTCAAAAAAGAAAAAAAGAAAAAAAGAAAAAAATTCTTATGAGTCCATTCTGGAGGCTCCCTATTTTATTTAGAAAAAAAAAAAAAGAAAAAAAAGAAGAAGGTCTATTCACGAAACTAAAAGAAAAGTCTGCTTACCAAAGTATTAGTTATTTTAGTTCTCTGTCTCCCAGCCATGCCTAATATCAAAGTCCCAAATCATTGGACGTCCCAACAAATCATAACTAATAAATTAACTTCCTACCAAACGCTTGAAAGCGAAGTTCCTTGTAATTCTTACGGATAATCTGAACAGGGCCTAGCAAGCAATGGATAAGAGTGTAATGTCATGTTCGGCTTGGCTCCACTTGAAAAACCCATGGCTTATTACTTCTAAACTTGGACATATCCTTGGCCTATTATTAACATGACATGTAGATCAAATACATGTATTCATTGAGTACTAAGTACGAACTAATTAGATTGTAACTTGAGTTAAATTCATTACACCCAAACTGTTCTGCAAAGTTTTACAAGTATTCCTAATAATAATTGAAATCGTGACTTATACTTCTTGATCCCTCAATTTTTTCTGTTGCTAATAATGACATTAGTTAGTAACTTTGGTTTAATGTGTTGCACAAAAACTATTCTGCACAATTTTATTCACACTTCTAAAAACAACTGATATCATGGCTTATACTTCTTGATTGCTCAAGTTTTTGTGTTGTTGATAGTTGTCTGTAATTTGAGTTAAATTTGTTGCACACAAACTATTTTGCACAGTCTTACACAGACTCTTAAAAATAATTGAAATCATGACTTCTTGATTCCTCAAATTTTTGTGTTTCTGAAATTGTAGTTCCTTGAATGTCAAAAGTTGCAATTTAAACCTTTAAGTGTGTGATTGGTTTTTTTTGCTTACCTCTTGCTTTTTGTCTCAATTTTTTTTTGGTTGCAAATCATTCAACTTTTACGTTATAAAAAATGTTATCTATTAATAAAGGGGAATGTTACCTGACGATCTTAAGGGTTTGTTAGTAAATCATTTTAGAAACGTTTTGTTGGGAAAAAAAAATTAATATTTTAATAATTTTTTTTATTTTTCATAAAGTGGTATCAAAATTTTTTTTAAATAGTTTGTTAATAATTGCTCTAGAGCACTAATTAACAAAACACATTAATAAATATTATGCAAATAAACTATAAAAAAAAAATTCGAGAGCGCCCTGAAATTGTTGTCAATGTAATCACTCAATCGAAATCTGTCAACTTAAGCCAATGAATGTGTCAAAAAAATGTCAATTTCGTTAGTCAATCAAAAGGGTTTAATAAATAAAAAATAATGTTGTGAGGTCATAAAATTGAAATATACCAATGTTTGGAATAAACATACCAACACACATCGATCAATGGTGTGTATAATGACAGAGATGACTTATCAAAAAGGCAAGCTACCCATTAAACAATTAGATCAGAAGGTTCGAAGCAGCGCCAAGAAAGATAAGAAAGGTTCCATTCGGGACTGAACTATATGGGCAGGCTTATCATAATTTCAAAGACCCAAAATATATATAAACACAGGTGGCAATGTGCTATGACAATACTCTATCTATTTCAAATAATTAATATTTTTTTTTCTTTTTTCAATGATTAAAAAGGACGATTGCATGGTATACACAAAGAATATACCAAAAACTTGGCTATCATAATATCTTTCGCAATTTGAGAAACCTAAAAGTCAATCAAATTTATCCATAAATTTCTAAAGTGTAATTTTCATAATGAGAAAAGTTAACAAATGTGTTAAAGACATGGTTTTAAAAATGTTTATAGAAACTCTTTATATGAAAAGAAAAAATAAATAATTTTTTTGATAATTTTTTATATTTCATTTTTTTCAATAATAATAATATAAATTTTTTTTTCTTAAAATAGTTTATTAACAAATGTCCTAAAGATACCCGTTAACTGGATTTGTCTTTCTTTTTCAATATTTTCATACTTTTCGTTTTTAACTATTAAAGATTGGTATTGCTAATTTGCTATTGCACACTATACCCAAAAAAAAAAAAAAAAAAAAAAAAAAAACCAAAAAAGTGACCATCATAATATTTTGCAGAATTTAAAAGCATAAAATCCACCAAAATTTAACCATAAATTTCTAAAATGTCCTTCTCTATGATAATCGATTAAGTAGCCAAGCATTTTTATTTACTTATAAATGTCGACCTATGCTATGCGGGTGCATCTGATTGACTGAGTCCCATTCCCAATGACTAGAAAATTTGTATGTGTCACTTTCTTCATGACATGTATGTTGCATGCCCATCTAAAAATTTATTGTGCGGTGTGCAAAAAAATAAAATAAATAAGGACTTGAACATTTCTGTTATAAACTATAAACGATGGTGTCACTATCAATATAATAAAAATAGCATAAAGAAATTTTCAATGTCCTATTCCCAAAAAAAAAAAAAAAAAGAAATTTTCAACGATGTTCTATATCTAAAATTTATTGGCTAAATAAATTTTACTCTAACCTAATATGTGTGTGAAACTCATTTTTAGAGACTTGAAATTTGACTTTTGCTCTTCCATCTCACAAAAAACTTTGTATTTATAGAATAATTATTACGCCAAGAATATACAGTGGTGAAATTTCAAAAATTTCTATGTCAATATACGTTAGTCAGTCTATTAAAATCTCAACTTTCTGTCTCAATTTCGTTAATCTACAATGCACCACCTCTACAAGGGTTTTTTTTTTTTTTTTTTGCCAAGTCACTGCTTCTAATTGAAGTTTTACAAAGTTTTGTAGGCTTTGTTTCGTTTTTTGTTTGTTTTTTTAATTTAGTTTTTGTTTTTGTTTGTAAGAGGTGTTTTTCTTGTGATGATTATAACTCCTTCACCTGCAGCTTGGTATGCTACTTTTGTTTTCCCAGGTCTTACTTATTGAAATAAAATAACTACATTCTATTATTAAAAAAATAAGAAAATCTTAACTTTCAAGCAATAATAACTCGTTTTGCACTTTTGCTTATGAATTGGCCCGCACGCTAGTTCCTTTGAGACTATTTCAACGCAAATGTCAACAGCAGGTTCCCCCAAAAAAGAAAAAGTGTGCAGGAACATCTTTCATTTTACATTGATCATTTCGTCGAAACTTCATTAGTGCTGTTGAACTTGTAAATTGTAATGTAAACTTCATTAACACTGTTGAACTTGTGATGTATTTGGAATCTCTGTAATGATTTTGATAACACATACCATATTAATTTGTTATTTTTTTCAATGAAAAATTAGCACTTTATCAGTTTATCTATCTTAATTAGCTTACCCACTTAAGATATAGTTGTATTTACTCTTGGTTAATGTATATTTTGTCTGTCTCAACCCAAATCACTGGGATGTAAAGTTTAATTACTTTTTATTTTTTATTGCAAACTTTTTTAGGCATGCAATACTCTTTGTTTAGATTATCAAGATGGCAACGTAGTAACAAGTGTTTTTAGGAGATTGTTAATAAACCATTTTAAAAAGTTTTGTCACCCCCTCCATGAGAAATATAAAAAAATCGTTGAAAAAATTAATTATTATTTTTTTTGTATAAAAAATTTTTAAAAATATTTTCTAAACTAATAGTTTTAGAACATCCGTTAACTTTTTCCTATTTTAAAATCATTGGCCTATAACTGCAAATTAAAAAGGTATTAAATGGCTACATTGACCAACAACTATAAAGCACTTAACAGTTAACATTCGGTTTTTTTTTTTTTTTTTTTTTCAATGGAAAACCACACATGGGTGTTGAACTTGTAAATTGTAATTAAACTTCATTAACACTGTTGAACTTGTGATGTATTTGGAATCTCTGTAATGATTTTGATAACACATACCATATTAATTTGTTATTTTTTTCAATGAAAAATTAGCACTTTATCAGTTTATCTATCTTAATTAGCTTACCCACTTTAGATATAGTTGTATTTACTCTTGGTTAATGTATATTTTGTCTGTCTCAACCCAAATCACTGGGATGTAAAGTTTAATTACTTTTTATTTTTTATTGCAAACTTTTTTAGGCATGCAATACTTTTTGTTTAGATTATCAAGATGGCAACGTAGTAACAAGTGTTTTTAAGAGATTGTTAATAAATCATTTTAAAAATTTTTGCCACCACCTCCATGAGAAATATAAAAAAATAGTTGAAAAAATTAATTATTATTTTTTTTGTATAAAAATTTTTTAAAAATAATTTCTAAATTAATACCTTTAGAACATCCGTTAACTTTTTTTCTATTTTAAGATCATTGGCCTATAACTACAAATTAAAAAGGTATTAAATGGCTACATTGACCAACAACTATAAAGCACTTAACAGTTAACATTCGGTTTTTTTTTTTTTCAATGGAAAACCACACATGGATGCATGATTGAAAGATGCAACAAATGATATAAAAATGGTGGTCTTTTTTATCATGGAGAGAACATGTTGATAGTAAACTAGACACCTTAAAAAGAATGTTAATTAAATTTTTTTTTTTTTTTTTTTTAAAAAGACACCTTAAAAAGAAACAGAGACAGCTTAATGAGTGCTTTACACGGTATTCGTTTGGAAAAATACTGCTTGCCCTATTCTACATTACAATTCCTATGCCATTGCCAGCTATAATATGCACCGAAATCAAACCTGCTCAATTAGACAGCAATACATGCCCCATGATTTGTGTGGAAAAGAGATTGTATAAGGCAGACTTTCTTTACCCTAGTCAACAATCATATTGATTATCATGTCATTTTGTAACTTCATTCAACTTTGTTTGTTTGTTAGGATTTTTAAGACGTGCAAAATTTTGAGCGTTCGTTGGTAAATGATGTCCTTTGAACATACAAAAATATGTGAATTGTATAAATTATAGTGTTTGTTGAATATGCAATTTTTTAGAAATATTGTGAACGTTGAATGTGCGAAAAATTAAGGATTTCATTAATTTTTTCCCTATCAATTATATGAGATTCACATGAACGAACTTTTGATGGTCATATTAAGTTTAAGCAACTTAAAAGGATTTTTGTTATTTTAGTTGAAAGAAGTTCACTAAGGGTCCAAATTGCAACAATTTCAGAAAAATAAGATTTGTATTACTGCAATTAGAGTTCTAAAATTTAATTTGAAGTAGAGATCATACTTTGAGATTTCTCACCTAACTATCCCAAACATAAATTAAAAAAAGGGTAGATTTAGGTACAATTCTTTAATTATTGCACTTATATTCTCTAATTAAATAGAAATACATAGTTGTATTGAATGTGATTATCATTTGAAAAAAAGACATTATTCATACTTTATTGGTCAATACGATTATGTATTTCAATTCGATTGGAAACATAAACATTTAATAAAATAGACCTACTTTTGTCTAACAAAAAATAATACTGAAGTAGAGAGCTAAAGGCGCCTAACCTAACCTTGCCAAACAAAGTAATTTACCACTTAATTACCACAGGCAAAAAATAGCACACTAAAAAAAAAAAAGGAAAATTTAATGGATGCCCTAAAAATATTGGTTTAGAAAATATTTTTAAAAACTTTTTTTTTACGGAAAACGAATAACATAATTGATTTTTTAAAAGTTTTTTATATTTCTCATAAAAGCGGTATCAAAACTTTCTTACCTTACCTAACCTTGCAAAACCAAGTAATTTACCCCTTAGTTACCATAGACACAAAAATGGCACACTAAAAAAAATGAAGACTATAGATGCCTCAAAGACATTGATATAAAAAATATTTTTAAAAAATCTTATGGGAAAGAATAAAATAATTGATTTTTTGTTAGCCATAAAAGGGTAATTTACCACTTAATTACCACATGCACAAAAATGACATGAAAAAAAAAAGGGGGAAATGTTAATAAATGTCCTAAGAGCATTGGTTTATAAAATATGTTTAAAAAATTTTTATAGAAAAAGAAAAAGTATTAATTGATTTTTTTATATCATTTTATATATTTCATAAATATAGTATCAAAACTTTCTTAAAAAGATCCGTTAACAAGTAGACTAAAGGTTTGTTTGGGGTCTCCTTATTTTGCTGAAACTAAAATCTTTTTGTTGAAAGTACTGTAAATAAAGGTAAAAGTTAGCTGAAATAGTACCGTGGGACCTATGAATAATACCAAAAATACAATAAGACCCATAAATAGTAGCAAAAATAAACTAAATAGTAAAATAAGAGCATAAAAATAAAATAAAAAAGACACGCAACTAACATTTCCACTAAGCATATGAGATATTGACTTGGAAGATATTGACAATAGGCCACTAACCCACTTTAACTAACTATAAAAAGAGTAAATCCCCACTTTAAACCATAGAAGCTAATTGAGCAAAAGGGCAAAAAAATATAATGAACCATAAATACAAAAGAAACCCAATTAAATTCGTGTCATTGCTCATTGCCACAAAGAAATAGACAAATACCACTACGCACCATTAGTGCAATGGTTACTTTACAAGTATAAATGTTTATGAGGTGTGGGGGCAAGAGTGAGGGTTCAAGTTTCCAAGAGTGAACTTCACACACATATACACTTAGATTATACTAGAAAAGAAATTTTATCTTATATCAAAAAGAGGAAAAAAAAAAAAAAAAAAAATCAATACCCCAAGTGTTAACTTTCATTGTAGGAGCATTCACGTTGCCTTTTGCAAAAATTTATATTTATTTTAGCATAAAAATCTACATTTTTTATATTACGTAATACTTAGTCACTTTTTAAAACACCATACATTAGATTATCTATTTTACATTATATTAGTGAATGATGATTATTATGTGTGAAGAAAGAGAAACAATTTAAAAAATTAAGAAAAATTGATATTTTAATGTGGGGTGTTTTGAAAAATGAGTATGTGAAATAGAAAAATTAGGTTCTTATACTAAATTAGATAAGAATTTTTGCATGTTCTTATACTAAAATAGACAGAAATTCTTGCAGGAGCTAATGCTAATGCTTTTATACAATTTTACAAGGACAAAGTTTAGCTACAAAATTGATTGTAGCCTTGTGGTACAACTTTGCTCAACATATTTTTATTTGAGGTGAATTTTGAAAAATCCACCATTGGATTATATCTTCTTCTTATATCCTTTATGTTTGCAAAATTTCAAGAAAATTAAAGATCAATAGTTATATCATCAATAAATTTCTTAAATTGCAAGTTTTTGTAATTTAAAATTATGCATAAAATATAAGCTTATAAATCATATAGTAAATAATATTCAACTAACACAAAATTTGACATATATATTAAGAGCATAAAGAACATACAATTTAACGATTAAATTTTCAAAATATACAATAATATTTATTTTATTGAGTGAGTTTATAACAGTAACTTTATCAATGCTCTAAACCTATGTTTTGGGTAGGATTAAAAAAGATTCCATAACAGGCGTCATAATCGCAGCCCGCTTTGTTATATTCTCTTATAGTCCAAATAAAAACAAAACATAATAAAATAATGAGAACAACGTCTAAGTTATATCCATTCAAAAAAAAAGAAAAGTTATATATATATATATATATATAAATCCTCATTTCAACTTCTTTATATTACTAGAACACCAGCTGTATTGCTATTATTCGTATCTATTTTGACTCTCTCAAAAAAGAAGAAAAAAAAAAAAAAGAGTCTCAACCTCATAAATAAACTTTTAAGTTTTAACTACTAAAATCCCCGGTGGCCCTGAAAAAAAAAAAAAAAAGTAAAAGTAAAATCTGAAACCCATTGGATTATATCTTCTTCTTATATCCTTTATGTTTGCAAAATTTCAAGAAAATTAAAGATCAATAGTCATGTCATCAATAAATTTCTTAAAATTGCAAGTTTTTGTAATTTAAAATTATGCATAAAATATAAGCTTATAAATCATATAGTAAATAATATTCAATTAACACAAAATTTAACATATATATTAAGACCATAAAGAACATACAATTCAACGATTAGATTTTCAAAATATACAATAATATTTATTTTATTGAGTGAGTTTATAACAGTAACTTTATCAATGCTCTAAACCAATGTTTTGGGCAGGATTAAAAAAGATTCCATAACAGGCGTCATAATCGCAGCCCGCTTTATTATATTCTCTTATAGTCCAAATAAAAACAAAACATAATAAAATAATGAGAACAACGTCTAAGTTATATCCATTCAAAAAAAAAGAAAAGTTATATATATATATATATATATATAAATCCTCATTTCAACTTCTTTATATTACTAGAACACCAGCTGTATTGCTATTATTCGTATCTATTTTGACTCTCTCAAAAAAGAAGAAAAAAAAAAAAAAAAAGAGTCTCAACCTCATAAATAAACTTTTAAGTTTTAACTACTAAAATCCCCGGTGACCCTAAAAAAAAGAAAAAAAAAAGTAAGAGTAAAATCTGAAACCCATTGGATTATATCTTCTTCTTATATCCTTTATGTTTGCAAAATTTCAAGAAAATTAAAGATCAATAGTTATGTCATCAATAAATTTCTTAAATTGCAAGTTTTTGTAATTTAAAATTATGCATAAAATATAAGCTTATAAATCATATAGTAAATAATATTCAACTAACACAAAATTTGACATATATATTAAGAGCATAAAGAACATACAATTCAACGATTAGATTTTCAAAATATACAATAATATTTATTTTATTGAGTGAGTTTATAACAGTAACTTTATCAATGCTCTAAACCTATGTTTTGGGTATGATTAAAAAAGATTCCATAACAGGCGTCATAATCGCAGCCCGCTTTATTATATTCTCTTATAGTCCAAATAAAAACAAAACATAATAAAATAATGAGAACAACGTCTAAGTTATATCCATTCAAAAAAAAAAGAAAAGTTATATATATATATATATATATATATAAATCCTCATTTCAACTTCTTTATATTACTAGAACACCAACTGTATTGCTATTATTCGTATCTATTTTGACTCTCTCAAAAAAGAAGAAAAAAAAAAAAAAAAAGAGTCTCAACCTCATAAATAAACTTTTAAGTTTTAACTACTAAAATCCCCGGCGGCCCTGAAAAAAAAAAAAAAAAAGTAAAAGTAAAATCTAAAACCCATTGGATTATATCTTCTTCTTATATCCTTTATGTTTGCAAAATTTCAAGAAAATTAAAGATCAATAGTTATGTCATCAATAAATTTCTTAAATTGCAAGTTTTTGTAATTTAA